>VCII01000713.1:4251133-4851133 GCA_006030095.1 Triplophysa siluroides
ACTGCATTCTTCGAATTAGCATTTTGTCTCCAAATAAGGTTGTTGAGAATGTTATGATCATGCAATAGTGTATTCAGTTGTGATGTCACAAAGACTATATCTGACAAGTCTTTGAAATTGCAGAGGGAAATTCTCACACCTGCGACCTGCCTGCATTGGGCTGAACAGGTGCTTGCAGAAATCCCTCTCCCATCAAACATTTCATATTCTCTTTGTGTGTTGTATGAACGGGAGGTGACCTCACGATCTAACGCAAGGCGACACTCTATGCATATGAATCAAGATTTAATATTATGCGTATACTTTACAGTTTACTCAACTGCAAGAGGATGTTTAGTGTTTTGCCTGCTTGTGCAACAGGAGGAATTGCATTTTATAAATGAGAAATTTTGTAAATGCTGAATGTTGCTATTAATGTTGCTAAATGTTACAACAATTAAATGTTAACAACAACTAATGTTGTTAAATGTTGCTTGAAATTTCCAAGCAGTTTTTATATCAATTCGTACTTGTGCAAGTTAGCATCTTTTTAAGTTATTCCTTTAGCCTTGAGTCTTTATACAGTATAGAGATGATGTATATTTTACTTACACCGAACGCAACCGGCGCGCACAACACTACACACAACTTGTTCTAATGGGATTGTCGCATCGCGCCACGCCACATCCGGTGTGGACACATTTTTTTATTATAATGAGTCCGGTGAAGACACGGTGTAAGGAGGTGAAAAACGACATACTGTATATATATTTTAAATCTTAAAGGGGTAAAAATTCTGTAATCTAATTTTAACATTTATTCATCCTCCTGTCGTTCAAAACCTGTATATGACCTTTCTATGGAATTCAAAAGAAGATATTTTGAGAAATGTCTCCTTTGTTTTGTGTCCATATAATGTAAGTCAATGGGGGCCTGTGTTGTTGGGTTACCAACGTTCTTCAAAATATCTTCTTTTAGCCAAACAGGTTTGGAATGACATGAGGGTGAGTAAATGATGACAGAATTTTCTTTTTTTTGGTGAATTACCCCTTTAAGAAAGCCAGTGTAGAAAGCAATTAACTCTTCGACCATCACAACCTATCCTTGTTTTTTTACAGCTGTTACTGTAACATCAATATGACACATAACCAAGCAACAATCAGGCATTGTGGCATAAAATGGCCACTCTCGATATAAAAAGAACAAATCTCCACGCAGACATTGTCCATTCTCAGAAGCACCTGTTTGAAAGCTCTCATCCAGACGTTGTTCTCTTGTGGAGAGTCCGAGTCTGATATGTAGGCAGTTGGGATGGAGTCCTGTTGACTGAATATTAATGCGGCCTCATGATGAGCCTATTCCACATTCCAGTGCCTCTTCAGACAGATTAGCCGGTGAATAATTGATCGCTGCCATTAGCATCTTGCATCCACAATGTGCTGTTCACATCGAGTGGGACATTGCTTTTGTAGCCGCTTGAAAAGGAAACGACAGCGTGGATTGAGAGAAAAGAGCCGCGGCTAATTAGTTACAGTTCAAGAGAGTGCTCGACGGCTAGCTTGTCGACAAAAGTCACCATTTACATGTGTAAATATTTACACTAATGCAAATAGTGTGTTTTTTCAATCAATTCCTTTAAAAAGTTTCAAAAAGGAAATGCTTCACAATGCTTTGGGGTCAGCAGAAGAACGTCAGAAGGTGTGCCACCCTGTGGTTCTGTTTAGACACTGACAGAAAGCAGAACTTTGAATTTAGTCACTAAACATGACGTCAAGCCGGAGGGGAATTTGCGCAGCTCTGTGACCCAGAAGTGTTGGGTCGTGCGAGGCATAATATTTTTCAAAAGATGACGTCGCCCATATGGGCATCTGTCAGTCCTTATTGTCAACGTGATGAAGCATCAGAACCTCATTTGATGATGATTCAGTTCGTTCTTAGTAAGCTCTTTGGCATTTAGCTTATTTTCAGTCATAAGCATGCACAGGAGAACGCAAATAAAAAGTCAATAAAAAGTTTATTTGATCGCCTAAAATATTGTTTGTATTATGTTTAAAATCCAACACGACCTCCTCAGATTTGCAGACAACAAGCTTTTCTTGTTCTTTCTTTTTTGGTTTGTTCATGAGTGCATCGCAAGTTTAGAGTAAAGCCATAAAATGTGTAACTGACTAGCAAATGGTGGCTTTAAAACAGCAGCACTTGATGCATAGAAAATGGCTGTTCTTTGCTAAATCAGTAGAAGGCATCATACTCGCAAGTCAAAAAGAACTGAGAGAAGGTGGGCCTGGTTTTCCAGTGCTTTGTTGTTTCAGCCTCCGTTGTTTGCTTCTGTGCTTTGGACATGCCTTTTGTCTCTCTTAGTCTTGAGAAATAACCCACGCTTGGCAGCCAATCACAACGGGCCGATCTTCCCCATCCCACCCCATGCCGAGTTTCCCTGGCAACCTGTCCAACCGCCGTGCTATGCGCCCTCCAGATGGGCTGAGCTCACAGAGAGAAACATACTCGTGTCACTCAGCCGCCCTGACGTATGTGTGTTCAGTATGTGTGTTCTATGCAGGGTGCTTAGAGCGCATCTTTCTTGAGACACAGGAAGTTCATTTTCTTGACATGCATCGCGTTGTTGCATTTCAATGAAATGCTATGATGTCATTTTTATTGCACTGAATGGGTTTGGGTGAGATAAGATGGTGAGTTTTTAATAGAGATGGCATTAGTCTCTTTATGTATACTGTGATAATGTACAGTAAAAGAAAGTACAGAATCAAGGTCGATTTTAAATATAAACAGAGCTAACATTTAAATCGTTCTCACAAAAATGGGAATCCTTCATCATTTATTCACCTTCACGTCATTTCCCTGTTTGCTGGTTTTCTTTGTAAAGTCCTGTTGAATAAGGCACATCTGCTAGCTATTACAGGTCACAGGAGGAGGTGAATGATGCTCGTAACAACAGATGGATTTAAGGCCTTTTCAGTGAAGCGCCAATATTACTCCTTTGCCACAATCTTTCTATTTTATAGCTGAATTATACAACTAAAGTCTTAATTTATTTTATGGCCACAGACTGTTTCCAGTTTTACTTCCATTCGTTAGATTCAAAGTCATTCTTCACATTATCACACAAACACATAAGTAATATACTTATCTATCTATCTATCTATCTATCTATCTATCTATCTATCTATCTATCTATCTATCTATCTATCTATCTATCTATCCATCTATCCATCCACCATCCATCCATCCATCCATCCATCCATCATCTGTCTACCAGTTTGTTTTATCTGTTATCTTTTATCTGTTTGTTTGTTTGTTTGTCTGACTGTCTGTCTACCCTGTTTTTCTTTAGCACAGTGATGTTCAATACACTAATGATTACTTTATATATATATATATATATATATATATATAATGTATAAATATGTACTTATGGGTTTTAACAGATGTACACATCTATGTACGAAATGAACATTTTGTATGGCATTAGGTATGTGCAATATTTATGTAGCCACAGTAAAGTGAGATCCAGGAGAGGTCAGAGCCCTTTTCAGAGAGAGGTCATGGATTATGGCGAGCCACCTGCACACAGGGTGAGTTTACATCTCCCTTTATCAATTGGTTTGACTGGCCCATCTGTACGTCGAGGTCCACAGTCTCCCAGAGAGCAAAGAGTTTCTACGCTTCCTGCTCAGTTGAGCCAACAGCACTCGACATATCTGGGCCTTTAGGAAAGCAGTCAGACTAATTATTTTGCTTGGTGCAAAGTGGCACAGTTATGGTCGCGCTCTGTTTATCGCTCCGTAGCGGGGATGTTATGATGTGCAGCAGAGCTGACAGCTAGCGAGTCGAGCTTCGTCTTTGTGTCATTGGGCATGCGTTGCTAAACTCAGTGGGCTGGATCTGGCAGGTGTAGATAAAATATCTCCTGCAGAGCTTCAATTACAGATGTGGACAACTGTACGTGTGAGCATGAAGCTTCGTATTACTAGTATACTGTATTGAGCAGTGTTAACAGAATTCTAATGTGCAAAAGTCTTAGGCAAGTTTGATTGTTTTTAAGATATTTATGAATATATTTTGCTTTAGTGTATAAGTAGAAAATAAAAAGATTTCATTTGTTCACCCTCTTTCCTCTGTGGAAGACACTAGAAGATATCTTGAAAAATCTATTAGTGGTTTTGTGTCCATATACAAACTCATAGAGGTTTGGTTTGAATGACATGAGGGTTTTTTAAACTAGAATTTTTATTTTGGGGCAAACTGTCCCAAAAAGTGTAAATATCAAGTAAGACACCAGACGGTAGGAGATCTGATCTCATCTTCATCGAATCGGGCTGGGATTACATAAAACAAGTCTGAATCCATAAGTACTGGCAAATCTCCAAGATGCACCCCAAGTGGCAGTTTTGGGTCGAATGTGGATCATATTTTATGCTTGAAATCCAAAGTCTGGAAACGCAAGGTTATTTGTATGTCTGAGTCAAAAAACCAATGCACTTCACTTAGAGGCTCTCAGAAATCAGGTTTCATATCTAGGCCTCCTTTCACAGTAATGTTTCCATGAAACAGGACAGCTCACTGGGTCTGATGTGTATTATGTGGTAAGAGAACCATGATAAAAAACCAGCCTGTCCTCAGGGTACGTCTTTCAAAGACTCCAGTAAATAGATTTTTTTCAATAACCTTTCTGAAGTCCAGCATGACATCAGCAGCCGCTAACAAAAGATGATGTTTCAGGTCAAGCCACCGAAACAAACACGGGCAGATAGAATCACGCTTACGCTAGTTCATCAGCCTACACAGAGACTAAAACAACCCCAAAAAGCTCTGAGAAATGCGATATGCTTTGATAAACTGTCATTTGGCAGAGCTGTTTAAAGCCGGTAATTATTTAACATTGCAGATTGATGTTTCAAATGGTCCCTGATTTCACGACGAGGCAGTTTTAAGAGCAATTATCTTGTGGCGCTGGATTTTTCTAGTCGGTCTGACTTTTTCACTTCAACAGAATCTCTCAGGAATTCATAACTATTTTACAAGATTGTTAATTGATGAACGATCCTATTAGTATGATTTAGTATGATGTAAGGTTTAAAGGGAGGGGCTTCATTATTGCTTTTTTGTGTTTTCTGAACTGATTATCTGATTTTCATGTCAGTGACGGTTGGGTATAGTGAGTGGAGTTGCTTTTTTCTGATAATTGTATGTTTTTATAGGATTCACATCAAGCAAATTTATTTAGCCACTTCTAAAAATTCCCATAAGATCAGGCCGGCTCAGCCAATGGCACGAGAGTTTGGGCGGTGCTACCCCTTTGTCCAATCAATGGCAGGTGTCATTATGTCTGTTTGTTAATGCTAGTAGTGGCACACAACTTACATGCATCACTTCTAAAACCTTGACATGCAAGTCTGTTATTGATCTATTTTATCTTCATGCTTTTTTGCTTGTCTTTTGGCATAGTGGTGCACATGCAAAGTTATGGTGCACATAGAGCTTTTATGAAGTCACATTTTGTTAAAGTCCTAATAAAATGCTTCAACAGTAACAGTATTTGAAAAAAAATTCAAACAGCATTGTCCAAATGTGATAATGCACATTACTGTTTTCACTTTAAGATCTTTTAAAGTAAACAGAGTCAGGAATTGGTTAATACACTCCGGCAGAGGCAGCTGTAAACATGAAAAAAATAACAAGATTAGGTATTTCAATTCGTAAACATTTGTACTCTAACAGGCTTGCTACCAAAATGTAATAAAGTAAGATGCCTACGTAGGCAGCAATTTAAGGCATGAAATTATGAAGGAGCACTATTTGAACGATCAGTTCAATGTTATGGTGGCAGTTCCAAATAGGTCACTTACTGTCCTATTTGTTAGTCCTGTTCTGTAAATATATAAATATATTACATCAAATAAAATAGTTATATTTCAAAATACACGCTTGATGTTTAACATACACGAGGAGTACATATGTCATATGTTGAATATATATATTGCACACATCAAGGTTTTAGAACCGAGGTCCAGTAAAACGACGGAAGTTCATCTCTATTTCTGTAAAAATGTGATACTCCTTTTTTAGTTTTGCAGCTCTAGATCTTAAAGTAAAAAGAACATTTTCCCATTGTCTCCACCCACCATCTCAATGCAAGGATACAGATCAATCGAGCTTCAGCATCAGACCCTAGAGGTAGTGCAGGTATTCATATTTTATTCAAAGAGACCTTTATCTCTGTCATAGCAGTAGGGTCCCAGAGCTGAGATATCAACCCCCCTTGAGCGAGATCTGCCCAATCATCATGCACTCCCACCATCACCTGCCCTACACCCAGATCCAGAGCCAGATCTGATGTTCACTGTTGGCCTGAAAGCTCACTGGCCACAGACTCGCAGATGTCCACCGGTCTCGCCAAAAACACAAAAAATTTCAGTCAGGCTTTAGACCGCATCATAACACTGAAACTATTTTTCCTGTAATTTAGTTACAGTTACTTCAGATGTTATTGAACTAAATACTGTGTAGTGTATACAATAGTTGAAAAGTAATTAAATACTTTGTGGAGGGAGTCATTTGTACAGTAATCGAATTACTCTTCTCAATATGTAATTAGTAACTAATAAATTACCTTTTCAGAGTAACTTACCCAACACTGACCATAACACACTTTAAGATCGCTTACACAATTATACCGGTATTCAGGGACAGGCACTACAATGGTTCAGATCTTACTTATCAGACAGATATCAATTTGTCCATTTAAATGGGAAATCGTCAAATCTAACGCAAGTAAATTATGGATTACCTCAGGGATCGGTTTTAGGACCCTTGCTATTCTCCATATACACGCTGCCCCTTGGCAACATTATTAAAAAACATGGAATTAGCTTTCACTGTTATGCAGATGATACTCAACTATATATCTCATCAAGACCAGATGATTCCTTCCAGCTATCCAAACTGGCAGAGTGCATCTAAGATTTAAAACATTGGAGGACTAATAAAATCCTTCTTTTAAATTCTAATAAAACAGAAATATGACTTATCGGACCAAAGACATGTAAGAAGAATATTTCAGATTATAACCTGCACTGTTACTCCAACAAATACAGTTAAAGACCTAGGCGTTATATTAGACAGAGAAGCTTATTCATGCATTTGTGACCTCAAGACTTGACTACTGTAATGCACTACTTAGTGGTTGTCCTGCATCATCAATAAACAAACTACAGTTAGTTCAGTATGCAGCTGCCAGAGTTCTAACCAGGTCCAGGAAATACGATCACAACCCCAATGTTTTCATCCCTTCACTGTCTAGGCTACCCATTAAGTATTGTATTGACTTTAAAGTTCCTTCAATTACTTAAAAAGCCTAAAACGGTTTAGCCCCTACCTCCTTAACGGACTTCTAACGCATAACAACCCATCACGCTCTCTAAGATCTCAAAACTCCGGACTTTTGATAACACCTGGAATAACTAATTCCACCAAAGGGGGCAGAGCTTTCGCATACGTTGCACCTTAACTCTGGAATAGCCTTCCCGATACTATTTGAGGGTCAGACACACTCTCCAAATTTAAATCTAGAATAAAGAAACATCTTTTCAGCCAAGCATTCACTTAATGCATAATATGCTAAATAAACCACCAGGAGACTGCATTTATTAGATATCATTTACTAGAATGATCTTGCTTGTTCTATAAACACCATGCACTGTGCTGTGTTTTACCTTTTTTGTGTTTTTCTTATTTTCTCCTGTAAAGCTATATAAATAAAATTGAATTGAATTGAATGAAAGGAGAGTTTATTTCAGAACAAATCGTTGATATGTCATGCTGAGGTGGGAAAAACCACAAGTAAAAGTGTTGATCTTCCTACAAAATTAAAGGAATTGTACTTTAAATAACTTGATGATTAAGTATTTTACAGGGTTACTCATTACTTAAGACTTTAAGATTTTTCTGAGCTATGACTGTAAGACATCATACTGTAACCCGGTATCATAATGAAGATTCTCTGGATTTACAGTAAGCTTTATGAATATGGATTACTGTACAGAAAGATAAGCGAACAGCGCAAGGTATTTATAAAAACCAGCAGGTGATGTCAGGAGAAATGAGAATTACATTCGGTTTTTGGTGTAATCCTTTGCGGAGTCATCAGAATCGATCGTGTTCAGAATCTAAATGTGATATTATCTTATGTTGTGAAAATGTAATAATGTAATCTATATAATGACATTTATTTTTTTAATCAACATGTTTTATCCACGTAACATTTTTTTATTATGAAATAGTGGAGACTGTATAATTATTAAGGATTTATAGAACAGACACCATTATTTGGTGCAATTGTTCGATCACATGAATGAATGTAAAATAACAGAACCGTGATCATCTAAATCAGCAAGGAATCTTCTTCTGGTATCAGCTGTTTTGAATTAAAATGTAAATAAACATTTTGTCATTTTGAATTAACACGAAATGTGTGGTGCTTGTATTAGGGGATGGTTTAGCAATTCTTTTTTATTATTTAGTCAATTTAATTGCTAGAATAAATTCAATAATAAATCATAAAAATGCTACATAATACACAATATTAAAAATATACCCGTATTACATATCAAGCAATGTCATCCTGTACTGTTCGCACTCTTACTATACATGCACTTGACACAATTTACCAATTTATAACAATGATTATAAATATGTAATATATAAGTTTGAAGTGCAACAAACATGAAACTTTGTGTTACAAAACGCCACAACCTCACTATTCATGCACATAGGTTTTCATCTGCATCTGCTTTCTTGAAAATAAAATACAGTATTTGATATTTCCTTCTGTACAATTCACAGGACAGTTTTCCAGCCCGGTTCGGAGGAATCCATTTTGTTAACCAACCTTGGTACATCCACGCTCTTTATACAGTCATCCGGCCCTTCCTGAAGGACAAAACAAGAAAACGGGTGAGAAAGAGTTTATACTTTATGCACCTTTGAGTAAATTAGATTTTTGTTTGAATGAATACACTTGGCCACATACTGTATAGACCTATGTAAATGTGTACTGTAAATGTATATTTTGTACTTTCAGATCTTCATGCATGGAAACAATCTGAACAGCTTACACCAGCTGATTCTGCCCGAGATTCTGCCATCTGAACTGGGTGGCATGCTGCCTCCTTACGACATGGGCACCTGGGCCAGGACGCTGCTCGACCACGCGTACGATGAGGAGACTGACTACTGCCCCGAGTCCTACACCCTGTCCGTCAAAGACCTGGAGAAAGATCTTTCCCCTAAATCCATGAAGAGGTTTGTATTTTTCTAACACTATATTTGAAAAATGAGATAACTCTGTTTAAAAAAAAATCAAAAATCATGTTTTTTTTATTGTGCATTCCAATTAAAGGTACAGTTTGTAAGAATTTTGCAGTAAAATATCCAAAAACCACTAGGCCAATGTTATATTTTTTTCAGCTGAGTACTTACAATATCTCAAATGTTTCCAACTGCTTTTAAATCCTGAGAAAATCGCCATTCTAAACAGTGGACCGGGCCTTTGAGTCGCCTGTCAATGTCGTCATATCCGCGTTACCATTTGTTACCGCCTTTACTGATGTAGCAACCGCGTGACACTGTCGTAGACAGATGTGGGTACGTTCAAAAAACTTTTACTATGAATGATTTGAACACTTAAAACTGCGCAGTGATATCACACCATCGAATTGGACAATTACTGTAACATCTATGACTAACAATTTAGTTTTAAACCTTACATCACTCATGTCTAATTCATTATAATGAAATAAAATGATTTCATCAAACGCAACATTTGTAAAACTTTATTACTTTACGTCTTCCGCTAACATGATTTCTCGATCTCATCTGATTGATGTACCAGCGGTACCATCAGCGGTGGAGTTGAAGACAATGTATCCCATCATTCCACACTTCTACACAGCGTCATCAAGCTACGCGATTGTCGTTGTTTTGTTTGTGCGCCCTCTAGCGGTGATTTCTACAAACTGTACCTTTAATATCAATCAAACTGCAGTTGGTTTGTTCTGATTTAAGCCAGAATAACAGAAAAATACAGCTTACTAACACAATAAAAAACACAATAAAAACATGATAACATAATAAAAAACATGATTTTTCAATTGCCCGTTCGCAGTCTTCACTCCAACAGAATCATCAAGAGAATTGCTCTGGACAAGAAAAATGAGCTGCTTTGCCAGAGGCGTAAAAAACCCTGGTGCAGTGTTTGTTAGAAGAATCGCATTTTGGGTACATCTCTTGGCTAAAGCGCGAAGCAAACGGCACCCTAGCCTGGTGGTTAAACATCAGATTAGGTGATTTTTTTGTTGATACTTGTTTGATCGAGCGGCTTTGTCAAGTCGTGGAATTCTGGGAGAGCATCGTCTCAGATCTTCTCCAGGTGTCTTGAGTTACTGGTTCGTGAAATCTGCATCAGGCAGGAGTCACTGGCATGTACCGCACGTACACAGGGGGCATCTGGAGCGTAAAATGTGATGGAGATTTACCTGTGGCAAACATCTCTATTCCTTCCTTGGTTACAGTAGCAGAGCTCATGACTGTAACTGTGCAGATACGTGACCTTCCAAATATATCCCAATGTGCAGTGGTGCATCCATAGCTCACTCAGGACCTGCGTGCATGCAAGAACTGACTTGGCACTTTCAATAAAAGGGGTACAAAACAGCTCTTGAACTTTGATCATCTTTAAAAATATTCTAATAAAGTATATATTTTGTATTAAATAAATGTATTAATTGATACAATACAATACAATATATTATTAATAGGTATCTAATATATATATCGCATAAATACTACATGTTTTACAGTTTTATGCGCACACGCACGTATATTTACAGTATATATATTTAGTCTAATGTTTCTTAAAATCTAATTGTTATGCAAATGAGAACGAGCCTAGAACTGTCTAATGTAACACCTCCTACATTCTTCAAAAGGGTAAATTATTCAGAGCAATTAAAACTACACTTCTCCATTTGTCTGGTTAGAAAAGGTCACACGGACATATTTTTTTTCGCTAGAATTTGTGTTTTGTTGGGGTTTTGCTGGAATAGCACGACCTCTTGGTGTGCAGTTTGCATTTTGAATGTAATTTCTCCTTTGAAAGATTCTACATGAAAAACGTGAACTAAATGAAAACGTTACCTCAGCAATAAACTGAGACAAATAAGGCATAAATTAATAAACCGAAAATAAAAAAACAAAACTTAAACAAGCTGAAATAAAAATGAATTAAACTTATTACCAATATAAAGATGAATAAATAAATAATAAAATGACAAAAGCCCACAAATTGTTCAAACATTAAAACAAAAATATACAAATATCATCTCATTCAAAACTACAATAAACCTGAATGAATCTGGGGTGAATAGACACCTCTACTGAGATATAGTGTATATCATATAATATAAGAAATCATAGTTTAGGTATACAGCAAATATACGTATTTTATATTATATTTGTATTATGTTTTAAGTTTCAGTCCTCCTATTGTCCATTTACCAGTATGTCTGTGTAGTGAGCAAATATTTTCATATTCTTTTATTCTTTCAATCCCCCACAATCTGATATTATTTTATAAACAATTAAATGACATTAGGTTAATTGGATTCTATTTTGTTTCATTTTGTCCTTAGGTCATATCAAGTATAGTCCCATACCAAGCTGCTTTTTTTGTTGAATTGCATGACTGCATTCATAGTTTATACACATATGTGTCTGTCAGAGTCTAAGTGCCCTAGATCTGTGCGTGATGAATGAGAACACCCCGTCCTCAAAGCTTCTTATGCCTCTACGAGAGGACTTCATCAAAAGTAGGCCAACACGTGTAAAGATGCCATATTCCGTCACACACACTTCCCTTTAAATCACTGTGACACGCACAACACTTACTGTGCAGAACATGCATGTTTCATTTCTAAATATTGAAGCCCAGATTTTCATCACAGTCTTCGGGTACCCACTTTACACGGAAAGCACATTTTCGGTCTTCGAAATCTAGATCTTGGGCTGGCGCTCATATTATATTTATACCCGCAGGTCCCAGTCCGTGGTGGAGCCAGGTGTCCTAAAACGACCAGAGAAAGTGAAGAGTGAGGAAGAGAACATGCAGCCCTTGCTTTCACTGGACTAAAGGCTCTTAATTCCCAGGAGGCACTGGGAATGAGCGCACCCTGTTCCTGTAATGCGAGAAAACAAAATGTACAAAGAAAGGTAATGTTAAGGAGAGGAAAAGCAGAGAAAGACACGAACAGCCTCCAGGAAGACTGCGGATGGCTGCCATTTAAAGTGATATTTTTCAAGCAGAGAGCTAGAGGCAGACGTCCGTATGTAATTGTCAAGTGCCAATTCAATTCTGTAAATACACTAGACGTGGTTAGACGTGAGATCGAGTGAGTAATTGTCACACGAACATGTAAAGACTGCTGTGAATATCCTGTATGTGCTTCTCGTGATTATTATGTAGAACATGGTACTGTGGGATGGGTAAATCATGCTTATCAATATTCAAGCTTTTGGGTTTCAGCCATTTTTAATCCCCAAGAGTTGCTCAGGCGTATTAGGAAAGTGTAGAGCTGATAGTGTCCGAAAGGTGTATTTTGCTTCCGTTAAAAATAAAAATACCATTGTTTGATCAGGTTCAGTGTTTCACAGCAACTACCCCTTTACAAATAATTGAAATCATTTTTCTATTGAGCCTTATTTTACCACAAGTTAGCCTGTGTTATTGCTTTAGTGTTCTTATATCCCCATGGGGTCAATTCACATTGACTAATTTTCTTTTACCTATGGTCTTGATGTTTTTCCTCTGATGTAGATGCGAGGAATATTGCTTTTTGGCTTAAACGTTTTTGCTTTGAGTTTGTTTCAAGACATTTATATTCATACCCAGGACCAAACCTTTGCTGTAAAAGTGTTGATGGCAAAGTAATGTATAATCCAACGGCCTTCCATTTTAAAGTCTATTTTCAGGTCCTTTATGAAGTTTAAGGAATTGTTCACTTACAAGAAAATTCTGTCATTATCAACTCACCTTTTTTTTACATGCTAAAAAATAAACAGATATCCATCAAAAATCAGCTTTAAACGAAAGCTGTTGTCACGTGTTTACATGCATAGTAATAAACCGGCTACGCATAAAACCGCGTCGGGTTTCTCGCATGCAGTGACGTCGCCGTCGATAGTTTGTTTAGTAATTAAAAATGCAGCGGGAAAACGGTCAGAAGCTGTATTTTTTGTCTCTTCTCGTGTCCGCAGTACCTGCATATGCTACAATAGTTCTTCATTTTGACGTTTCTACATCAACTGCATGATTCGAGAGCGGACTTTTATACGTTATTTTACTATGACTTCCGTTTGGGACTTTTACTATTGCGCTGTCAGACATGCGCACATAAACAATATAGAGAGAAACCCAGTAAAGGCGTTTGCATGCAGCGCGAAATCGGAGTAATGGGCGAAAAAACGACCTCTGCCGAGCGGGTTTTGTTATGCTGTATATGAGCTTTCCCCGATAAAAGAAAACCGTTTTACGCGTTTACATGACCTTACTTGTTATCAGTTTATTAAGCGTAACTGGAGTAAGACTTTGCATGTAAACGCACTCAATGAGGTCTTCGCCCAAATTTTTTTTAGTGCAAGTTGAAAAATTTCATGTGTGAATCGCATCTAAAACAGTTTGGAAAGACATTAGGGTGAATAGATAATGACAGAATCGTTTTACATGAAACATTCCTTTAGTATTCAAAATAACACGTCATACAAACAGGTTTACACAAAGCCAAATGCAAACAAGCTGTTGTATCATGCTCTTGCATGCTACTATAGTATCTTGGTCAGCGTATAGGTTAGATTGTGTCAAAATAATTTACTCAAAATTACCCCGTTTAATGGAACGTTGTTGTGTTATTTGTCTCTTTGCCAGTATGTTTTTACAGTGGTTTAGTTTCAAGCCCACCATTTGATTTTAGGGATTTTTTGTGTGTAAGAAACAAGGACAATCTGTATTTTCACCCATACTGTTATTGTTACATGAAGAAAACACATTATGGAGGTATAAGAGAATATAAATATTCAGCATTTAGTGATAATTACGTGACGTAATCTGGGCAAATGATACTTTCGGGACAGATGTACATCACAATTAACTTTATTCTCTCTAAAGATCTGTTCAGAGCCTCTATTGTGTACATCTCTTTGAGGACAAATGACGTTAGGAATGGTTATGATTATGTGTGTGGTTATGTCACTATTTTGTATTATATAAAAAGTTTAAAATCTATGGGCTCAGCTTCTATATAGTGGCAGAGTTTTGGTCATGTTTTACGTGTATTTATTGAGTTTTTTATATTTGCTATGTCTGTACCCTTCATGTGTCTCTTTTCCTAAGTAGATTATGATTTCTTAAAATCTAAAAACTCTCTCGAGTCTCAGATGCGAAACCTGTTGCTTAACAAGGAAAACAAATCCTTACTTTTCCCTAAACAAATCATTATTGTTCCTTCTTCTTTCAAATTTGGCTTTTTTAAATCTGAATGTATTCCCCCAGAGAGTAATGTCTTACTGCTTTGGGTTAGAAGAATGCCAATTATGTAAAGCCCTTATTACATTTCCAGTCTCATTGAATGACGATCAGACATAGTAACCAAAAAAGCATTCTGTAAATGTTTATCCTCGTAGATAACGGTGTAAATTGATCTGTTTCAGTATATATTTTTGCCATGACCAGTATTTTAATACACCTCTTTATTTGTATTCCTGTGTATTTGGCCATGCTGCATTATAAACAGCCTTTTTTGTATTTTAAGCAATCGGAATGTGACTCATATCGTCTCCATTTTTCTAGCCTTGCTTTCTATGGGTATGCATTGCCGTCACAACCAAAGCAACCCCAGGTTACGGAAACCAACAATTATCCCTTGCTTTTCTACAGACTCCTGGGTACAGGAATAGTTCCGTATGATTACATTTAGTATTCACACGTTTTTTGATTGTCGGCTTATCTTTTCCATATCACTTTGATTGTATAATAGGGTGTTAGTGCTGAGAAGCCCATGCAGTATAGAGATATTATACAGAACACTACATGTGGTTTAAAGGAACATGTCGAACGGAAGTCAATATGTGTATATGTCCTTTCAAAATGCTGAAATAAATCATGTAACTGAAACTAAACTGCTAAAGGATAAAAGCAGCCAATAAACATTGATATTCATAGTTTAAACCTTATTGTTCTGTGTACATTATTTAACTAGTTTTGTCTATTTTTGTTATGTCGTGGCTGTGCTTCTGAAACTTTGGATGTACAAATTCAATGTTTTCAGGATACAGAAAAAACACTGTACTTTTATAAAAGATTAAATACTGTGTGGTCAATGTTGATAAGCACTTTTTAATATGTTTTATTAGTTAGATACTTGCAAAACCCAGTGACAAACATAAAGAGTAATATTGATTTATGGCAAATGGCAGTTTGTTAAGAAAACAGCAACATTTCTGATCAAAAGTAATAGCACTTAAAGGGATAGTAAAACCTCTGTGACTTTTGTTGAACACAAAAGAAAACATTTCTGTAGTTTGTTTATATACAATAAAAGTCAATGGGGGACAATGTTTGGTTACCAACATTCTTCCATATATCTTCTGCAGAAAACAGTACACGTTTGCAATGACATGAGGGTGAATAAATGATTAAATAATTTTAATTTTAGGGTGAACTATCCCTTTGACAAGCTAAATGATTTCAGGAATAATTTATGTGAATTGCACAAATGATGCGGCACAAGTTTTGTGCCCTTATATAAATTGCCAACCCTATGTATGAACAATAATAAAATACCACCGGTAAACATCACAGCTAAGAAATACATACATAAATTAAATACATTGTAATATAGATTAACAATATAAAAAACAATACCCACAAATTTTGATTCCTAATATGGTCACTGAACAGTTAAAAAACCCTCAATCCTGTTTTGTTTAAGGGACATTTTGTTTGCTGAGTGCGCAGAAAGCCGATGCCAAAATCTTCCTCCTTTCCTGGTTTCATTCTGTGCCGCCCACTCGAGCCGTCTGCTGAGTTTGCTCTGGACACACCCTGAACCCTTGTGTACAAATGCAGCACAAACCACTGGCCTCTTGCATTATTTAGCACAGGAGTCATCATAACAGCTCACGCCACCGGCTGTAAAGTGTGCAATGAGACTGCTGCCCTCAGCACATGTTATAAACTCTTACTGTGGTAGGCGGTCTAATTAAAACACATTTGTCATATTTAAGACAATGTCATATGTCCACAGGACCATTATGGACTATTAATGTCACTTGTAGGATCCACTGCCTCTTTATTTCCTTATACTTGTGGATTCAGCCACCTTCCTCAATAAGACTGTGTACTGCAGACCTATTTTATCTTAAGGGCTTTTAATGTCCACCGAGTCCATGGATGCCAGCGCTAATATGAGATTCACAATCACTCTGTCTATTCAAGACAGCAGTTTCCGTATTGTAGAGTTTGCCCTCGTCTAAGCTGGGTTATTTTAAATGGAGACGATTCACCGATCCTGCCCCGAGGAACCTTCGCTGACGCGGAGAAGGGAGGACTACTTGCTTTTATAGACCAGCAGGATGATGTTGGAATTCAACCAGATGTTGAATCAATGTTACTGACTGAAAATTATATTTCCCAGTACGACTTATTGTCATTGCTTAACAGAGAGCATGACCAGAATGACAAACGTTTGCGCGACATACCATCAAAAATCGGAAGTGTCAACAAGCTTATGTCATTTGAGCTGCATTATGTTTCTTTATTGTCTGTGACCTCATCAGAACAGACCTGTGACCTATCTTACGTTACAGCTCACCAGTTAAGATATATAAAGTTGCACTTCTTTCTGTTTTATTCATACAGCGTTAGGGCTGTACAGAGCACTATGAAGTCCTCTGTCTGACCCAGATATCTTCTGCTCAGTTGACGTGACCCGCTTGGGCTGCTCAGCATCACATTGCTTAAACAGACTGGGGACTAGAATCCAGAACTTTGGCTTAGATCAGACATTTTTTTTATAGCAAGGCAACCATAGAGAATTTGGCTTAAAATAGTGGACTCCTTTTATGTTGCACTCAACAGATGTGGGTATGAACAGGGGACGCCCGAGGGAATTACAGCAGCAAAGTCAGAATTCATTTTTGGTTCTTTAATGAGTGGATTAGATTCAATTAAAAGTATGAATGGCCCTGGTAAGACCGGCCAGACGACATCATCTCATAAGAGAGCAGATAATGTTCCTAATTGATGCCGAAGAGGCTATTTTTGGAGTAGTATGTTTATACTTATGTATAGTGTGAAGTTGGATTAAAAGGAACAGTTCACCCAAACGTTACAATTCTGTATTTATTTACTCATCCTCAAGTTGTGCCAAATCTGTTCAGATTTCTACAACTCTTTGTTCTGATGAACTCAGAGAAGGATATTTGGAAGAATGCTTGTAACCATTCCTGGCCACCATTGACTACCATAGTAGGAAAGATTTATTTGTTCTGTTGAACACAAAAGAAGATATTTTGAAGAATAAAGGAAAGCAAACAATTTGGGGCACATTTGACTTCCAATGTCATTTGTCCTACTCTGGTAGTCAACGGTTTAGTTACAAACATTCTTCCAAATATCTTTCTCTGTGTTCATCAGAACAAAGACATTTATACAGATTTGGAACCACTCGAAGGAACGATGACAGAATATTTTATATTCTAAACTGTCCCTGTAAACTGTCCCTGTCCCATGTGCATTGATTTGAAATCAATGCACATGTCATATTTTGATATATAGGGAATACTAGGTTTTACCCCAGTTGAAAGATGCACTGTTGTTCGACATTTATTTATTTGCAAAATGTTTTGTACATGATGAACTAAAGATAACAGCAATGTCAAATTGATCAGTTATGTAGACAAAGAATGCCTAATTTTCTCAGAATTTAGGCTCAACGTGTCAGAGCCATCAAATATTATGAACAAGTTGATCTCATTGTCATTTTGTAGAATGACGACTCAAACTTTCGGATGTATTTAATTTATAATTACTACAGCACATTAATCCTGACACACCGCTCGCTTGTTCTCTCCCACAGATTATTTGCATGAAAAAAGATTTTGAAACATTTGCATAAAGCAATTATTTTATTGTACCAGAATTCTGCCCACTTCCAGATAAATCCAACAAGATGCGAGTGGAAGAAATAATGATAGATTTAACTTTGGTTTTACTGACAGTTCTTATTTAACATACATAAGAACAATTGACAGAATTTGACACTTGGATCACAGATGCTTTAAAATGCGAATCCAATACAAATTCAGTGTAACAAGATCATTGAGCACATCAGAAACCAGAGATGTCACATACTAACATACCAAGGGGGTCATGCAAATACCAAACACATTCAAAACTGTGGAAACAGAAAATAATTCAAGTGTATAACCTCTGAAAATAAAGTTTTTAGCATTATAGATGTGGATGTTGTAAATCTGTGGAGCTCTCTACTTTTAATAGCAAACTTTGCACTAAAACAAGCTACGATCTGCTTTGTAAACATACTGTAAGCTGTCTCTCAATACAGTAAGACCGTATTTATTATAAGATAAAGACGTTGTTAGACAAAGTGTCTTTTCAGAGCGTCATCATGTTGTTCGTCAGTATTTTAGGAATAGCCACAGTACAGAAGACATCTTCTCTGCACGCTGCATACTGTAACTTCAAAGAGAAAATATTTCTGTGGCCTACTTCCCTGTTCAAAGACAGACGGATACAACTGTCCCACTGTGTCCCGGTTAAAGAGAAACAGCCTTCTGGTGCAAACACGTTAGTCTGTCTACGACCACATGTACAAAGCACTGTAAACGGCTGTCTGTTCACTCATTCTTGACATTTTGTCCACTGAAGTGGATGACGAGAATACATTCAACGTCAAATTTAATGTCTAGTGATTACAGTTAGACTTAAACTGATAGAGAAAATGTATTTCAGGTTATTTTTGTCATATTTGCATAACAGAGCAAAATGTACAAGACTGAACCTGTGTTACTTTTGCATCTGAGAATATACAAAAACGGTAAAATAGATAACCATCTTCAAAAGCACTGTTGGTCATAGTGAAATCAAATATTAAACTACTGTTTATAGTATAGCCATACATTGTTAGATGAGTATATGGATAATTGGGAAACTCATACTGGATAAGACAAGTATAGTACCGTGATTGCTTTGAAAACAATTTTACCATTAAATTCACAAACATTTCCAATAAATTAAGCCCAAAAACAGTCATTTAATTAAAGCGATACAGAGCTCTCAGTCAAGTAAAATGATAGGTATTCATTCTTCCGATGATGTATGCTATATTTCTCAAAGGGATACTTCACCCAAAAATGAAAAATCTGTCATCATTTAAGCCCATTGCACATTGAGTCCAAAATTTGCGTCAGAAATTTTCGCACGTTGAAAAATAAATACGACCTCACGTTGTGTCAATCGCATTTACGCCCTCCGATATTTTCGTCAGTCAAAAAAAATTTCGGACGGGGTTTGATTATCTGCGATTTTCGCATTCGTATCAAGCATTTTTAGTGGCTGTTTTTAACAATTCAGAGACACCGTACAAACGAAAGCCAAATACGAAAAAACGCATACGAAAATTTCGGACTGTATGTGCAAAGACCTTTACTCAGGAAAAATTAAAGGACAATTAAAGGTGCCCTAGAACTGTTTGCTTTTCTAGATTTTTTTAAATATCTCTAAGAACAAAAAAAATCCTACTCTGGTAGTCAATGATGTCTCTAACGTTTTTCTAAAAAACTGTCTTTGTGTTAATTAAAACAAAGAAATGTATACATGTTTGGAACAACTTGAGGGTGAGTAAATGATGACAGATTTTCATTTTTGGGTGAAGTATTCCTGTAATGTCTCCTTTAATTCTATAAACAGAATTCGGGCTCAGTCTAAATGACGTCCATGCATACAAATGCAGACATCGCAGACCCTGACAGAACCCAGACATACTACAGATAATCGTATTATCAATGAGTCAAAGGAAATGGCCTACGCCAAGAGATAAAGGTCTTAGTGATTGTGTGTTGCTAGATTTCTTTTTTCTTAAAGACATCACGTACTGTCATAGAAAAATAAAATATCTGCATGTTTAAAGCAACACTTCATTATTTAACCTGTTCGAAATGTGTTCACTGCTGAGTGCTCTTACTGTACAATAAGAAAAACAGCAGATTCTTCCCTGCAACAAATGTAAACAGATGATTTAAGATCTCAAATAAATAAACAACAAAATCTGACAGACATTTGTGACAATATTTGAAAATGTACATTATAGTTGATGTAATTGCATATTCTTTGATGCAAGTTTGTCAAAATCGTGAAACTGTGATAAGCCACTTAATAAAGGAGTGAGACTTTCCATTGAAAGATTAAAGAGACATCCAGTCACAGAAATATAAAGACCGGATGGACCTCTAACAATTAAAGTCTAAACTCTCAGTGATTGAGATGGAAAGCTCTCAGCAGCACTGTGTTTGTACAGCAGTTCATAAGCAGGTTGCACCTGGCACGGCTGAACAGAACCCATGGACGCAGGGTCCGGTTACTGTCCGGCACCACGGGCTTTCTGCTGCAGTAACGCTGCCCTCTGCTCCATCATGGCTCTCATCACACTGGGATTAATGGCTGGACTCATAGTGGAGGACATGGGCCGCAGTGGATATTGGCTGGATTTTGAACTCATTAAAACACACTGGAAGTACGGAATCTTGCCTGTAAAACAAAGAATGACTTCTTAGTCCTGACGTCAGATGGAATGTAAAGAGAATCTCCACTCCAAAATTATTTCAGGTTTTTCATGTCTTTTTAGATACGTGTTGAAGTAAAATCATCATTTTTGTTTCATTTTGTAAACTTTTCCAAATTCCAAATAAAAATATTGTTGCATCTATTTGCAGAAATTTGAAAAGGGACAAACTGGTCAAAATAACTAAAAATGTCTGCAGATCTTGAACAAGTTCACATTCACACACTGCAATACACATTTTTACATGTTTTACATGTATTTTACTATTAATATTTTTTTTTTATATCTGATGGAATAAGCCTGTTTTTTCTTTTACTTTTGTGCATCTTTGCATTCATTGTAAAAAACATAATTTTAATGTTATTTTTTTCAGATTTTTCAAGTATTTTTGAAAAACGATCATTTTTGAAATCCAAAACAACAAATGACAGGAAAAAAATGCAAACGTACAGAAAATCAGGAAACAGGAAAAACATGTAATTTTACATAAAAAGGTTATTATCCCAGCTGCTGGAAAATTTCTGTTTTTTACAGGGTTTTTACAGTCTATTTTTTAAATACTGTTAAAAAACGTAAAATACAAGAAAAAGAACGCAAATTATTCATTATTATTTTAATTAATATTTCTTTCGCCCCAGCTTTCCGAAAAATCTTTTTATGGGATTTTTTTACGGTGTTCTCACAGTCTTTCATTGCTGTTGGGTGACCTTGTCTTTCTTGAGGGTAACTTCTGTTATAATTCAACAAACACAGGACTGAAATTCCCACAATACGTGCATAAATGGAGATTAAAGGTACAGTTTGTAGAAATCACCGCTAGAGGGCGCACAAACAAAACAACAACAATCGCGTAGCTTGATGACGCTGTGTAAAAGCGTGGAATGATGGGATACATTGTCTTTAACTCCACCGATGATGGTACCGATACATCAATCAGACGGGAACGAGAAATCATGTTAGCGGAAGAGGTAAAGTAATAAAGTTTTACAAATGTTGCGTTTGATGAAATAATTTTATTTCATCATAATGAATTAGACACGAGTAATGTACGGTTTAAAACTAAATTGTTAGTCATAGATGTTACAGTAATTGTCCAATTCGATGGTGTGAAAACACTGCGCAGTTTTAAGTGTTCAAATCAATCATAGTAATAGTCATTTGAACGTACCCACATCATTTGCTATAATGCTAGACGGTACAAACTACTTCCGCATCTGTCTACGACAGTGTCACGCGGTTGCTACGTCAGTGAAGGCGGTAACAAAGGGTAACACGGATATGACGCCATTGACAGGCGACTAAAAGGCCCGGTCCACTGTTTAGAATGGCGATTTTCTCAGGATTTAAAAGCAGTTGGAAACATTTGAGATATTGTAAGTACTCAGCTGAAAAAACATTGGCCTAGTGGTTTTTGGAAAATTCTTACAAAATGTACCTTTAAAGGCAAAACTAGAGTGGTCTAAATTTTGTCTGTAGCTGTATGTGTTGTCTTCAATGTCCAATGCCTTGTTACAGAAAGTGTGGTAGCAAACCTACTATAATGCATTGTGTGTTGTAAAAATTTAGATCTTACCTGGCTTTTTGCCTTCCGTTACATTTTCTTCAGCTTTTAGCTCTTCTAAATTAAGATGTTGAAGAGAAAGAGAGAAAGAGAAATTACAGTAAAAAATCCCTATAATACAGTAAGGAAAGAGTCAAGCAAGCTGTGCATGATTTTGGTCACATGCCCATAGAAAGGGCAGATCATATTTGAGAGATAAACATGTGAAAAGAGGAGAAGCATTTTTATGCAAATGTGTCAAATGCTCAGGGGTGAACTGTGTCAATGGATGAATGTCTCCAAATGTAAGAAAGGTTTACATTTTCCAGGCTGATTTATAAAAATGTTAATAATATGCAGCAATTGTATATCTCTGAACAGAATTTCACATCAGTAAATAGTTTTTTGGGTTTGTGATTAAGCTGTTATTTGAAAGGTGAATCATTCGCATGTTACCCAATGATTCAACCGAGCCCTTGACCTAACACAGGTCACCTGACACAGCTTAGTTTTTAGAGGAAAGATTTTACATGCAACAGACCTCAATATCTGCAAATCTCCTATGAGAAAAAGGCTTTGAACTTTAAAGCAATTGTGACCTTGAATGGATACAAACTGCCTGAGAAAAAATGTCAAGATGAAATCATTAACAGCATGAGATCTTGTTTTTCACATTTTCATTCAATACAATTTGTTAACTATGGCAGTAAGAAATTACATTTGTGTGAAGAAATGTATATCATGAGGTGGTATTGAAATGAGACTGACACATTCACCGAATGACAAACACAAGAGCTGACTGTGGGAAAAGGTGTGAACTTAACTAAACTGAGGTGATGTTATTTATCACAAACTTCATCGCACAGGTGTTCACATGCAATCAGCCTCAAAACACAGTGACTGTAAAGTGATCTCATGAACAACAGTCATACTGAAGGAAGTTAAGAAAAGGCATATGAATTAAGTCTCTTACAAGCAAGACATGCAAAGACATGCATTTAGGTTACATTTAAAGAGGAAAACAGGCCAGCCAGACAGCAGTGTTATGGTAATAATAGCTATTTAATTAGCATACTAATGCTATTTAAAAATACTTGAATCCCTCTGTTGACGTTGGAACCATACAGTAACCTTGAATAGTAACAATGTAGTTCATTTCTTTCCAGTGGCTCAGTTATTGATATGGTGATGTTAATTCATCAAGGTGATGTGGAATTGTACCTCAGGGTCGCCTTGTAATTTTGAAGCTTTCGCAGATTCTACAACGGGCAGGTAGGTATGTTTGATCACTAATAATGCTTATCACCGCTTTTGTAAATACAAATGTAAACTCTTTACACAAATGCATGCATTTCATTTTAGCTTTTGATCACTGAACGATTAGGTGCATTAGGTCTGAATTTTAAGGGATAGTTCACCTAAAAATGTTTATTTTTGTCCAAATTACACAAATTTCAGGACAAAGACAGAATTTTCAATTTTGGGTGAAGTATTTATTTTAAAAGTCAACAAGCATACGGAAGCATCACAGCATACAGTTAAATAAATGTGAATCTTAATAAAGATTTATACATACTTGCTGGAGTCTGTTCCTCGGCTGGTTTCTCTGTTGATAGAAATTTCAAAACAGAATTTGGGTTAACATGCAGTTCTAAAGTTCAACATTTTATTGTCAGTTATGTACGTAGCCACAGCGAAAACTCATGAGTACTGTAGCACAAAAGTTTGTTCACAGAAAACTAGCGATAGAAAGTTTTCAATATTAACTTTTATTACGGTATATTGTATTAACACTAATTTTATCCTATTGCATTTTAATTCTAAATCTCTCAATATCAAGTTTGACAACGCTTTATCAAATCTGAATATTATGATTTGACTTTAAAAATGTAAATAAAAAAAAATAACAAACGTTTCAAACAGAAACGGCAAATGACAATTTTCTATAGAAATAATATTTCTATAATGATCTATAATGTTTCTGGAATGCTATTTCTTTAGGAATTGAATGAATTCCAATACAGTTTGATTTTAGCTACTTGCTACGTACATACATTATCGATATTTGTTTAATCTTTTGCAGAATCATAGATTTATATTTAGTGTGAATTTATCGCAGTGCATTCTGGGATTGCATTTTCTGCAAAATAACACGTAATGCTGCCAACCTTCTGAAACAGTTTCCATTAAGAGGCACATTTATGGTGACTTAAAAAAGCTGCCCAAGTATACAACTCAATAGGTTTTGACACGGAGACACGAGCTGCTTCATACCTTGGGTTTCTTCAGTGGTTTTCTCTTCAGCTGATACAGGTGTTTCTGTAGGTGAAGCAGAAAATAGCTTGTCACGTCATCTATGGTCTTCTCAATCTGTAATGCTTTTACGTTCACACAGTACTTGAATGTGACACCTCGGCAATTGAATTTCAATCGAGCATGCAAAGTTATTTAATGAAGTTTGAAATCAAACTTCTATTCTTTACGTGTCAGAAGCGCACGCTCAGTTACGTAACTACAAAGCCACGGAGCAGTGTATAAAAGGTGCTCTTCTGTCAAAGTAATCACGGCTGTAAGGTAAACAGAGAAATTCTGTCATGACTTCATCTGAAGTTGTATTGCTTGACAGATCCAATTTTCTCCAGCCAACTAGACTCTAACATTAATTTATTTGCCTGCTTGAAACATACACTTATACAATTTATTGTGTAGATGTTAATGTTATATAAGACAACGTTATTTTGTGTACGACAATCAAAAGCAGGATTTCACGCTGTGAGCTGCCAAGAATAAAACTCTATAGAAACTCGCATGGATATGGGTTTGTGCTTGTTAGCTCTAGAGATCAAAGGCTTTTTTGGGGGCAGCCTTTTTCTCGTTGTGACTTCAGAGTGTTCAGGGATGCAAAAAAATGCCTTTCAGGATTTTTGTAACAGCGCTTAAAAATAGTCAGTGAAACCTACCCACAACTGGTGTTTTAATGGCGTGCTTGGTTTTGGGTGTTGCCGCGGCCTTCTTGACTAGTAATCGAACACAAAGACATACAAGAGTCAATACTGAAACTGCATAGTATATACACTGAAAAATGTTTTGACATAAAACAATTATTTAATAACAAAATTATGTTTCTGTCCATTTGCAGTATCTTCCCAAGTTCATCACAATCAATTCTATCGTCCTATTTTTGTCGATTACTGTAAACAAGAAGAGCTGGCTCTCGCAGTATTTGACATGTAGTTGTAACAGGACGTCAATAAACTAAAGCATGCAAATACAGCATACTGATTTCCCGTCGACGAGACGCTTTGCACTCAATAATGCTGTCTATTAGCTAAAAATGTGCTTATTTACCGCTCATGATGGATGAAGATTCAGATGTTTATTTAATTATCACTGATTATAAAGCAACCGCACAACTTTTCTCAGCAACCCTGTGTTTTGATTCTTCATGTCCATACTTTAATAAATAAATAAATAAAGTTAATGCGTTCTTTTAAGGATTTGAATGAACCCTTTTATTAAGCGTGATTTAACTTACCCTCTACAGCCGGCTTTACTTCCTTCACAGCTCTCTCTTCTTTACATGTCCAAAAAAAAAAAGAATATAATTAGTATGTATTATGAAATAACATTATTATTTAATATCATTAAGACACAGGAGCAGTGTGTAACACTCCCCCCTGTTGGCCAAAATGTATATAGTCCTGCCCAAAATTCCCGCTATTGGTTGAGCCAATGTTGTTGTGTTGATCTGGTCAGATTCTCAAACAAATAGATGTTTTGGTGGCACAGTTTTACGCTTTTCAAGTAAATTTTCTTCTCTCTGCATATTAAGTCGATAAAGGCAAAGAATTTTAACTTTATTTTTAATTTGAAAAAAAAACACACATAACTTCACGATTAGAAGAACCTAAATGAACCTTTAAGATCCAAAGAACCTTTCCGTTTCACAAAAGGTTCTTTGTGGCGAAGACATGTTCTTCAGATTATAAAAAGGTTAGACAGAGATGGTTCTTTAAGAACCTTTGACTGAATGGTTCTTTGTGGACCCAAAAATGGTTCTTCTATGGCATCACTGTGAAGAACCTTTCAAGCACCTTTACTTTTAAGAGTGTAAACAAACAAAACAGTTTCGGACACAATTTTCATCTAATATTCAGATGCATGACTTCTTCAAGTAAAATTAAATGTCAGGGGAGAAATGCGTTAAAACAATATACATAATATATATAATAATATATTTTTTACACTCTATATTTGTTTCAATATTTCGGAAGCAGTTGGTGGATGATTAATAACAAAAAGCAGTGGAATGCAGAAGTGAACCAAGCTATAAAACTGGTTGCAGAGATCATTACATTATTCCCAGGTGTTGACTTTCACAAAAGCAGCAGGGCAGAACATTTTGTAACATAATGTGGCATTGCCACGGGGCACCTGGGGGGACTACCCTAAAGAGCAGAGGAAAATATCATCCAGTGTGATATATATAGGTTTTATCGCTTCTCCTCTCGAAACACAAGGTTAAGACACTGTTGAACCTATTTCAAGATGACCTGCACAGTGGATCACAAAATGATAATGTGCAAATTCTGACTGTGGGTTTTCCGTTTATATAAAAAGGCCACATTGGAAAACTACTAGGCTGTCATCATTATTTCATGAAGTTTGACATTTGACAACTTTCTTCCACATCTACCACAAGTAAGATTTTGGTGAAATTACCCTTGTGTTTGGTTGTTGTTACTTTTGTTGCCTTTGCCTTTGTTTTTGTTACTGCTGGCTCTGGAAGCACAAAAAAAAAAATATATATATATATATATATTTCTAACTGATCTTTTATTTCTAAATGTTACATAACTGTGCAAAGACGAGGCATGATAAACATGCATTTATCAATGCTCTCTTACAACTATTTTAAGCATCCGTATACATTTATTTTTACTTCTTATTCTAATTGCTGACTTGGTTTCGGGCTTCCATAAAAAAAAAACTTACTACACAAACATTTGTTGACAACATATACATGAACATATAAATAAAAGCCTTTACTGTCTGTTGAATAATGACAGAAATAATATTTATTTAAGTGACATCACCTTTCTTCTCAGATGTAGGTTTTGTTTTTTCTCTAATGGTCACCTTCTCTGTAAAAGACAATATTATAAATATTATATGTCATTATTATATTTCTAAATAAGATCCTGAATCATAATTACCTGTCCTTTTAGCCTTCTGTTGCCCAGCTGTTGGCTCTGAGTCATAAAAAGCTTTATTTAGTATGAAAATAGATCTCGAACTGAACTTAAACCATCATTTTTTTCTATAATCATTACCTTTCTTAGCAGGTGAAGGTTTTACTTTGTCTTTGGTAACTGTGGTCTCTAAAACAAAATACAAATGAACACATACATATGTGAGAAAACAAATACACATTCATAAAATTATAAGCAATATTGTTATTATAAGAGCAAATATGCATACATCACACTTTAACCAGTGATCAAAGCCTAACATGATTCATAGCATTTTAACATGGATATGATCATCCTAAATTTGTTCTCACCCTTCTTTGCAGGACTTATTTTGGCCTTTTCTTTTTCTTTTGGTGCAGCCGGTTCTGAAATTAGAAGTGAAAGATTTAAACTCTCTTCTGCTCTGTTAATGTATCCAAGAAATCACACCGCAGGCTTTCTACCTCAGTCACAAACTAAAGACTCGAACTGTACCTTTCTTTTTTGTTTCTTTAGGCTTTGTCTTTGCAGCTTCAGGTTCTAAAAAGAAACCAAGTCATTTATTTTCAAATGAAAATTGCAAAGCGTCAAAAGCAGAATTCTATGAAATACATTTTAATATCACCTTTCAATATAGTAGGAGCTTGATGGATTGTCAAAACAGGAACTTCGGATTCTGAAAAACAGGAAAATTTGGTACATTGTAGTGTTGTAAGGAATTTATGTTTAATTAATTAAAATGTAATGAAAAATTAAAGAGTTGTCTAAGCATTCAATGTTAAGTCGGATTAAATATTTGGGACATTTCATTTCACAAGCGTTAGTATTGAGCTCTGTCACTTAATGGCAATAGTAATAATGATCTTGGACATTAAAATTGAAAATGGTTTTAAATACCTGGAATAGCAGATGGTGGTAATGGACTACTTGTAACTATATGATGCACTGTAAGATAAACGATGCATTGGTTTAAAGTATATTTCAGAGTATTACAGGATGCATTTTTAAAGTACATGGATTATTACTAGGTGGAGGCAGCTACATTACTCACCATACCAGCCAGGGGGCGCTGGACAGTACACAGGTGTTGGTCGGCACATGGGAACTGTTTTATGAGGGTCGTGAAATACAAGTTCAGTCTTATAGTAGATTGACTCTAGATCGCATCTTACGGTCTGCTACTGTCTTTACACATTATGTAAAATGTGATATTATGAATTACACTCACGGTCTTGCATGGGCACTGGTGCGGCCGACACGTCTACATCTTTTGAGACTCTGGGCGCAGTGACTAGGAGAAACGAAATCAGTTTAAATGGGATTTCAAATTTTGTTGACTTTAAATATTAAGATATGGTGACTTACCTCTTTTTCTGGGTATGTTTACAGCCATTGTCTTAGCTCTTGGTGCTGTGGATCAGAAAGCAAATTTGTGTAAAAGCTCATTCAATATCAACGGCTATTATAACAAGTCACTTGAGAAACGTCTTTCAGGTGATGGAGATAAAAAATACAGAGATTTATAATGCAGAATTATGACAAAAAACGTTTACCTTTCCTTGCTTTCTCTAGTCTTGATCTGACTGGAGATTCTTTTTCTGATGTACAAATGTTAGTAAATTGGTGTTTTAAAAACAACAATACCTTTGTTATGGTGTATTCATTTATGTAGTGAGTAAACAACATTAACATTAAAGCACCTTTTCTCTGTTTCAGCAAAGGCTCCCTTCTCCTGACCTCAGGTTCTGAAATTGTAGATCAGAACTTTTATTAATATCTCATGGTTGAAACAAACTTGCTCAGATGAAAATGAATATTGTATATTCTGAAAGGTGAGTAACAAAACTGGACCCAAAAAGGAGCTGTTACAACCCAGCTGGAAATATTTATAACCAAAGAATTGATATAAAAATGGAACACGAAATATTATTTACAAAATGTAATTTATGAAATGCAGTATAAATCACATTTGGCTTCTTTGAAATGTCCCATAATGCTATTGGCAAGTATTATATACTGTAATGCTATGTTTTTTGACCAGCCCTGTTTTGCTTTACACTGCGTTACACTGTACTTGCATGTGTAATGACAATAAAGTTGAATCTAATCTAATCTAATTTTACCTGCAAGAACATTTCCAAAGCAAACAAACATAAAAATGCTTTATCAACACACTAGTCTAACAATGACTATTACTTCTGAAATATTCTATAGGCTTGTTGAGCTGCAAAAAGTTGCCTGAAGCTAAACCAGCTTTAATCAAACAAAACAATCCATCACATACTCTTGCGCTCAAGGGTGACTCTTTTAGCTGTAAAACGAAAAACAATCAGACAAAACTGATGTTTAAACAGTTAATCTTTATGGTGTCTAAATAATTGATAGGCCTACATTAAAACATTTAGTAAAAATCATTCATAATATTCATTACGGATTTGGAAGGACAGAACTGTCTTGAAACATGTGCTTGGAACCAGCAGGGGGCACAATTGTGTTTGTTACAATTGAGAAAAACAAACGCAGCCGTTTCTTTCTGCATGAGGTGATGTCCTCTTTTCACAGATTACAGATTTAGATTTTGTAGGCATGTCTATATGAATGAATTCGTTAAGAATGCAGTGTAGTAATGTTAAACCACTGTGTAATAAAGATCCCACCCTGGTGGCGATAGTCATTCCGAATGCTTGCAGTGACAAATTAAGCTAAACTCAAAAAGGTTAACACACAAAAGGAAAACTTCTCAAATAATTTATGCTGATACATTAAGTACAAGGAAAATTAAGATTTTGAATTTAAATTTAAAATAAAATGAATAAAAGTCGCGTACCTCTTTTCTTCACTTTCTGAGGTTCAGCTGGAAGAAAAGTGGGAAAGGAATTTAGTGTTATATAATCTATACCCCACAAGGTGGCGACGCTGAGCTGACGCACAGTTTACAACCAGACATGCTTCCATACGCAGAAAACATACATGGCCTGGCCACATTGCGTGGTTTAGCAATTCAAGCAAGCCAAGGTTAGGAAACGTTTTGGCAAAAATTAATACGCACAGTCTGCGTTAGTAAATCATACAATAAAACACATTCCGTACAAAACACTGCGTTCCACCATCGCGCCGAATCGTTCTCGTTGCTTTATCGTTCCACTCCGTGCCGATCCATGCCAGCCGTCTACGCGGAAACATAACTGTAACCGTTTCAGACTGTGCTTAGAACGGTTAAGCGCGATGTTGGAAAACGCACTTCTATGAAAATGCATTCATGTGAAGTCACAAGTCAGGTGCCAAGCTTCTCAAGGTGGATTGTGGGATTGAAAGCAACGCAGGATATGCTAGCTGCTAACAGAACCCGCGCAGCGATTTGACGTAGAGCGGCATTTGGTGGATTTCTGCCGCCCAAAACGGTAAGACTCTTTCATTCCCAAATTAAAAAAGTGCATGCATGTGTGTCAGAGAATTTAAAGAATAGCGTTATGTCTTAAATGACAAACGTATGACGCCCAGTCGTGCTTGAGATGAATTTTAGTTATGTTGGACTTCATGCAGTGCTGCGCAGACAGCTCACCGTGTGACATCACAGTACCGCGAAAGCGATTCGTGAGCAGATTGCTTCGTATTTTTTCGGAAAATATATAACTAATTGTCTGTATTGGCATTTTAGACGAGTATTTTAAATTAAATCTAGATACTGTTTTAGTTACAGATCACAATAGTTGATCATTAGCATCTGATCAATATCTGATCATAGTTGAGTTTTTATAGAGTAAGATACCTCTTGTTTAGTTGCATGAAAAGCTGATGATGATTGTTGAACAGAATGTAGGTCTACAATGATTCTGTGTAGATCTGGTATTCATGTAACAGATCAGTGAGTCATAGCCGCTGTGATTTGCTGGACAATCACAGAAATATGCCCATGCTTTTTAAAATCAACATGCATGATATTGACCTTGCAAGTCAATATCAAATACCTTTTTCTTCCTTTGATTTAATGTCTGTGGCTTTTTGTGGCTGTTGTCGTATTTCTGAATGCATACAAGGACAGACGAAGGGCTCTTTTTGTTCTTCTAAATACAAACAAATGCAAAATATTAAGTTCCATACTTACTACTGGATTCATACCATTCTTTCTTCAATTTTAGAAAACATTCGCAATATGCGCCCTTGTGCTAGGACTGGCAATTATTTCCTTGTTATTATGACAGGATATTTTAACTGAATTGAATCCACTTATACTGTATGTGCAAAAAATTAACAAGATGTAAATGCAAAATTTGAAGGTCTGTTACACTGTAGTGCAGTAAGCGGTTTGTTAGTTGGGTTATTATCTTTGTTTTATTCAACAGAGCATGATAAGGATCATATTCAATGCTAAACATAGATGTAAATACTCTGTCTTGTACAGCCTAATACATTGATGTCATTATCTTTAAAACACATAATGGGCTCATGACATCAAAGGCCAATGCCAGTTTTTGCATCCATAAATCAAAATGTTATTAGTAAAAATTAATTTTTAAAGTGGTGGCAGTAAATCACAGGATACGAATATGACACCTTCATTATAAGTTTGGATTACTTAAATTTGTCAGAGTTAATGTGGCAGTTTTGATTTAATATCAGTGAAGATTTAAGATGAATTACAACAACAGTAAAGCGATTGAAAATAAAAACTGTGTCAATCCAAGCAACAGCATAACACTGACATATGAGGATTCTGTCTGAGACTCGGGGAAATGTTTAGAAGGCTTTTTGGGAAAAGAATTTCAAGAAATCTTTTGAATAATAATTATTTAAATTATAATTGAAAAGTCAAGAACAGTATTGCACGCTCACTGTAAATTAAAGGGAGGGGGTATTCAAAGTGCCTTAAACCGAAAATGCTAATGCCATTTTTGATGTCAGTCAACCTTGAAGCAGAGTGCATGATCTGTGTTATTAAAACAGCATGCTTTCTTTATTTCCTCCTTTGTTTTTTCACTGACCTTTGGTGCTGCAGTTTATCAGCTAGTAAAACACATTTACATTCTCCTGATTAATGTCAGCAGGGCAGTCGGGAAAATGTTGAAATGCTATGAAATCGGATAATATCTATATGACTTTGATTTGCCATTGAGATTTGTCGTGTATTTGGTTGGAATAAATGACACTGGAGAAAAGTTACATGTAATAAATAGACTCTTGATTCATGTAAAGAATTTTTTGTCACCCATTCTTGTCATTTTTAAAACCTGCCTTTTGTCAATAGATATTGCCTGTTTTTCCATAAGTAGTTCTTAAAATATTTTGTAAAATATTTTTCTATTACCAGAAAGAAAGTTTTTGCATTAGACGTTACAGCTGTAGAAGTAACAGATTAAAATGTGGCAAACGTTCATCAAATCGTGGGTTTTTTCTGTCTTTGCTTAAACATATTTTTTAACAAGATTCTCGTTTATGTCTGTTTGATCTTCAATTTGAGCGGCATATTTCAGATTATTTAGTAAACCTGTCTTAATGTAATGCAGGCAATAAAAACATCTTGTCATTTTAGAATAAAAATACTGAAATACCCTTAACATCTATAAACCAGTTTGTGAACAAAACATTAGGATTTTTTTTTAACATGCAAAGGGAGTAAAAAAAATATATTTACTGTATAAGACTCAGAGATGATTAAAAACTGAAATAAAACTAAACCTTGTTTACATTATAAGCGGACCCCAGCGAAAGAAAAATAAAGATGTGTCTTTCACTTAAAGATGGCCAATAAATAACGGTTAACCACTATAAAGTGTGCACTTAATAATAAACAGTGAAAATATCACTGCCATGTATTTCCCAGTATTCATCTGTTCTTGTTTTCCTTTATGTAGAGAAAAGCACTTGGACTGTAATTGCGTCCTGACCTTCCTTGTTTTCTGTTGTTTTCACAGGTCTCTCAGCCTCCTCTTCTGTCTTCAGTTCCTCATCTACCGCTGTTTTAACCAACAAAACAAAACAAGGTGAGATTTATAGCCTAGACAGAAATTGCAGACAAAAGACACAAACATGAAGCTGCACACACACACACACACACACACACATTCCCCCCAATGCGAACTTTGATGTTTAGATCCTTTTTGTACTTTGTTTGTGCTTTCAGAGGAGTTTGTTCAACCCCATGGGTCAAAATGGATCTCTTCAAGTCGCACAATTCCTGCTCTCTCCCGTCCCAGCAGGTTTCCTTTTCTCAGCAGGGATTTATGCCGTTGCATGAAACATGTCTAATGATGTTCCTGATAGAAGAATGACGGAATAGCTGCTGCTTGCCCGCGGCAGGGCCGACTTTCTCATTTTTCATGCTCGTTCGCTGCAGTCGATGGAACCGGGTGCTGTTATTGGTGTAATTTTCTGAGCAAATCATTCTAAAGAACAATGTAGTGAAGTAAAAACGATGCGAGTTAACCTCATAAAAACAGGTCAGCTTGTTGTTTTAAACCATTATGCCTTTCTGTGAAACACAAAAGGAGACCATTTCTATTTTCGGCACAGTAAGAATGACTGAGACATTTCCTTTTGTGTTTCACAGAAAAAATACTTACATTGGTTTGAAACGACAGTAAATGCACACAATGGCGTTGTTCATGTTCATTCATGATTCATAGTGGTTGGTACAGTGTTTTGTGGTTTCTAAGGTGTTGCCAGGCAGTTGCTTATCTGAATTGTCACAAGAAACGTTCCAGATGGTGGTTCCTCTTTATCAAATACTCACTTTTTTACTTGTTGTTGTGGTTTGCCATATGCAGTTATTGTCCTGGCAGCGTTCTAAAATTAACATATCCTTGTTTGTTCATCTTGTCTCTCTCTGAATTTCTCATACGCTGTTTCACCATGGAATTAGATTTCCATCTTACACTATACACATCGAATTATCCCCAAAGTCCGCTGTGGCTTTAATCTAACACCCAGAAGAATCTTTGGCACTCAGGAATTGAAAAATAACTTGAAATGGTGGTGACTACAGATCTAATCTCACTGATGGAAACTCTATCACAAACAGAGATCCTTGTGATTATAAGAATGTTTAAATTTTACCCTCCGCTAAAGCTGTCTGGTCCGCGGCACATCTAGATTGTGTCATTAATGCCAAAACAGGACTTGTTTGGAAATAGAAGTAGTTCTTCTTAAGGTTGATCTATAGGGTGTTTGTTGGTCCTGTTTCATTGAAGTAAATTGCTAAATCTGGAAATATTTTTCTCATGGTGTCTGAACAGCACAGCCCTGCGCAGAAGCATCTAGCAAGTAGATACAAAGCAGCGCGTTTCTGATGTTATGGGGCAGCAGGAGCAGATAGCAAGTGAACCATGTGAAAGTCTTTGGAGATCAAAGATTGAGGCCTAAGGCTCTTCCCAACCCTTACACACACACACATGCCATCTTCACACGTTTAATAACTTTGTGTGAACTCATAAATGTGATAACTTGCTCATTCTGATCCTTATCAGCTTTACATGCTTCATAATGGCAAAGCTGGGTTTGTTACCTTTAGGGGCCAGTTCCAGTTCAGGTGCTTTTTCTTTCTCCTCTTCCTTGGCACCCTCTTCTCTTTCTACAGTTTCCTCCTTTTCTGTTTTTAAATCTTTGAAAGAACACATTTATGGATGTAAAAGATCAAACATTGAATAGTAAGTCCGTACATCCTTCTCTAAACATTAACATTCTATTATATGATTAAATCGATGTACATTTATATTCAGATTTTTTGTGCTGATATTTTTCTTAATTCACTAGCAATATCTGATGTGGGTTAAAATCTAGAATGGGTTGGTTTAGCTTGGTGATCTTTTTGCAAAATGAGATGAACTAAATGACTAAGTTAGTCAAGCTGGCCTAAGCTTTACTGTTTTTAGTAGAAAGCATCTTTAAAGCAATTGATGTGGTTGTGAATAAAGGCGGTTCTCACTGCTGAATAGTTAAAATTTGTATATTTACTCTAAAATGTATTAACGTTATAGCTTACATTATATTCCAAAGGAACTGAGGACAGAATAAAAAAATGAACTTAAACATACTTCCCTGCTATACTAGAACTTGGGTGACAACTTTTTTTTACTAATGACTAATAACGCCCGCAGAAATCCATTGTGACCTTCTCTAGTTGTCTAGGTTTTCAAGTGCATCTTCGTTTTATTCAGTTTTTTGGGTTTTCCTTGATCATCTGGACCATTTGATGCCCTTGAGTGACCTCTTAGGAGACGACTGCTCGGTGACAGCTGACATGAAAGAAGTCTCTGATGGATTCGAACCGTTTTGATGACAGCTGGACAGTGACAGCTGCTGTTTGATCCGCTCAGAATGATTTAGACTTCAATCACTAACTCAAATTTCTTCTCTTTCATGATAAACCCCTTCCAACATATTTGGATATGGAGTACTTTTTTTTGTGGAGATGATGAACGAATTGTGTTTGGTTGAAATTGAATAGTTATGGATTGCTCTTTTGTTGTTTCTGAATGTACCTTTATATGTAGGTTTTAATAAAATGATTTTAAAGTGATAGTTCACCCCAAAATGGAAATTCTGTCATTATTTGCTCACCCTCTTGTCTTTTCAAACCTGTATGACTTTCTTTATTTTGTGGAACACAAAAGAAGACATTTTGAAGAATGTTGGTAACCAAACAACAGCACTATTCGCTTCTATTGTATGGACACAAAAGTCAGACGCAAGTCGGTGGGTACCACCATTGGTCACTCTTCCAAATATCTTCTTTTGTGTCATACAGGTTTGAAATGATGAGAGCGTGAGTAAATGATGACAGAATTTTCATTTTGAGGTGAGCTATCTCTTTAAAAATCATAAAAACCAAGGTAATAGCAGAACTTTCTGAAGGGTATCAGATTGGGCAGTATGTTCAGTTTTTTAAATGTTATATTACCGATCGTATAAGGAGAAGAATAATAGATAACTGGCTGCAATATTATTCCATAAAATTATATTTTGACCGCTTCACTGAAACTTTTCAAGACAAACTAACATCTTAATATCTGAGGCAAGAGTTAAAATGATCCTGGTACCTCTCTCAGTCGAAGAGTCGTCATCTTCATCTGCCACCACTGTTGTCTCATCTCCATCTGGTTTGGAACTAACTACAGGCGCCGTTACTATAATGTCATCATCATCGTTCTTTCTATCTATCTTTATTTCACCTTCCTCTTTTAACTCCTCCTGCTCTTTCTTATCTGCATCATCACCCGCTAGTTCATCATCATCGTCTTTTGGTTTCACCGACTTCTGCACCTGTGTCACCCTGATCATCAGAGTCAGCTTTGTCAACGTCAGCTAGTATCTTATCGTCATGGTGATCGGCAGTTATATCAGCAGCATCTTGTGAGTCAGCTTTAGCATCTATCACATCTACGCTTGTTAGTATTGCTTTATCACCATCAGCTGTAAGATCTATAGATTCCTCACCGGTTTCTTGTGCTTCATCATCAGTGACTATAGCATCAGCATCGAGCACAATACCGATATCATCACTGTCATCGGCATCAAACTCTTTATCCTTAGTTTGGTCATCTATTTGGTCAGTATCTTCATCGTCTTTAATAGGAGCCTGGTCTATAAGCTCTTGCTCTCCTGGTTGTCCATCATCGAGCTTGTCTTCTTTTTCTTCTTTATCTAATTTGTCCTTAGAGACGTCAGTGCTTTCTTCAGTTTTCTCCTCGACATCAGCAGGGACTTCTTTGTCTTCGTCATCTTCTTCCCCAGCTGCTAATGCTTCTGTTACTACTCTTTGACATCTTTAGGGGCTGAAACATCAGCTTCAACAGGTGTTTCGTCGTCATCGTCTTCTTTAATGTCATCTTCTTCTTTGCTTTCTTCTTCTTCCTTGTCATCCTCATCAGTGTCTGGTGATTCATCAGCATCAGCAGTTTTCGTAGAAACCTTCTCGTCAGCATCAAACGCAACAGGTTCTTCTAGAGCTGCAGCCTCTTCTTTCTCCTCTTCATCATCTGACTTCTCGTCCTCTGCATCAGCTTCCTCGCCTTCCTTTTCTTCTTCCTGCTCTTTTTCATTTGCTTTTACAAAGTCTGCTGCTGCCTCTTCTTCCTCCTCTTCTTCTTCCTCATCCTCTTCATCTTCCTCTTCTTCCTCCTCCTCTTCATCGTCCTCTTCTTCCGCATCCTCAGCAGATTCCTCCTCTTCCTCCTCTTCTTCCTCATCCTCTTCCAGACCCTCCTCCTCGTCCTCTTCTTCCTCATCTTCCTCCTCCCTTCCTCATCTTCCTCCTCTCTTCAACTCCTTCCTCCTCTTCTTCCTCATCGTCCTCCTCCTCTTCATGAATATCCACCTCTTCTTCCTCTTCCTCCTCCTCCTCTATGATCTTTTTGGCTCGTATTTCTGCAACTATATCAAAGTTTTATGTTTAGCACACTGCAAGTATGGAAGTTAAGTGTATGTGTCAGTGTATGTGAGGCTCAAACCAAGAATACAGCCCAACAGGATTTGATAGACGCTAAAATATATTTGACCAGTTGTGAATATTCACAAATATAAAAGGTACATTTTATGACCATTTATAGTCATTTGAAATAATAATATAAAGTATATATTTAACCTAAAATGATTGTCACATAATGCAGATAACAGATAAGTTAATGTATATGTACTCACAATTTGGATGACTTTCTATAAAAATGGTTACCAGTGCGAATTGAAAAAAATACATAGTCTGGCACTTTCAGTGCATGATAAATTAATCTGAAATTTTCTGTGGTACCATAATGGACTCCATTGAGGCGCATAATGCAAAACCGTCACACACTGGCCGTTCTATGCGGTCCTTCATGCTTCGTGCAATGGGATACATTTAGATTCACAACTGTTTTAACAGCGTCTCATAACCATCAATAATCAGTATTTACACACTCTTAGTATACTGTTTTTTAAAGATTTATAACTTCAGCATGCTTTTAGATAACTGTAAAACATACAAATGTTGTGTCTCACTGTTGTTTAAATAATTTGAGTTGTTGCACAAAAGAGCTCTGCATACCACTTTAAAGTTTGATGCGACCGTGTACTGGTATGTTTCATTGCTTTTCATTACTATTTTTATGAGACTTAAAAACTGTCTGAAAGCAAATTGTGCATCTTTTGTTGCATTTATGTGTTTAAGCTTCAAGGCCGTGTTATGGAAGACCAGGAGTTCAACTTAAGAATGCAATGTACAGAGTCAGTTTATGTTTATGTATTAATTCAAATGTAAAGATGTAAATAAATCACTTTTTATATGGATAAATTAATAGAATATTTTACATGGTTTATGTATGTTTAAAACAGTTTAATATATCAATAAAACAATTAATTTTAAAACTTTTTATTTTAAGTAATTGTTTATTGTTGTAAAACGAATGAATTAAATAAACCATTTAAACGTATTTAGGTTTTAAAATGTACTCAAACAGTAAACAATTATATTATTTACTTTAACTTTATTATTTTTTAAATGTATTGCTTTTTTGTTATACTTAACTACTTTAAAAAAATGAATAATATATTTGAAAGGGTTTAAATAGAACAGCAAAACAAAAACGAATTTTAAAATGTTGTTAAAAGGAACAAGAAAACCCTGAATGAATAACAAAATATTTAAGTGTTATTTTTATGTAAATATTTGTTATTTTTATAAATATTTTGTTATTGTTTTCCTTTTCTTTTTAACTACATTTCTACATTATATACATACAAATATGGCTATTAATTTGTCAATTTACAACGTCATATTTTTAGGTGGCACTCTTGGTCCTCTATGCCATGCATGTGCTATAGTGTACTATGTATGGGCTAGTGAACTTTTGTTTCATGGGGTCTTTGAGACATTCACCCTTTAAAAGAGCAGTTCACATCGTCTGAATCATTGGGCCACTGCTGGGCGTGCAGCATCCTCTTAGAATGATAATTACAGTTCACCATCCTCCTGCTGTGACACTCCTATATGTCTTAGGAACACACAGCTAATTTCCCCGTCTCCCAGGTGTCTCTGTGTCAGCAATTATGAACTGTACCTTTAAAGTAAAACTGGGGCATTCCAATTTGTGAGGATGGCAGAGTAGCCTTTAGGGTTAATATGATAAAAAAAATACACGTCATGTCTAATCAAATACAGAGTTTTATTATGATAGGTGTGGTTATGTTTTATTCACAAACGTTTGCATTGGCTTCAACTGGTATTTTTTTGTTTTTTCGATGCATATACTGTAGAGATGATTTAATGATCATCTCATGAAGACGTTAATGGACATGCTTTTGGGAGCACTCATTAGCACGGGGAGCATAATTGGAGTTTGAAAACAAAGGGAAACGATTACGAATGGCTCCGAATGTAAAAATGCCATTAAAGACAGCATAATGCCCATTCTTCATAAAATCCTGTGATGCTTGCCCTCCTAATGCAACTGTAATATAAATATGTTAATTACAGGCTCATGCAAACTGTTATCTGTTATGCTGATGGTTTATTTATTCTCCAGTGAATACAAACCCATCATGCACCAAGACACAAACCTTTCTTCCTCGGTGGCAGAAATTCTCCTAGGAGACAATCACAGGACACAATTTTACTCGAGCAAGAAAATGGGATTGCACAACTGATTAAGTTAGCTGCAAGTTATGTTAAAGATGGGGTAACACAAGCAGTTTCTGCAAATCTTGTATTAATCTTGAGCGCCTATAGAGTAGTATTATATGTCGTATCTTCGAAGAGTATTTAGTTTGATCAAATTTATAAAAGAAAGATACGATTATTTCCGGAAAAAGACGAGTTTGTGGAGGCCGGAAGGGTGGACGGAACCACAGCACAAGCACACAATACATCATCGCATTATCCCTTAGCTTGTTTACATTATTCACGTACCCGCCGATTGCCTACAAAAGACATTTGACTCTGTTTGACTTACCGCGTGCGGTTCATGTCCGGCATCTTTAAGCGCTGGGACCGCACCATCTATCCGTTTCAAACAATCTCCAAATCCAGCGTTATATACACAGTTTATATAACATTCATCACCGAAATGCAGTGAGCAAACAAACAGCAAAACTTCCGTCAGCCGAGTCAAGCGGCTGCTCTCTCTCACGCTGGCTGGTTGAGGCGTGGGCGTGGTCTTTCACGATAGCGTGTAGGCGTGGTCTTTTCGATCGGTGGATGACGCGTGGGCCTGCTTTTTCGGGAGAATGGCCAACAAAAGTAATAGGATCCCTGTTACGAAACAGGGATCCAGACTTATAAAAAACTTTCCTAAGCAAGTTGGAGTGCTGGGGGAGTGTATTGAGCACAGAAATACTACGTTATACGTCCAACTCGTTTTTTTACAGGTTGACCATGTTCAACAGTGTAAAGAAGTCAGAATGCATGAAATAGCATGTTACCCCATCTATAAGTACATTTACATATATAAGTGCTTTTGCATTTGAACAATTCATTTGCAGAAACAGATAACTCCAGTTTTTAACACTGGCGAACGATCTACTTCTGTAATTTGTTTTTGAGCTATTAACATGGAATATCAAATTCAGTGACACTTTTGCTTTTTGCAAAAACAGTTTTTTACTACTGTCGGGCAAAATATTCTGCCGCCCATCTTCTCCAAGAGCACTAACAGCTGCTTTTAAAATATTTTTCTCTAATGCTTCATCAGTTAACGGCTGAAGGTCTCGCAGACCTAATGTGAGAAACGTTTAGTGAGGAGATTTGCATATTTATTTAGTGCAGCTGTAATGTATCAACTTTCTAAATGTCTGTATGAATATCATTATTTGTGCCAAATACCACTTGACATGCTGTAGCGTTGTTCCGTTTAACTGGAGAATAAGTGCTGCTTTAAACAATCACGAGGAATTGTGTGAGATGAAGCTCAAGTAGGGTATGAGTTTAACTAGTTTGTTCTGTTTAGTTAAGTCATAACTTTTAGTTAAAGGAACAGTTCACCCAAAAATGATAGCTCGTGTCTCCATTCACTAACCCTAAAGATGTTCCAAATCTGTATAAATTACATTGTTTTGATGAACACAGAGAAATATTATGGAAGAATGCTTGTAACTTAAGAGTTCTTGGACACCATTGGCTACCATAGAAAAAATTGATTTATAAATGTATTTGTTCTGTTGAACACAGAAGAAATTTTGAAGAATGTAAAGCAAACAGTTCTGGGGCACTTTTGACTACCATTGTAATGGTGCCCAAGAACTGTTTGGTTACATGCATTCTTCCAAATAACTTTCTCTGTGTCTATAAGAAATAAAATGTATACAGACATGGAACAACTAGAGGGTGAGGACATGTTGACAGATTTTTTTTTGGGGGGTGAACTGCCTCTTTAAACACTACTTTGCTAAATGCTATTCGCTATTCTGTCTTATTTATACTCTAGCAACCAAACGTGGCAAACATTTCTTCGTATTTTCAGTGAAGTGACCAGCTATTCTATTATGGTTGAGAGCAGGTCAATATCACCATTAACAGCGAAAACACTTATTTGGCAATACTCTAACAACCACCCAGAACCACCTAGCAACAACTTTGTGGTTGATTGTCTGTCAAGCCAACATCAAAGTTTGTGCAACTTTTTGTAGTACATTCAAAAGATATTTCATCATGTAACTGCAAACTGTTGAAATAAAGGAGCACAGAGTTTGATACTAACCTTTTTTCCTCACCGAATGAAGCTCAACTAAATTGGGTTCGGGAGGAAGGAATACAGAGGACACTGTTAGAAAATAACCTACTAAATAGATCCTATGAAACATTAATGAGGCTCGAATAAATTATAAATGTAGATCAGAGAGAAAAAAAGGCCCGTCTCTGATCCACAGCACTTTGCATCTGAGATATTCTATGAAAAAAGCAAGGCAACATCATCACACACACACAGTGTGTACATACAGTCTCTCTCTCATGCTCACACATTTAATTTGTCTGTAAATAACCGATTCAGAAGTTTTTAGTGTGTGAAGCCACCTGTGTTCCTGGTAAAGCATTTACACATGCACAATTACAGTAAATTGATGAATTAATCATCTTGTTTGTCTGACAAGCGATTTGATCTGACAAGCCTTTTTCTCCACGGTGATCTCTGTTAGTAGATCCAGTTGGTACTCAGATGAATATAACACATTAATGGGTCTCCGCAGTAAGTTAAGGTTTTTTTGAATATTTTTAACAATAATTTCTGTGAATTTGTGGTTTATCATGTGTCTTTGTAATGTTGAAGCATACTGTCTCTATATGTGCAGTAGCATCGTACCCAATGACTAAGTATAAAGTATCTTTTTAGCCTCTTTTTGTTCACATAAAACCCAACACTGACAAGTAGTTCACCCTCCAAAAATGTATAAATGTATTGCTCCTTATGTCATTCAAAACCTGTATATAACTCTTTCATGTGTAGAACACAAAAATATTTTGAGGGTAAATAAATGATGAAATAATTTACATTTTTAATTGATCTATCCCTTTAATAAGATGAACAAATTTTATTTTAAAAACCCTGAATGTACCATTAAATAACATTGGACTTAAGAGGGAGAATTAATAAGATTAAAGTGCATGCCTCTGTGCATGTGTGTGTGTGTGTGCTTGTGTGCGTGTGTGCGTGTGCGCGTGTGCGTGTGTACACTTCCGGTCAAAAGTTTAGGGTCACCTGACTGAAATATTTCTCAGGATGTGAAAAAAGAAATATACTTTTGCCAACATTGTAATTTTTTTAATTAGAAACTATGATAAAATGTTGTAATGACTTCTACATTGTAACAGTTTTGATTTATTTTGAATAACCTTGAATGACCTTTAGTCACAACAAACTTTCAAACTTAATATAAAACTTCATTATAAAATGTGGAAAACAATATTGATAAGTGACCCTAAACCTTTAATAGAACATAAATGTAATGTATGTTTGTATAATGTGTATATAAAAGGGATATTTATATTAAATCCACCAGTTTGTATTTCTCCCCAACTTTTAATGGTTATTATTTATTATGACACTAAATTGTGAAGACTTGTATGTAATGTATTTGTTTTATAACAGGCTATAAGAGGCAATGACAACTTGTAAATGGCTGAGATGATATTCATATAAGATGCTACTGGTATACGTTATATAACTTGATGCGCTGTGGCAGTCAATTCAATGAATTTACTTTAAGCACCTCAAGGTGACTTATGAGGAAGTTTAGCCAAGCGTGTTATTGGTTCAACAATCTTGGCAATGTCACTGTTATGAGTATTTCATTCTGTCCCTGAGTCTCTAGAAATGTTTCACTTCAGAAATGTTGTGTGTGTGCGTGCGTGCGTGTGTGCGTGTGTGTGTGTTGTGATCCTTTACAGGAGGCTGCCTTTTTCAAATTTACATAACAAAGTAAGTGAAAATTCACTGTGATTTACATCTATTAATGCACATTCTGATACATATGATTTAGATATTAGATAATAAGATATTGTGTTATGTTGCCCCTCAAAAATGCACGGTTGTGTTTATACTACTATTTGCAACAATAAGCAAATACAAATAAGTTAGATAAATCACCTGTACAATTTTCTGCAGTCATGAGTCTTAAAATATTTTTGATTGAGTAGAGATCTGTGGTCACTGATAATTAACCTGAAAGCAAATTTCATTTAAATTCATTACATTCATTGCTTATTTAATCTACATAGGTTGTCTTTATTTTTGGAGGTTTGAGTAAGGATTGAAGCAAACTAGCATATATGCATACAAAGTGACATCTTTCAGTGACAGCTTTGCTTGCTCACTTGACAGTTCTTTATAAAATACTGCACTTGTCTTTACATACACAATCTGTGTTGTATCATCACCTCGTGATTATTTACTGTAGTCATTTACTTGATGCTTTTATCCAAAGTGACTTACAGTATTATGGACAAGGGTGGAATGGAGTTAATAGATTACTACTTTTTAAAAGTGTCTAAACTTTCTCTTTATAGCCTTACAGGACTGTGTGGGTATTTGGGGTAGACTTAGAATAAGTAAAAAGTAAAATTTGTAACATTACCATTTTTTATTGCATATAAGAAGAACTATAATGGAATGTTACAAATTTGAATTTTTATCTAATATCAGACTGCCCCAAATACCCATACAGTCCTATAAATTTAGACCTTTTAAAAGGTAGTAATCTATGAACTCCACACCACCCTTGTCCACAATACTCTATTATATATTATACTCTATTATTTTTCTGTATTATATATAACTATATATATATATATAAATAAAATCTGGTTTGCACAATAATGATTTATAAATATTTTCTGATTTCTCCACATACTCATCTTTTTTTCATATGATATATAATATCTATATAAAGATGATATTGTTATAGATTATTATGTTTTCATATTTGTTCATATATGTTTGTTTCATCTAGTTTTTTTTATTCTGAGTTGATAATCAAAAATGAGTTATTAATAATGTTCAACTAGTAAACAATGTTCTGAGAAACACATATACAGTACAGTATATACATACATATATAACTTTTGTTTGGAACAGATACAATTATTTGTTTCAAATAACTGTAATACGCTAATGCTAATTTAATACTAATAACTACAATCCAATTAAGCAGTTATGAAATTATTTAATTTTTTAATAGTTGTTTATATCATTTTATGTTTTATAATTATTACAGTTGCTTCCCTTAATGGGACTTCTTGTATTAAAAAAATATTTGGATCTAGTCTTTTTCATTGTAAGTCTGTAAATGGTATACTTGTGGGGCACATTCTAGTAGCACAGGAATGCAGGTAGATTTAAAGCAATCTGAGACTTAATTCCTGAAGTTTCAAGGTCAAGAAAGTCAAGCTAAAAATAAACTAATTTAATATACATAAACATTTCTTCACTAAGTGCATTTGTGGTTGAAGGCAGTGCTATACGAGCCGTCCTCAATGATACCACAATGAGCCATTAGCCTACAAAATTAAAGAGGGTGAAGATGCCTTGGTTTTTTTTAACCTTAAGCAGCCCTCTGTTTATTCAGATTCACTGCTCTTCGTTTTCAATTCTTTAGATCTATTAAATAACACTTAGATGAGTGTTGGAATTGTAAGAATTCTTTAATGTTTATTTATTTTATTTTCAATGGTAAGATTGTCACATGTCCTTAAGTGGTAGAAATCATTTGCACTATTCACCAGAAGAGCTTTATTCATCATATTCTTTTTTTTTAAACAGCCGGATGCTCACCTCTTAATAACCTTATAACTCATATCCTTAGTATATATGAATGGAGAGTTTAGAAAACTTAATTCTAGCTTTCTAGTCATTTTCTTGTTTTGTTATCTTCTTTTGAAAATTTACATAGTAAATTTCACTGGATAAAAGCATCTACTAAATGATCATAAAAGTATAAATGTAAGTGTTACTGTGTAAAATGTGAGCCTGTTAAGCAAACTTTTGATAGTATATACACTGGTGAAACCAACAATATGAGAGAGATGACAGAGATTCATGTTGTACATTTTTTGTTTCTTTTTTATTGTTATTTTGTAGAATCACACACACGTGGCACACTGGGTAATGGTTGACAGTTCCAGGCAGAAATCCCTTGTTCTCCATTCTCAAAACTCCTCTGTATGAAGTAAAGCTGTAAAATAGTGACCCATTCTTTAATATTTCTGATTTGAAACACAAATGATTTCAAGTGTACACTGCCTTTCAAAAGTTTACACACTTTATCTATCGAAATTGCTTTCATAAGCAACTATAAATTGTGACATAAGTGAATTCCATAAGCTATCGTTTTGAAATATGAAATATTATTAATGATATTTTTCAATCCCTCATGTAAACCAGTTAATTCCAGGATGTGGAAATGGTCAAATCCAGCTCAAAGTTCTCATAAGACCTATTAGCACACGTACTTGTCAGATCAAACCGCTGTGGGTGAGTTTGTGGTTTTAAATGGTGATGTTACAGTCAGTTCTGTGCTAATAATGCTGTTGTGGTATGAAGGTCATGAGAAATTGATATACCTTCATGCTCCTCAGGTTCTGGTGCTACTAAATTAGTCACAAAAGTCAAGATTGAGGTTATCCAATCAGTAGAGTCCTCCATGGCGTCATCCACCGCCTTCATGGGATCATGGCTGATACCCCCTAAGAGCATGTGTTTGACAGGGCATCTTAATTCACATTTCATACGCTCAACACAAATTCACATTATTTATAGACTCAAGTCTACCATCAATGCTCCACCAAACAGCGTCAAAATCTCTGTTTCAATTTAACAGCTTGGAAAAATACACTACATGGGCAAAAGTAAGCGGACGCCTGAATGCCTGCTCGTATGTGTGAAAATTGTATTTCAAAGCCATAGACTCAAATAGAGTTTGTCTTTCCTTTGCTGTTGTAACACTTTCGTCAAAACTATACATATAATATCAGTTGTTTTGTTTTGCAGTGCTAAACACCTTCAAAATATTCATAAAGTTAAATCCCATCATTTGAGGACTTTATTATGAGCTTGTTTTTCCTACCTAATGGCAAGTTGTTGTTTTTTACCATAAGTCTAACAAAATTTGTGTTTGCTCTACTTAAAAACAGGAAAAGGGATGATGAATATAAAATCACAATATATTGCTCAATTTTGTTTCTCTGCAAAATTATTTTTGTTTTAAGGGTGTTTAGATATTTCATACTGAAAAACAAAATAATGTTTTGGAAAATTATTCTGTGGAGACAACTTGCGTTTTAGGAGATCTGCTCCCATTCAAACACAACACCAGCGGTCTGTTTCACAGCCACCGTTCCCAACATCTTCAATCTGGCTTTTATCTGGGCTTTGTGAAGGTAAGTAAAGATGTTCTACATGACTTTATGGATCTCTCTTTGTGCGCAGTGGCATTATCATTGAAACAGCAAAGTCATTTTCTTAAAATGTTGCATGCACCTGCTAACAAGGTTTGTAGCTGAAAGCGGCAACTCTTTTATTCAGAATATGGGTATCCACCTACATTTGACCATGTAGTTTTTGCTACACTTGTTTGTCGTGTTATCCAGATTATTTAGGTTTTGTAACCATGAATGACATCTTCAATAATGGGAAAATCTGATTTCTTCGAATTGCATCGGGATGGATTTCACACACATCCTGACAAGCAAAAACAGACAACTGGCCAAACAAATGAAGCTACACTTTTATGCCATTTCAGTGAAACTTGAGTACATTTTCTTCTTTCCACTGTTCATTAAATATAACATTTATTATGTTTTACAGTTGTTCATGTGTTTCCTGTCTATCTGCAGTTAGCATCAGTTGAACAGCATGACCCACGTCAAAGCCATTTCACCAGAAGTCATTATGCAAGGGTGACGTGACATCCTGCACAGACTCCAAACTGCCAAGACCTCCATTACAGCCTCTAAGTACCCTAATGTTCACTACTCCTCTGGAATAAATGATCAACAGTTATGATATAAAATATTCTAGTGGCCAGCTACTTTAATCTGTATGTTTCAAAAGCAAGTGTTAATGGAGGCTTATGAAAATGTATTCGAAAATGTATTCGATGGATGGATTGATGGATGAATAGCAAATATTGTAACATTTCCTCTAAAGATCTAGAAAACATCCCCTTTGACATTGAAAATACGATTGAAGAGGCCATTCATGATTCCAAAATAATTGATCTAAATATATGAATAAGATAAATAATGTTTCCTGTATAAATGCAGTAATTTTTTTAATACCCTCATAAGACCCCTGTTCTGTAAGCTTGGCTACCAAAACCACTTCATAATCACAAATCTCATAAGTAAACCGTTAGGTATGATAAACATAAAATGGCTTGCCTCTAAGGCCGCCTGCCTCCTTTAATGTTTTCCTGACACGATGTGGCTGTGGCCCTGTTAGGATGAGAGACACAGAGGCAGAGGTGTAGGGTAGCAGTACAAACACACCGTCAGATCGAATGTTCCTCCCATGCTCGGAGGAGGGGATTAGCGGACTCATTTAGCCACCATTAAAAAGAAATCACACCTATTACACAATGTCACAGTGTGAAGAGAAACATATTCATACATTTCACAGTGAAAACAAGAAATACATTTGGTAAAGTGAGAGAGAAACAGCAGATATAAACATTGCACTTAGAGAAATACAACAGGTATAAGAGACAGGATTCATATTCATTGTGAATGTAATAGGCCACTGTATTGTTGTCTGTTTTGTTTGAAAGCATTAACTGGTTCGGTGGAATATGAAGAACTCCTTTTTTCACGTCTGCTCCCTGTTGCATCCAGATTCAAGCCACAGAATGTCATTTTGACTTCTCCTTTACACAGAGATGCTAATGCAGTACTGATGAATTCAGTGACATTTGTTTGATTACCTTTTTCACCTACGCTATGGAAATTCAGCAGTGCCCTTCAGGCGTTTGTGCTCAGAATTGACCAAATTCTACATTTTGGTGCATTTTTTTGTGTGATATGGCCTCCAATAGAATTGCAAATTTATTGCAAGACCTACTTATTATCTAAATCGCATTTGCCAAAATGCCAAAGTCTGCAACACTGGGAAACACTATACAACAAGATTATTTTTGTCAACATAAGTTAAATATGTGGTTAACATTAACTAACAATAATCTTCTACATCATTTATTAAACTAAGTACATGTTAATTTCTACATTTCTTAATAAATATTTAAAAATCAGACTTTGTATCTGTTAAGATTAGTTCTGGACAATAAGCTGACATGAATAAACAATTATATTTCTGTTAACCAACAAAACAAATATGTTGCTCATTGTTAGTTCATGTTAGCTAATGTAATGATGCAATGAATGAGACCTTGTAAAGTTTACCATGGTCTTAACTGAAACATTTTTACATTTTCGTTTACATAAATGTATATAAGCCCTTTATGTTTTGTTGTATAGACCACTTTGCAGGATGTAAATACTGGTCCAGAGGCACTTCGGGTTTTATTTAATTACATAAATAATACAAACTTTTTTAACATTTAACATTTTGATTTGCTTATGAATGGTCTGTTTGTTGTATTTGTATAATTGTGTATATAGTGTTAAAAACTGAAACAGGAAGTTCTTCAGGACAAGCGTTGGACCAGCGTTGTTTACATTTTCCGAAATGGTCTATATCAAGAATTAGCTTATTTATTGTTATTGTTATTGTTGTTCTCTCCCCGTGTTGCCGCAGTTGGTTGGACATTATCCCTCCAGGACCGGCGTTGAATAGCCCTGGTAAATGTGTGTGTTGATTTTTATCACATATTGCATCATTTCTTATTTTCTGTCATTTTACTTCTGCATATATTTTGGTTTCCTCATGTTATCTATAGACCACCTGAAGACAAATGGCAAAGACTCTGTAAATGCAAGGCTGTGTTAAGACGGGCCAAAGCACCAGCTTCCTCCCCATGAATCAGCATCACGTAGCCTACGAGGCCATTTCTCCCGGTGCCAATCAATGCTTAGCTGCGCATCGAGAGGGAAATTAAAGTACACATTCCTTCTCCTGAAAAGAATGCGAGAAATCTGCAACATAGAACACGGCATTAATATTCTACAGGTAAAATATCATTGTTTTGCTCAATGCATTTATAAAATTGAAAAGAATCAAATCATTCTGCATGGCAAAGAGGAACTGCCGTACAATACCACACAGTTAATGAATGAAGACACGCTACAGTGCTTTCGAACCAAAGTTATCGATGTTAGCATTAAATTAATTGATTGAAGGGAATAATTCGAGGCTGATTGAAAGCAATATCGCAAAGTAGACGGAAACCCGCGGATGTTGAAATTCACAGGGTGGAAGGGAGCATTTGGCGCAGAGCTTCTTGCTGTCATGCCGGCACAAATGAAGTGATTGTTTCAAGCAGATTTCATTCTCTCAAAACGAATCGGAGAAATCGATGTATGTTTGCTTTTAGAATCGTAAATATGCAGTTGTTCATTTGACTTGCAAAACGGTTCATTTCAGTTCTGAAGATGAAATCTGTGCCACAAGCATTTTGATGATGCTTGTATTTGTGTAGCTCTTTGGTGTAGATGTATCCAATCCCATGCTGTGGATTTAAAGCTGATACATTCACAGTGGGGTCCAAATGTCTAAGAACAAGATAATGCTTTTGTTTTGCATTTTTCTGATTTAATACAAGTGCATTGTCAGCTTTTCGTGTTAATGATAATGTAAATTTGAGTGTGGACTCAGTATTTCAGTAGCTATGGTGTCAGTATTTCCTATTATTTTTTACAATGTTTACATTTTTGTTTTAAGTTTATAATTTAAGCATTCAAACGTATTTATTTCAAGGCACACATTAGATATTTACGTTTTTTTTGTAAATTTTTATGACTTTTGGACCCCAGTGTGTCTCAGTTTAAACAAATGCTTTAATTAGCTTAAATTAAAAATTTTTCTGCTTAAATTTGTTTTATGTTTCAGCTACACTTGCAACCAAAAAGTTAATTTGCAAACCAATTATGTTATATTTCCATATATGAACAGCAATTTATAAAAGACAGAAACTCTCATTCAGGTGACACAGCATCTTTGTCACAATGACTTCTGTACCGATTTAAAGACATACGTTGATTTTACCTTGTCTTTTTCAAGCACTCCAGAGAAAACTGGGCTGTTTATGGAAGTGTTTGAAATAAGTGTAAAACCCGATCAGCAATTTCTTTTTATAACCATAACGCAGTATGCAATCTGCTTTCAAAGTGAATTTATTTCTGTAATTCACTTTGTCGCCATGATGAAGTCAAAGGTGTAGCGTCACACTGAATGAAAGGCATGACAGTCTAGAGGAAGGGATGTCGCGTTCATGACAGACAGATGAGAGGGATCAGTACATTTACATGGGCAAACGGCAGATTCAGATGAGTGACAGGTGCTCCCGGTTGACATGCAACAAAACACACAAACACACGCACGCACGCACACACACACCACACACACACACACACGCAGGCATTAGCACTGAACTGCAGGCAGAGAGTCTTTACCAGGTGGTAAACAGGGGTCGTCACAGTATAATGTATGGGCTTTTTATTGGATGGCAACAGGATGACAGATGATGATGGACAGGGTGAAAAAAGGAGGGGAAATTTATTAGAAATAAGTAAATGTGACCCCTCATCGGGGAGGTGTGTGATCGTGTTGCAAACTACATGAAATGGAAATCAGTGGTCCCTTTTTGAAATACTTTCAAAAATGGGTTAAGCTGTTTGTGTTCTAGAGCTTTGGATGGAATGAAGTGTGAATGAGATGTGATGTGAGCATTTAAAGGGACAGTCCACCCAAAAATGAAAATTGTGCCACCATTCACTTTTGTTTTAAATCTTTTTTTTTTTTTTACTGTTGAACTAAATATGTATGACTTTCTTTCTCCTGTGAAACACAAAAGATGTTCACTTCCATTGTATTTACTTCAGAAACAGTTCATAATGTTTCAAGGAATAAGAAAGCCATTCACGTTTGGAACAACACGAGGGTAACAAAATATGGACAGAATATTAATTTTTGGGTGGTCTTACCCTTTAATGACAGTGATAATATCTAAACCATGACAATTTTCATAACATCTTAAAATTGTCATTATGAAACTACTGAATCACAATGAAACACATTACATATAATCCCATATCCAGCAATTCAGCACATCTTTACAAAAGCATCAAACATGATCAAATCAGTCCAAAATATATCATCAGGTGGTAACACAAAGTAATACAGTGTCCAGAAAGACAGTTAGGCATTGCTGGACCACTTTGGCTTTCCTTCCCTTTGATTACTATTGACTCCAAGTGAATGCCACGCTGGCTGATAGCAGCCGGCCAACAGGACACCCTATCTCTCCTCGTCAGTGTCAATGCTATCAGGGTCCGGTCAATAAGCACCCCCGCACCCCCCACCCTCCTTAAAAACCCACACGCATTCGCCCTCTGGCGCTGCTGATAAACCCGCGGCAAGAAAACGAGCTCTGAGCTTTATCACATTCTGAGACTTAATTCTTATCCAAGTGTCCAATTGTGCCCCATCCAAGCCGAGAGTTTAGGCGGATGTTTCATAATAAACCCCTAATATAGACACAATAATCTGCTGCGTCCAACAATCTTTTTAACCTGACTGATAACTCTACCCAGAAGGATGACGCAAACAAATGCAGTCGAGAAAGATGAGAGATCTGAACCTACCTTCAAGGCCCTTGGCATCCAACAGGTCAAACATGATGACGGCCACGGCCGACCAGGTGAGGACGAGAGCCAGCACCAGTATCCAGGCCATGGGAGAGCTGAACGTGCTGTGGAGGTCATCGGTCATGGTGCGCTTGGACGTGCGTCCGGACTGAGCGTTCACATCGTTCTTGCTCTCAACTATGGTTGTCGTGGTGGTGGAGGACCGAACTGTAAAACAGGTTAGAAATGTTATTTACATGTTGTATAGAATTAAAGGTAATCTAGCTTTTACATGAGCACAGTTGCACACGCTCGGTTATGTGGTCTCATGGTTTGTGCTGTGACATAGACAGCAGATGGATGGTAGCATTTTGTGTTTCTCAATGCATTGCTTCATCGGTAGGGAGAGCACACATCTGTGCACAATGCCCATGTTTCATCATCAAAACATCTCCAAGGCGACAGAAGAAAAGCTTTCTGTCATCTATTGGCTTTTAAAGGCCTCTTTTGTAAATGAATATAAATTCCTGCAGTAACTCGGCTGCTCATAGATTCCTTACATACGCCGCATGCTGCCTAGAGCCCCCCGTATCGATTTGTGCCAGTATCGTTGGACTGTCATTGTAATTGATTGATTCTTCAGTAAGCCATTGTGATTGTGTTTACAGTCTCAGAAATTCATTTCAGCATGATTCAGTGTGAGTCCGAGCCGGTGGTTTTTGTAGGTCTGTTGCTGTTCGTGTGTGAGTGAGGGCGAGGAGGGGGTGTTTGGTCCAGACACACTGAAAGTGTCAACTTAAGACCACCTGTTGTAACTCTTCACACCGGTCTATGTTGTCAAATGTGGGATCAGGGGTTCTATCCGAATGCTGACTCAAGAAGCTCTAGACGTGGCTTCATCTGAACTAAAATAACTCTTGGATGAGGGGAATTTGGCTGTATGATAACTTTATCTCTGCGAATTGACTGCAAGCTTTAGTTGGTGACCGTACAGATAACTGAGATGGCGGATAATGTATGCAAAATCCTCTGTAAATATCGTTCCGGCGTGTAAATAAACACTTCAACCCTCACGTATCGTAAACAAAACACCGACGACGGTTGGCACAGAAAGCGGTCTTTCTCGTTGCTCATTTCAATACACGGCTGTCCTCGGATTCTCGTGTAGATATCCATGGCAACTAATCCCGGGTTAGTAAGAGAGAGCTGTTGAGAGACTTGAGTCAGCAGAAAACACAGCGGCGAGCTTTAAACACTGCTATTCCCTCAAGTGTCACTTTAAATATGATTAATTCAGGCCTCTCGGAGAGACGTTTCATGGTTTAATCGGAATATCAAATTTGGTTTTAAGTCTTTGCAACATTAAGCCATTTCACGCAAGACTGGGACTCGTTTCTGCAGCTCCTTGTCATCAGTAAATGGCCTGTTTGAAACTTTATCTCAAGGCACAGATGACTTTCAAAAAGTATGGGAATTTTATAAAGGCGTTTGTTTTTGTGTTTAATAAGTTTAGATACTATACTACACACAGTACATTTATTTAGAAATTAGATATTTAGATACTATATTTGTTAACATGTACTAGTTTTGATACTGTACTTCACTTAAATGACCATACAATACAAAGATAAACAAATAGCAATAATTTGTTAATATATACAGTGTTAAGAAATGTGGTCAATAATTCATGTCAACGTAGTTTTTACATCATATCTTCAGAATAACTTGAATAAGTCATTTCTTTATGTTTTTAGAAGTTAAAGTAATTTACTATATTACTACCCATGTGAAAAAAGTGAACTATAACACAATTAAACTTAAAGTGCACTTATTTTCACACACTAATTTTGTACTTAATATCGTGTACTGTGTATTCAACTGTGCCGTTTTTAGACACCATTAATAGAAGTACAAAAATATATATTTTTAGTATATTAAAAGCAAAATTCATTCAAATTAAAAACAGCACTTTAAGTTCATTATGGAGGTATGCTTAAATAAAGTGAACTTTCTTTTCCCCTGGGCTGCCAAAACTTGTGAATCCAATTCGATTTAACTTAAAAAAGTCTTTACAGTGTATTGATAACATTGACTTCTTTTGTCGTGAATGAATCATTGTCAGCATATATCTCTACGTTAAAACCCTTAAAAAGTTGTGCTAGCATTACAGGCCTGCTTTAAAGCAGTGCCGATACCCATAAAGCCATATGATCTGGTGTATTTTTAGCAGCTTTCAAGCATGAAATTCCTCTTCAAAGCAGATGGCTGCTGATTTAGAACCATCGTTGTGGTTATATTAGTACTTTTCCTCATATACGGTAACATTTATGTGACTCACGTCAGCTTGTTGTTAAATACAGTTAGAAATGTGACTTGAGAATGAAGCACAGTACCTTCCATCTCTCATGCGCTACTAAGCAGAAAACACAAGCTCAAGAGTCAATTCCCTGCTCCGGAATACTTTTCAGACGGAAAGCACCACGCTGGTTCTCTGTATTTTTCCTGTTAGTCCCGACAAAACCCGCGTTTGTTTCAAGGCCCCCCACAAAGAAGCGAAAAATATGCCACCTGTCGCTTAAAGTGGCAGAAAAGGCTTGTCTACGCTTCCGAGTGGGGCCTAGGGGAAAATGCAAGGCTAGGCTAGTCCAAAGAGCAAATCAAATCCTAAGTTGTCCTTATGTTTGTTAGCAGCCCATGATGTGTGTGGGTCAGGAGACATTGGGCAGAGGGGAGGCTGGGTTTCAAGGTAACCTTATCTCTGACTGTGTGGTTTATTCTTAGCGTCCCCAGCAGCAATGGCATTTTGGTTTGCCTTTTTAGGCCAGGGGTGTTACCCTGAAGAGAGGCTGCACTGCTGACGCGTTGACGTGCATGGCAGGCAACACACATAAACACACTTCGGAATTGTATTTTAGTCTTTTAGACACCATCCTCTATTAATGTAATAAAAGATTGCATGTTGTTCTTTGAAAGCATGAATATCTGATTTAATGGAAATTTCTTCAGGCATAAATGGGTGCGTGGTTAGAAATGGAGTCTGTGTTAAACTCGGGTTAAGCTGTTTACCATGGCTTGTTAAATATTCATGCAAATCGAGTAAAGCCTTTTGTGTAAACCGTGCAAATGGAACATTTAAAAAGTTGACCTTTAAAGAGCAAATTGCGTTTTATTCTTTTGGCTTTACCTTTCAGGGATTCTTGTGAAAAAGAAAAGCCTGAGATATTAAGAATATAAGCTTTTCTTGATAGAAAAACTATGAAATTTGAAAGAGTGGAGATGTCTGTTTTGTGTTTCTCTGATTTCTGTTCAAACAAAAAGTTGTGATGGGATGTATTCAAGGGGCTTGAAACGTCAAAAAAAATGCTATAAATATACATAAACTATGATTTTCTACTTGCTATTGTTAGTCAGAAGCACAGTATGTGGTAATAGAAAAAGGTGACGTTCTCATTCGAAAGTATTTTATTATACAACAACTTGGATGCAGATGAATGCATGATTTTTTTTAGTTTTTCTGAATTTACTAGTTATGTATTTAGGTCAATTTCAAATAAAAATATTGTTTCTGTTTGCATTTATTGCAGAAAATAGAAACTGGAGAAACAGGTCAAAATAACAGAAATAAATGCTCTATATTTCCTTCAGACCTTAAATACTGCAAAGAAAACAAGTTCATATTTACTTTTAAGCAATAAAACAGTTAAATGTGTACGTGTATTTAGGAAAAGTTTTGAAAATCATTTTTATGTCATAACCTGGATTTTTATCACAGTTTCCATGTGTCTTGTCATGATGTCAGTCATTCATATTTCTGTTGTGTGACTTTATGAATATTTGGAATAGTCATCTGTATGTCAATATTATTTTTGTCGGTTCTCTTGAAACAGATATGCTGAAAACTCTGTCATCGTTTAGTCACCCTCTTGTTATTTCAAACCTGTATGCCTTTCTTTTGCAGAACACAAAAGAAGATATTTTGAGGAATGTTAGTGACCGAACAACAATAATGTAAAGTATAAAATATTTGCCCACTTATGGATACAAAGAATGTCCTTCCACAAAGAGTATAACCACAGGCTTCCATTGGTCCAACAAACAAAAATCCCACCCCAAACTCACATGATAGACGGAACAAAGCTCTGTGGCATTTTACCCTTGTTTATTTTGTTTCATCAGAAGACCTACGGGCATAAAGACGTTCTCGCATCTCTACGCCTGTGTACACAGTAGAAGCCTCGCATTTCTCACCCACACATCTGCATTGCTGTCGCAAGCAGTCAACCCTCTCGCAGGTTGAGATGAAACATGCAGGTCTGATGAAATCGGGTGCAATGAGGAGGAAAAATGACTGGCATTGTGATGCGCATCACGGGTGTTTTTTTGCGTGTGTGCGCGTGTTGGGAGAAGGTTGACGCCGGCACATTCTGTCCTGGTTAGTGCGGTTCTGTGTTACCTCAGGGTTCAATTCGAGCTTGTCGGCTCTGAACAGCTATCACATAAAAGAGTCTGCGATGACATCTGTGACCTCCTTATCTCACAATAGCAGGGTTTTATATCAGCTTGATTTACATCTAAATGCCGTCTCTCTGAATAGCCTCTCAAGTCTGCTTCAGGTTCCCTGAAATGAGACAAGACTTTGCCAAGGCTCTGAATACACTATCTAGATCTCAATCTGGGGTGCGAGGGGAGAGGAAAGCGTTGTGTTTTTAGAGATGGCTCACTCAGCTGCTGTCTGTATGTCAGGCTAAAAGTTAATCCTGGATAACTGCTGTAAAATGTTGGAAATTTTGATGGGAAAGGCATGTACTGTAAAAAATGTACAGTTAAAGCCTGCTATATGGAATATTTAGCAGGACAGTGTATGTACACTTATAATTTACAGTTACCATGATGTCACATAACAGTGAAAATAGTTAAAAGAGAAATGTTGTGATTTTAGTGGCATCTAGGGGTGGGGTTGTGAATTGCAAGCAACGGCTCACTCCACTGCTCCCTCTCCCTTTCGAAGCACTATGGCGGCTGACACAGGACAAACATGTCATCACATTTTCACTACTCTGCGTATTTACGAAATGCGATCTGTAGAGCAGTTTGTCCGTTTAGGGCTACTGTAGAAACAACATTGCATTATCCTATACATTTATACATAGGTATTTGCAATCCCTTGGGATCGAACCCACAACGTTAATGCTCTTACCACTGAGCTACAAGAAAGCTATGTAGATAGAAATAGCTCATTATAAGGTAATAAAAACATAATGTAAGGTCATGTAATGTCTTTATCACCACTGAAGACATAGTTATGTATATTATAGTGCATTTCTGTCAATAGACCTATCAAAAATCTGTAATTGCAGAAAACAATCCTAACCATTGTTAGTGAAAGTGACTACACTTTGTTACACTCTGTGTTTGTTAACACACTGTTTGTGTTATGCTTTATGTGTCATTTTAGCACATTTTGTGTTTATTTTATATAAAATAGATGAAATGGGCGACACAAGTTGAGTTAAAAGTAACACAAAATATGTGGTTCCAGTAATAACACCAGAGATGTGTTCAGTTTTGTGTTTTGTCCTGAACACAAAATGTGTTGTTTTTAACATAACTGTTTTTGGAGTGTATTCGTTTTTTGTAGTAATGTAGTAAAACTGCCCCAATCATCATCACCGACTAAAAAAATTAAGTAACAAAAAAATAAAAATAAAATAAATAATCCAGAGAAGCAAAATATTTTCCATCCTTAGATCATTAAAAAAATGGAAAAAGAAATGTGCCATAAAGATTTTTGAAAGTGAAAAAAAGACAGGTTGTGAAATAATGAATATGATGTATCAACTTGTCTACACATGCAAAACACAGAATGGCGTTTTTGAGGATGCGTTTTACAAGAAAAATTCATTTTAACTTTTAAGTACAATTTCATTGGCCTTAGACATCATTTCAATGTATTCATGAAAATGAATTCATCTTGATTTTACATTATTTCAACACATTTATTCATGTGACTTACTATTTCACCAACTCACCACTGGGCAAAATTTAAAGTGGTAAATTGAAATGACTTGTAAAGCCAATTTGATTGTACTTAAGAATGAAATGTAGCAATTTTCTTACGAGTACAAATATATGTAACATATAACAATCTGAACGCCAATACTGTATTATCAGATCAACGTTTCATAACAGCTGAAGCTAGCATTACTAACCTGTCATAGCGCACCGCCGGGCCGCTTCATTGGGAAATAATCCTTCAGCTCAGCCACCCAACCTGACTACTCAAAGAAGAGCTCGTCTCTAATAGATCTGAGAGTCTGTTTCTCCTCAGATAGAGAGATGTGTAGCTGTTGGTGAGAGCAAGCAGACCCAGCAGTAAAGGATTGGCCAAAACTGCATTTTAATGGGTAATTTAAAAGAACCGCTGATGAGGTCATTAATACTTAAAGACGGTGTGTCTGTAGAGCAAAAGCGAGCAGCACTAAATGATCGTAATGGGAGGATAGGTCAGGCCCTGATTCAGATGCTTTTGGGGAAGAGGACTGTGGCAAAAAGACAACAAAAATAGGCCTAATGGGACCTGTCATTGTGCTGCTGGGAAAGAGGTTTTATGGATGTTATGAGTGCATCATACCCCTGTTATGCTATGCCAAACCCAATCATAATTTAGTAGTGTCAGCTCTAACCGGCCATCTGGATGCTCACCATACTCAGCAATAACAGAGCCATAGATGGGGGTGGAAAATGTAGAGAGAGCACTCTAGAAATGTATTTAAAGGGATAGTGTACCTAAAACAACATACTATTCAGATTTTTTAATATTTTTAATTTTTTAAGTAAGTACATGAGATTACAATTTATTTATTCTTGTTAACTTTCTTAAATATTGAGTAGTTTATTCTGCATAGACTACCCACTTTTTTAAGCTTTAGCCTTTTATTGGACAGGTACATTAGAGACGGTTGCCAGGTCAGGACAAAATATACAAGGTATCCAGGGTGAGCCACTTCTAAACTGTTGTTTGTGGGTTGTTTTTTATTCCTTAAAAGGAATTAAATGTGGTTATTTTTAAGGTAAGCTGAAGTTATTTATGAAAACAGAGTGTGTTACTATACAGTGATTTTTGAGAAATTGTGTGTATGAATAAGTTACTGTACACTGTATAAACAACCCGTAATTCTGCCGATATTTTATGTTATTGTGGATTTTTCACATACTGTATATTGTCAAAAACTATAATTATATGGAATTTTATTTTTACAGATTTTTTCGCCGTCAAATTACAGAAAAACACTGCAAATTTTTTGATTTACTTACGTGGAAAACGTAATTTTACTAGAATTTTACGCTATATTTATGGCACCACAGCTGCCAGAAATGTTCTGTATTTTACAGGATATTTTTACAGTGTCAAATATGTATTTTAGGTATGTGATCTGCGTTTTTGGAGTTTTGGTTTTTGAGGAGGGGTCATTCAGCTCATTGGGCTAGTTTTGATAGGCCATTGGGGTGGTTTTGTTGCACAGATCTGGCAACCCTAAGTTTGTAGTAACCATCGCTGGTGTAGGAATGCTGTTGTAAAGAAGTCTCAGTTGTGCTGCTTGCGGTCCAACTCCACAGTAGTTTAGTTAATTGCGTTGTAATGAGAGTTTAATAAGGGGAAAGTATCTATTTTTATCCCTTTCTCATGGGCTACAGGCTAGTTATGCTTATCTCGTACTCGGGGCCCATCCATAAAAGCCCATTCTGAAAGCAAGCAGGATATTGATAGTGACTCAGCTGGGATTGCAACACAAAAAGCCCAAGGCTCACGCTGGCTAAATTGCAAGTGTTCCATCATTGTAAGGTCCACAATATTATTGGAGATGAAAAGATTTGGCCATGCAGCATGCACTTTGGCGGTACGGTACAGTATAGCACATCCCTTGGAGGTATTCGTGTAAATGCACCATTGAACCTCATTGTTGTTAACACCTAAACGGCTACTGTCTGTACACTATACTGCAGCACAGCCGCTGCGGCCCAGCCTTCCACGCTTTCTTTGTTCAGATGCCACGCCATCAATTAAAAGCTCTGCATTGCAGACACTCCTGGCATTCATTCATTTTCAAAGCACTTTGCTTAAAAGCACCGCTAAGAGAGATACAATGAAAGTTTAACCAATCACTCTTAAGTTCACTGCCAACTTTCAAAGTTCACTGGCAGCAGATGTTTGGGTTTGGAGAAAACCGGGCTGCGTACTTTATGTGTACTTTAAACCCGGTCGGACGTTGAAATAATCACTGAGGTTGTGCAAATAACGGACTTATTCGGCCATATTGCAAAGCTGGGTTATGTGCAATTTCAGAGCTGATGGGATTGTAAGGAACACAGTTACTCAAGCTGTTTTGACAGCTCACTGCTTGACTTTTAAAGGTGTCGAGTGTTGTTTTTTGTATGTATAGATCCCCCTTAGTCTTAGAAACCCATGCAAAATGAAGCTTTTTCTTGCTATGGTGATGGATGTTATAGTTTGGCCGGTCGTAATACATTTATATTTATGCATTTGGAAGACGCTTTTATCAAAGGCGTCTCGCATTGAGCGTATACTTTTTGTATACTTTGCATGTGTGTTGCAAAGGGGAATCGAACCCAAAATCTCTATCCTCATTATTTAACTAAGCAACAGGAACACAGCATTATTGAAATAGCTTGTGTCTTTGTATATAAGCCATTAGGTTTTAGTAACTGAAAGGAACCATGATTTGCTATTTGCTAGTTAGTTTATTGTGGTGTTGATGTAAATTGTCACCGATATCTGATGGCCCTGGGAAATAGGGTGTAAATAACAGAAAAGACATTGAGGTTTGTTGGTATATTTTTGTTAAATACATATTAGGATGAATAACTCGTTTTTTGTGCGTTAAGGATCTATAAAATTCAGCGTTTGATTATTAGCAGCAGTTTATTGTGATGGTACAATAAACGTTATTATTAAGATGTATTTGTTTTAAGTATGTATTTATGTATTCATTTTATTTAAGATTACAATAAACTCCTTGCCATGGCTGTTAGAATTTGAATCAAAACCAAAGAAGACCGTATGGGTGAATATAATGAAATGAGATGAACAAAGCATATCGAAGTGTTTTTCCATGTCCACAAGGGGGCGCTAACACACCCACGGGGGCGTATAAATGAAACCATACTTATTATTAAACAGCTCAAGTTTATGAAATCAGTTCTCAGCTTTCCTGTTATTAAAAGAAACTGACAGGGAACAAAGTAGGACGGCTACAGCTTGTAAACACTTGAGTCATGCTCCAATTAAAACTCGCTGTCATTACATATGTGAGAAATGGACTTGTTGGTTTCTGATAAATACATAGATAGATAGACAGACAGACAGAGAGACAGACAGATATATAGATCATTTTTGGGGTTCAAATTCATTTAAAAATAGTGTCCTGATGTTCACCTTTACACAGCAAAACCTCTGTGATAGGAGATTGACAGAATAAATGCAGATAAGATCAAATAAAACATTCAGGAGAACCCAAAGTTCAAGCATAAAGGAGGAAAGTGCATCTGTCTGGCGTCCAATTTAAAGCGATAGAAGTCAAGAGCTCAGCAGGAGCTCATGAATTTTTAAAGGATCGATATCTTCCCGTACTGCTACATGCTACAGATGTGCGGCCCTCCTTAATTTCGTATTCTTAAATGGTTCGCCCCAGGTTACCCCAGATTACGATTTGAGCTGGATATCAGATACAAGCAGCATGACGCTTTCAGGCGGATAATTAAAATTTGGTGACATGACTGAACTGAATGAAATTCAAATTATGGATCGAAATCAAACATCTTATTGAGTCTTTCTTCAATAACAGCAGTTAGGAGAACAAAGAGCAATAAATGCTTTCCGAAACTAGATCGCAGGATCAAGGCAAAATGACAAAGCATGGCACAGGGCCGAGGCAGCAGTAAATACGTGTATGCAAAGCATTGTGGGTAAATTTGATGAGGATTGCGTGTTTTTGTCATGAGCTGAGGTTACCAGCTTTCCTTTCCAGCAGATTTGTTTATTACAGTTTGCTTGCATTGTGGAAATTTGGCAACCGCAAGTACCAGACAACCATGGCTGGAAAGCCCAGATGAATTGTGCGGCATGTAACATTCACATCAACAGAACATGTTTCAGTAATTATGTTGGTTTCCTAGGTGCAAGTCAAATTAAACTGCACCATAAGAGATCCATGACAGGAAGGAGGAGTTGGCAAATTTGCCAGAAATCATTACCTCAGGAAACCACAAAGTAAATTCATGGGACTGCCATTCAAGATAGCTGGGAAAATTAAGGCATGTCATAAACACTGATAGAGAGATTGTATCTTTGTGGGCGTGGGTTTGTGTTTATTGCATTTTTGGGATTCAATTGCGCCAGCTTTCATCCTCCTGAAGAAGATCAATCAGGTAGGCTACATATACAATAGATAGACAGACAGATAGATTTTTTCACTGTGGACCTGTAAACCTCGTGGATCTCTTCCAACTCAGAGCTGAAATACGTTTCCAAGGGTCGACTGAATTCTTAATGAAAAGGCTCAAAAATCTCATACACATTTGCATTACGCCGAGTGACCCCCAACCCAACATTGCCATTATTTCCGTATCGTGTCACTCTCACGCCCACTGAGAGAGGGAGCAGAGAGCTAATCCTGTGCATTGAGGGATGTCCAAGTCCTCATCTGCGCTCCGTACAGCATCAGCACCAGGCGCTGCGTGAGAAAGCAACCCAGTCGCATCCCCGCCGAGCGCAACGCCGCGTGCAGTTCATTCAATCTGGACCGTCAGATGGTCGGGCTGGCCGGTGCGCAAGATGTGCTGCTTCTTTGTCCCCCTCTGTAACCCGGACTGTGCAAGTTAACGCTGGAAGGGACCATTAGTAGTTCAGAGACCCGTGAACCAGCGATGCCCATCACCCGCGAAGACACATTTCAGCTTCATTGACTTGGATTATTGTCCTCGTATCACCATTCCGGTGGATTTCGTAACGGAGAAGTAGACGACAGCGCGCGCGGAAGAAGTGCTCCGCGTCGTAAAGCGAGAGCGAATTATTTTTGTTTGTAACGTGTTAATTCGGAGTGTTTCTTTTGAGGGAGGAGCGAGCGTAAACAACACTGGGTCGCTTTGTTTCCCAGGCACGGACACCGCGTAAGATCAAATCGACCTGACTTGCATTGCTGGATTTGGAGATATACAATAGCGCGTACCGTTATTTCTCTAGTCCATTCGCACGCTGCTTTCTTCTAACTCTGTAACTTAGAAAAGTGTTTTCTTATCTTGGTTTTATATGCTCGACTTGGCATCGTCAATGTTACTTTCCTGACAAACGCATTGCACTCGGATGTGGGTGTCTTCTTCACGCGTTTGGTGCGCTTTTACGCGAAGGGCGTATTTGAATCGCGTCTGTCTCTTCTGGAGTGAAGAAAGACCCCTTTAAACCATCGTGCCCTTATTGCCCGGGTATCTGGGCATCGTTTTTGTGGAGTTACAGCGACCCACGTGGAATCACGGACACTACGGAGGGCAAGATGGGCTGTTGCAGTGGTAGATGTACTCTGGCCTTTATATGTGGCATGCAGTTGGTAAGTGACGAGATATTTGGTCATTAACAGATACTTATGTAAAGTGATTAAAAGTACACATTTTAAAGGTTTACAATAACTGGCTCCTGGGTGTGCATGAATTGGATACTTGCTATGGGGTTATATAGATCCAGGTCTATTGAGACTTGTGCCCAATTATTTAAAGGGATTTACAGTTGCGGGTTGGGTTGAGATGGGTTCACTGAAAACGGTTCGTCAAAAATCACAAGTATCTTAACAAAAATGTGAACACAGGATTTCTCGAACCCAAGGCTCCACCCAACAAGTGTTCAGAGATACAGCCGTAAGATCTGTCCGAGAGTAATGTTAGTGGAAATAATGGGTTATATGTGGAAACGCTGCCCTGTTGTATCACACCGGAGGGATGAAGGTGCTCTTGAAGATAGGACTTGTGTTATTAGCCTGGTGCCATTTATACGTATCTTACCTCCACCCTGCAGGTTTTCACAGCCAATTAGGAGTTTTAAGTAAAACCAAGTCAGATTTACCTACTAAAACACGTGGAAGTTACCAATTAAAATATTTTTTCATTTGGAGTTTGTGAGGGATTGGAAACAAAACAGCTTTTTTTACAGTAGCTACTGTAACAATTAAAATGCAAAATGCGTGCCGGCCGACCTGGTTTCTTTTAGTTCTAGTGTTAAAAGAAAATCAATCTGCTGTTTGTTTTCTAACACTGTTAGAGTAATCGTACACTTCACACACTATATCTGTGACACCTTTTGCGTGGCCCGCTGGTCTCACTATGCCAACCAGCTGGCACGGTGAATCAGGCGTGCCTGATAGATCACATGACAACTGGCAAGCACCGCTACACTAATCCAAATGGATGTTTGTGAGTTAATGCATCACGCTGGTCATTAACCCGGAGAGTCAAGCGTAGTGGGCGAGGTCACCACCTGGTGTCTATTAATCAGATCTTACTCAGTATTGTTAAATAGAACTGGTCTTTGAGCGGAATGATGTCATAAGCGAGTCATTTGAGCAGGATGATGTCATAAGTTTGTGGAGTAGGCTTGATGGACGTTGGACACTAAGAGGAGAGCATTGAAACTCTGATTCACACTTTTGGTTTTTTGGTTAATCTTTTTAAGAATTCTGGGTTTTGGATTTGATGGAAAAACTTCACTTAGTTTGGTGCGCTGATTTGAGATCATCTCTCTCTCTCTCTCTCTCTCTCTCTCTCTCTCGCTCTCTCGCTCTGACTTTCTTTTCCTTTGTGTTTCTCTGACCTTAACCAATCCCCCATGTTTGCAGCTATTCTCAGGGGCAGTTCATTCTGAACACAACGCAGATCACAATGCCCTCGGTTGGATGCTCTTAAGGTTAGGAAATACATCGTAGGGCTGTTTCACACAATGTATTAACCCTTTTAATTTTTGTATTATTTTCGTATAAAGCCACAGAAATGGTGTCAGTGTAAAAGCTCAATGGCTTCAATTCATGTATAAAATTGTTCACAGTTTATTTATTTTTATTTCTAGGGAATATAGAAGGAGGGCATTAAACAAAATGGAACTACTCACTTACGCATTCTCGGTTATGTAACAAAGAGACCATAAGGTCAGAAACAACATGATTTCAACATTGAATTGCTGCGAGTAATATATAAACTGTTAAACGTCCGTGTCTGTAAGCGTCTTTGTGAGTTCATTAGCCGTCTACATTTGCCCAGTGATAGTGCACATTTTCTGTTACGACACAAGTCAAATGAAGTCAAAGTTTGTTAGCTTTTTCCTCAGTACAAATGGCTGTAAAAATAGAATGGAACTGAGCGAAATTCACCCAGCTCAGCTAAATTACCAGGCAGGCCAGTTTTATCGCCTACGGCTATAATACAGATAAAATATCCATGGTTAAAGCTTTTACAAGAGTTTTCTCTCTGGTGGCTTTTGTGTCTGTTGAGCTATAAATGCCTGTGGTCCACCAGTTTGGCCCGGAGACCCACATTTTCAAAATGGAGGCATTGAAAGGGATGTTGTGTACTCAAAGGATGTCTTCATAGAGAGTGATCAAAGAAAGCACAGCTGGGGAAATTGTTTGCCTCTATCATGGGGTAATAAAGAATGTATTGGTAACAAAGCTATAGTCTCTTTGCCGTTAGCCTCCGATGATCTTCACGCACAATTTGTGAAGTGCACTCAAAATCCGACCGTTCCAATCGACAGCGCTGAAGTAAACAACCAGGATTCAGGTCGGCAAAAGAGTTATCAGTCAGTTATGGAAAAAGTTTTGTTTACAAGTTTGCAGACTGATGCGGATGCATGGTATTGAAGAAAAGCAACCATGATATATGATAACTTGTTAAATACCCAAAACAAGTTTTGTTTTTTAATATCATGGCAATAGCAAATCGTTAACGTCTCTTTAGCCCTATAATCTATAACAAAACAACTTGCAAAGCTTGATTTCTTAATCGAATCGTCTACATTTTCCCTGACAAGAACTAACCGTTGAACATATTTATGTGTGCAAACATTAACCAACATAATCTCACGGGCACTCGTAACTATTTTACAAGGTGGTTAATTCGTACGATCTTACTCGTACGTTTTGGTACGATTTGCTTTCGCTGCATTAACGTAATGTTGCGTTATTCTAATAATCCTACTTTTTTGTGCGATTCGCATTGTTCAAATGAATGTGAATTAATTATGAATTCCTGTGAGATCAGGTTGTATAAACTGTACAGATGGGCATGTTTTATCATAAATGAACTTAAATCCATTTCAGCATTAGCCGTTACCGATGCATTTGTGAAATTCATCTTTGTTTCACTGCTTATCTCTTATTTTTTCATGTTTTATTTTGCTTACCTTGTGCCGGAACAAATCATTCGAAACCAGTAATGCATGTTTACCTGAATGAATTCAAGGTAATTTGAAACGTTACCTTGGGGGTATAATAGAGCATATGGATGGAAGAAAGAAAACATTTTCTGTTGATGGATTATGCCGTCGTTGGAGAATATCAGATGGGAGCAGTAGTTCTTGAGGTCACAGGCTGAGCTTATCTCCAAACTCACTTACATACTCGCGTAAATATTCAACTCCAGGCTCTGCGCTTCTGTGTGACTGCTTTGTTTCCTAACAGGTATGAATGTCAGCTCTCGTTTTTTCTCTTTGAACGCAGCAAAGACAAAGGTTTAATTGTTGTTTTCCTTCATTGCAATCAGTTGCATGCCGGAGAAAGCCTCGCGCTCCTGACATTAATTACTCCGCTAAATGGAGGTAATTTGCCAAACAGAATTTTTCAGTTTAAAATGCTGTAATTGAATTGATTGTGTGCATCCATAACTGCGCGAAAGCGACAATTCTGAAGGGTTTCGTTTGGGCTTAGAAGGGAACGGACTCTTTTACAGAAAGCATCACTTTTTGCCAAACAAAACAATCGCATTGGCAAAATACTGTTCTAAATTGCATTGCTATGGCTTGGCGACGTGACCTCAAATTTTCAACAGACAGATGGTTCAGGAACGCGTCTTGCATAATGAATCAAAATATTTACCGTCTGTCTCGTCAGAGCATTTATGCCATAAAACTGCCACATACGAATGAATGTTTTTCTACTTTGTGAATATAAACTCGGCTAATTAAATGCTGGTTCTACATCCTCTTCTAAATCAAACATTCACTCAAAAAACACCCATTAAAATCAGAATTGTTTTGCTTTTAGTCCATATGTGGGAAAAAGGAACATAGATGAGTCATCCTGCACAGCACAGATTTCTATCCAATCAAATGCTCTCTTGAATAACAATATTCAGCCCCTAATACAGGACCACCTGCAGACAAGGAACAAATAGCAAATCACGGTTCATGGATCATGGATGTTATTGGCTTTGAGGTTTGTGTAGTGAATTTGACAAGATTGAAGTCACGCTTGTTAATAAAGTAGTTTCACAAAGCTGACCATAAATATTTCTAGATTAACAAGTAAGACAAAGGCAAACATAACAAGAAACCGAATCTTTTTGGCTTCGCGACTGCGATTGAATACTGAAACTTTAACAGTCTTTCACAGAAAACCATGCTCTAAGAGAAAATAACCCTTTTTGGATTGATATTTGCCATGTGGATATCCAGATCTAAAAAGGCAGATAGATTTAATGGCTCTTCAAAATGTTATAAATCATTCCCAGTTTAACAAAAACCAATAAGCACAAGTGCCACTCAAGAGAGGAGGGAATATGTCTCCGCTGCAGGACATTTTTCAGATTTCTCTCCTTCCTTTGGCATTAAATTAACCTTTAGTTTCCCATGCTGCATGGCTTTTCTGTAGCCGTGAGATTTTCGAACAGAAAAGGTTGCAGTGATGATACATGTGCTGTTGTGCACATTATTTACCAGATTCCCATTTGACTGAGGTGAGCTGTAAATATTAGCGGAAATGTCTCCTAGCAACAATAGGTATGCAGCAAGTAAGAGAATATAAAACCTTCACAGTTGCCCTTTTGACCCATGAAAGCCCAGAGCAATACAGAAAATGCATTATGTGTATGTTTATATTGCTCGGCATGTTTTGTTTGCTGAAGCTGTTCGATTTGAATTTATTTTATTAGGTGATGCTTTTCAACCAAGGTGCACAAATCACATTAATGGCTGAGGTAGGGTCAACAATAAGATCTCAGGTGTTTCTCTGAGGCAGTAGTGAGAATAAATGGATTCCTTTACTTACATTTGACTGTTTTACAGATTTTTTGTAATCTTCTTATAACCTCAGAAGCGATCTCAGCAATGACTTAAAGGGACAGTTCACCAAAAAATAAAGAATTCTGTTTTCATTTATTCACCTTCAAGTCATCCAACCTTTTTATGAGTCTTTCGTCTATGAAACACAAAAGAAGATATTCTGAGAAATTATTTAGTGGTTTTACATTTACATTTAGTCATTTAGCAGACGCTTTTATCCAAAGCGACTTACAGATGGGGTAAAAAAATCTATTGTTTTTTGTCAATACTATAGATGTCAGTAGGGGCCAATGTTGTTTGGTTACCAACGTTCTTCAAACTATCTTCTTTTGTGTTCTGCAGAAGATAGAAAGTCAAACAGGTTTGGAATATCATGATGATGTGTAATGCTGGGGCCACACCAAAAGATAATCGAGTCAAATTCTCCCCTTCTGACTAACTGTATTTTTACAATTGTCTCACTTGTGTCTTAAATCTGTTTATTTCATTTTCAGGAGAAACATAATTTAGAGGTCAGTTAAGTCTCCTGAGCAATATTATTTTTTCTCTGCGAAAGCAAATACGAAATTTGAAAGTCTTTATTGTGCTCCAAATTTAAATAATGGCCGCTTTTCCTCAAACTACACACCTGACAGACTTTAATGTATGTTTTAATGTTAAGCTTTGAGCACGGCAGTGTTTAGAATATTATTACATTGAATCTGTGTAATCGGTTTCATTAATTAGATCTTTAGATTGACAGCCCACCAATTCTCTTGCCTGTCATTGCTTCTGACGTTCTTATTTAAACCATCAAATGAACCACCACGGTGGCCATCAGAGCACTGCTGAAGCATTCATACCCAGATATTTGCAGAAATCACTTTATATTTAAGTTAACAATAAACGCATAATGTTTTCAGCTTTGCCTATAAGAATGTATTTTCCAATGCAGTTCTGTGTAGTTTTATGATCTAATAATAAGCAGTTCCTAGTTTTATCGTCCGGAAATATGGATATACCCATAATGCTTTTGTATCAGCTGTCTGATAAACCCTCGGTAGCCAGAGGAGAAGCGTTTTTAAATCTGACTGCTGTAAAGTCTAGAAGATGTGATCCTGCGGGAATACAGACAAAGGCGCTTATGCGCTTCAGCAGAACGAAATGAGAAAGTGCAGTGGAAATAACTGTGAATAAAAGCTTTTCTGCTATAGCTTTGTCTGTGTGTGTGCAAGGGAATTCAAGGGAAGAAAATAGGAGAAGTACTGAAATTGTTCAGGTAAACGGTTCACAGCCATTCTACCAGACGCGATTTCTTTAAGACTGCAAGGGAAGCTCAGCTTCCCCTATAATTGTCAAAAAATGAATGGTCAAATATATGTACTATTATGTTAACATTTTATTGACTAAAAATGCGTTAAACACGTTCATCTCGAACGAAAACAATTTCGTTCAGAATCAGCTACTTAGGTCGGCTGACTCGATTTCCTTCTCATTCATTCCCGTAGCGTACAGTGCATTACTCTGTTGAAGCCCAGCGTCCATTGACTTCAATGGGGCTGCTTTAAACAGTTTTTTTCAGTGCTTAGAAACAAGACGGTCATTGGATAATGCTGCGATTATGTCCCGCCCACGGACGCTCAGCGTCTCTGGGATGAATGGAGGAGTGGGCTGGCCCGGACTCCGAGCATCTGCGTGATGATTGGAGGGTCTGTCATCTCTTTTTAATCCACTTTTTATGTCCCAAAACGCTCGTTTTTTGGGGTCGACAGCTTATAAAAACGTATTTCTTGTTTTTTTTTTAGCTTGTTTGCTATACACATTGTCACATATCAGCTTTTAGACATCTTTTTTATTTATTTTTTATAAATCATAAATGACAAGGAGGCGGCAGCTTCTCGCAATGCAAAGAGACGGTTGGTGTGGGCGTGGGCGTGGTCTTCAGATTATGACGCGTATCACTCTGTGTCTCCATTTCCAACTCAGTCCCATCGCGGATTTTGCATGTGTAGTCGAAAGACAAACTGCTGCAACCTTCATCGTATATTTCAACAATTGGAGCTACATCTGCAGGTGTAGAAAGGAGCTTCTCCTGTTTAAAGCGGCTCAAGTCCTACACCCGTAACACAATGGGCCAAGGCCGTTTAAGCAGCCTAGCTCTGCTGGCCATTGAGAGGACACTGGTCAAGTCACTGGAAAAGACGCCTAGTTGGTACGACAGGGTTACAGAGCATTTTCTTGAAAAGGAACGTAGGGCAGAATTTACATATAAATAAATGGAAAATTTTTATGATTTAGGCCGAAAATGAGCTTCCCCTCTTTAAAAGATCAGCAGCCGCCACTGCATTCTACTTACATTCACACTACATGTGAAATGTGGGTCATTATAAGAGATGTACCGATACTAAATGTCTCCACTGATACAGTTAGCCGATTATTCTGCTGAAACCAAAAGTATGGTGCTTATATAACTCACATTTACAAACATTATGAGGAGTAAATTTGTATTTCTTAACTATCTAAATGTTATTAATTCATATAATGACTATTAATATTGAACATCAAACTGGTCATGTTTCTTAACATTTTCTATATAAAGAGCACAAATTCATTGCGTTTTCCTGTCCTTTTTTGATGGACAGGATATACTTTAGCCCTGATCGGCTGTTTTTTAACCACTGGCTGATAGTATGAAAAAGAGCTTTTATCGACCGATACCCATTTTTGGCCAATATATTGGTGCATCAGTAGTCATTATTAATTCTTTATTCTTTATTCTATATTTTAGAATAAAAATAAACTCATCGAAATAAAATAACAGAGCTTTTAAAATAATCAAAACTGTTGCATTATAATATTTTTTACATTTTTTATTTCAATAGTTTTGAGTTTAGCGTGTTCTATTATAAAAAATTTGGAAATAATAATGTGTAAATGATCCTAAACGTGTTTTGAACCGTTATTTTACCATAGTATCAACTTCACCGCTAGATGCCGCTAAATGTCATACACTGGACCTTTAACTAAATTCTGAAGATTAAATGAATATTTCTCAACTTTCCTAAATGTTATTAATTCATATAATGACTATTAATATTGAACATCAAACTGGTGATGTTTCTCAACATTTTCTACACATTTCTATAATATATTTCTATATATTTTCTATACATATTTTCTATACATATTTGCTATGTATTTTCCTTTTCTCTTTTGATTGACAGGATATATCGACCCTGATCATCGGCTGTTTTTAAATTATTGATCGATAGCCCATAGTGTGAAAATTGCCTATATAGACCCATACCGATTATTGTGCGATATATCGGTGCATCTCTTGTCATTATTAATTCTTTATTCTATTTTCTATATTTTAGCATAAAAATAAACTTAGCGAAACTATAAAATAACACGACTTGTTGTAAATTGTTGTAAATTATGCTAAACTCCTATTGGACCTTTATTTTACCATAGTGTCACCATAGTACAGTTTTGTAAATGTACTGTAAGATATATTAACCGTCTTGTTTACATGCACTCCTTTAATCCAAAAGTCTCCTTTGAACATTCTGTTACAAGCAAAGCTTTTATGATGAGTGCATTTTGATGCCGGTGGAACCATAAATATTTAACCAAGTTGAAATCTAGGTTTTATGTTTCGTTGCTCACCCTCACATTCAAGGTATACGTAGGCCTATCCGATTGTTTTTGTTTGCTGTTAGCATGACTTCACTATGATTCCATGTAACCGTAGTTGTAACATGACCTCGTGTAATCTAATCCACAGATAGTCACAATGACAAGCGCTATACAAGATGTGCCAACAACCACACACACTTTTAAATGTTATTGTGGTTAATTTCATTGTGCTGACTGCCTGCAAATGTTACAATAATTTACGATCGATACTTAGTGGTGAGATCAGTCTTTTTTTTCCATCGAGTGTTTTATGGGTGCCTGGAATGGCATTTTAGGATGGCACTTAGCCTGATTACGGTTGTGCCTCTGCATATCGTACCACGATGACAGTTTTTCTTCTATTGTGTATACCTGGTCAAGGACGTTTTCACATGCAATGTCTCTACGGGCCGCAGGACCTGCGAGAACCATTCCGACACGCGAGTTGTCATTTGTGCGGGGCTCAGATGCAGAACCGCTGTTTCTGATGAGGTGGGCCGTTCCACATCTGTTCAGGTCAGCTGAGCATTTGCAGGTCTTCAAGGTCAAAACCCATATCTGGCACGTCCTATATGGCAAACGTTCTTTATTTTGAACCAAAACCTGCTCTCTTTTACCTGACCTTCACAGTATTGTCCACTACCTTGTGAAACTTGCACCCTTCTCACATGTACGTCTAATCTTAATGTAACATTGAATTACACGTGCACGGTTTTTATTTATTAGCGGACGTTATGGGCTGTTTGGAGAACATAGTTGCCGTAAGTGGCTCCACTGAGAACTGAAATTTCCTGCGTAGTTTTTTTTAGAGTAGACGGATGTTCTTTAAGGAATCTGTAGGGTTCCATCAAAGCGATTCGGGATGTGTGGCATCCACATAGGGTGGTTTTGATGGAAATGGGTTATGGGGATTGAAATATTGTTAGGCATCGCGCGCAGCGAAAGATCATATGCTAAATGTGCCTCAGGCCATTGCCAATGGCTTCATTTCGCGGTGTGGAAATGTAATTACAGTCTTAGAGCAATGGACGGGAAGACTTTATGGAATATATTAGCTATATTAGACACACTTCTTACCAGACAAATTAAAATGGGTTGCTGCTGATCCTCTGTCATTGGGCTCGGTTTGGAAGGTGGAACTGACAAATTGATTGTTATTGGTTTTGACTTGAAAAATGAAAGTTTTCCATTTCTTTATCGACTTTAAACAGCTCCCTGGTAAAAAAAGGAGCATGGCTGGTCACAAGTGTTGTGTTGTTGTGTTTGGATAGGAAGCATCCTGTTGTGCTTTCAGTTGGCAGATTTGGCAAATCTAATCTGTGTTTGCAAGATTGTGGAGACATCTCTGGATAAATATTTAAAGGAACAGTTTACCCAAAAATTTTCATTCTGTCATCATTTACTCACCCTCAAGTTGTTCCAAATCTGTATTAATTTCTTTGAATACACACTATAGAAAAATTGCTGTCTTTGTTCTGTTGAGCGCAAGAATGTAGGAAAGCAGAATGTAGAAAAGTGCCCCGTTCTGGGGCACTTTTGACTGCTATTGTCATTTTTCCTACTATGGTAGTCAATGGTGGCCAAGAACTGTTTGGTTACAAGCATTCTTCTAAATATCTTTCTCTGTGTTCATCAGAACAATGAAATGTATACAGATTTGGAACAACTCGAGGGTGAGTAAATGATGAGTGAATTTTCATAGATATTAAAGTGATAGTTCACCCAAAAATTATGAAAAATAAAAAAACTTAATTCTGATAAAATAATGAAAAATAAATTCTGCTGTCAATTTTCACCCACGTTCTATTCGAAACATGTATATGACTCATATTTTCTGTCTAACACAATTTATTTTATTTTTTTAATATCCTAGCAGTTTTGTGGCAAGACAATGGAAGTCAATAGGCGACAATTTTGTCTGGTTACCAAAATTCTTCAAAATATCTTATTTTGTGTTTTGCGAACGAAACTTTTTGAGGATGCAAGATGACAGTTTCTTTTTGTCTTATCTATTTCTTTAAGAACTATAAACACGAGCCATTTATCAATGCCGAGACTGTCGAAACAGTAGACATTTGTTTAATTATTGTTTTCCGTCCTCATGACTGCCACTGTGCTTGGTAGGAGGTGTGCTTGGATATTTAAATGCAACAGCTACACCCTGGGCTACAGAGCCAGTCTGTGCTTTCAAGATACACCGTTTAGCGCTCATTTACACCATTAAAAAATCCAGGCAAGCCTAACCTCTCAGTTGGGTCACTGCCGCTGATTGCATAACACATTCAGGTAATCATACAGTCGTCTCTATGTATAGTTAGACATGCATAGATGGAAATTTGTATGCGTGTGTGAGGGGGGATTGTTTGAAATAGAAAATTAATTGCGACCCCCCAATTGGGTTTCTTTCATTGAAACATGTTGTAAATTGCAGGTAGTTAAAGACGCGCTGATGATGGCTCATCAAAGCTTTAATAGTTCACTATACATAAATATACATTAAATTATTTGCATCGAATCACAGCATGTAAATAAACATTGGACCAAATTGTACCATGCTGAAATCCGTTTTGTATATTAACAAATGCTCATTAGCCTACTACATTACAACTTATAAACAAATATCAAAATGAATGAAATTTGCATTCTGAATTATCACAAAGTTAACTAAAATATCCATTTTATACCCCAAGCCCAATTAAGGAAACCCACCATTCATTTAACACTATCAGCTGTATATCTATTTTTAATTTGACCTTTTCGTTTATGACCAGACGCACACATACACAGTTACCCAGCTGGAAGAGTTGCCTGTTGTCCCATTTTATTTCTTCCACCGAACACCTTCATCATTTCTTGGGTCATATGGGGACGTCTTTCCTCAATACCCAGAACACAACACCTCAGAAGCTCGAACAAACAACGATCAGTGCCGTGAGTAGGCCCGTCTGCGTGTTGGTGGCGTGGATCTAAGTGTCAGGAGTACCCAGCGGAAAAGCGATCGCTGTCTGCGGCTCATAAATATAATTTCCTTGAAACCTGTGAGCCGTGTGCTGCTGCGTGGAGGTTGTGATTGCATCGAAGGTGACAGCCGGCATCAAACTGCCTGTTTCGGTGTAGTGACCTTGTGGGACTGAAGACTGAGGGAAGCGGAATGATGGATTTCATGGCGCTGGGGAAGACCGGCTGCCCAAAGAGCATTTCAAAGCAAACAATCTTTTTCATTGTATAGTATGAACCCCCCCAAAAATGTAAAATGCCATGCTTTGTTATTTTACTCGTAGTTTTACAAACTTTATTGGGAATGTCCCGTTTCTGCTAGTCCAACGGCACCAATTCTTTAAGTTTCTCGCCCAATAGCATCTGGCAAACTACAAATGAAAACTAGCCTCTGGGTAATTTTGGGTGCATTTACATCCATGGATGTGTATTAATGTGCATTGTCTCTTTTTAAAATAAATTAAAAAAGAAAAAAAAAGATGTGAAGACCCTTCTGCATTGCATAAATTAGATTTTTAAAGAAGATGAGGGATCAAAGGATTTTGTTAACTTTGGTAATAGGATTTGGACTATATCAAGATAAGTCTTAGAAGTTCTGATGTTAACACAAAATACTGGTCTACACAGTCACCATAAGGGAATGAAGAAATGATGTGATAGATAGGATTATTGTTCTTGTTATTATTACAAAGACAACAAAGTAATGGTAACTAACGAGAAAGTTTTGTTTCTCTGTGCAGCACCAATTTTTTCAAAGGGGTGTTTTTAAAGGATCAGGCAACCCAATCTAAATTCGCAAATCACCAGCTTGTGTGTGCTGTTATATGTCAGTTTTTCTGTATCACGTATCACATGTGAAGATGGTATTCTTACAGAAGTCTTAAAAACACTACAGCATGCAGTATGTTTAAAGTCAGTAAAAGGCAAATGGCACTTGTTTGTCTAATAATAATAATAATACAATGCACTGATGTTAAAAGGGTTTAAATTTTGTTGTCATTTAAATAACATTTCCTGCAATATTGTGCATCATGCATCTTTATGTATTTAAGCGCATTCATGTGTTTGCATATATCTATTAATATTTTCCCTCATTACCTGCCGGTGTGTCCCAAGAACCAGCATAAACCTGTAAGATTGCTGAGCGATCACAATATTGTGCTCGTACACGCGCCGCCGAAAGAAAAGCCAGAGAGGCGAATAATGGGCAGAAATTAATTAATGAGTGGCTGTTGAAGTTGGTGGGTTCAGTCACAGAGCAGTGATGCTGTGCAAGGTGCTGAGCTGGCTAATGAGATGTGGAGGCAGCCGATATTAAAGAGCCGGGCTGTTTTAATGGGAAAGGTCATGCATGTCGCCTGCCATTATTGTTCCGTGTGTCCTGCTGACGCCACAGCCAGTATAGTTAAATAGAGATCTCAACTTACTAATAGGCTAGAACTTCCGGAGCGATGTATTAAACCTGTCCAAAACTTACCTGGGTTGTCATGCTGTTCGTGGGTAGGCGATGGACTTATATTTTAGGAAAAGAGAATTGAAATGGAATGTTGAGGACATTTATTGTAACGGTAACATGCTGCCAGCAAGATTTTGGATTGCTATAATCTGAAAGTATTATCTAAATCTTTTATAAAATAGATAGTCAACCAAAAGGACAGCGTATTAATCTTCGTGTGGAATTGTAATTATTTACAATTCCATTTTGTGTCCTATTGTATTTGTATTTCACCATGACACAGTGTAGTATAGCCTCTGTATGACTTTTTCTTTGTCTGTGGACCACAAAAGAAGAGATTTTGACAAATGTCCTGTGGTTTTGTGTCCATACAATGGTTTTTGGCAAAAATCTTGGATCTTTAAATTTTTTAATGGTTTGCAGACCCAGCTACATTGACATCAGTGTCTGTCATGTGATATTGAAACTTACATTTTGAGATGGATAACCATAGCAAGCCACACACCTGCATCTTACTGTAGGTCTGTCCCTGTTTGCAGAGGATTAGACGTATATATTCTTACAGGGTATACAGCTGTAACCACTGAGCTGAAAAAGTGACATATATCACCTTTTGAGGCTTAGAGAGAGAGAGAGAGAGAGAGAGAGAGATAGAGAAGGAAACGAATTGGCTATGATGATTTCACTATTTATCTTACTTATGAGAAAATTATTGAGTGGAGAAAAAAATAAATCGTAGCGTTTGTAGAAAGCAATCCTAATTTACAGAGTGAGGCAGTTGAAAGCGTCATTGTATTTGGGGGTCTTTTGTTATTACACTGCAAAATAAAAAAATCCTAATTGGTATTTTTGTCATGGGTTCGCTTAAAAAATCCTAAAAAGATACCTTTAGGTAAAAAGTAAAGTTTTGTTTAGTGTGAATATTTTTTGTAGTTTAACAGTATATCTTGAATAACGTTTTTTGTTACCAATCCCCCAAACAACAACAAAACAATTTGTCAATAGGAATACACACTGCCCGTAAAAAAATGATAATATTTTGTTGGACCGGCTTTAGCTTTTATTACGACACGCATTCGCCGTGACATCGTTTTAATAAGCTTTTGCCATGTCACAACATTTATTCCCATCCAGAGTTGAATTCATTTTTCGCCAAGATCTTGTATTGAAGATGGGAGAGTCGGACCGCTGCGCTAAGTCTTCTCCAGCACATCCCAAAGATTCTCAATGGGGTTAAGGTCTGGACTCTGTGGTGGCCAATCCATGTGTGAAAATGATATCTCATGCTACCTGAACCACAATTTGAGCCCGATGAATCCTGGCATTGTCATCTTGGAACATGCCCGTGCCATCAGAGAAGAAAAAATCCATTGATGTAATAACCTGGTCATTCAGTATATTCAGGTAGTCAGCTGACCTCATTCTTTGGGCACATAACGTTGCTGAACCTAGACCTGACCAACTGCAGCAACCCCAGATCATAGCGCTGCCCAGGTGGTGACTTTTTTTCGGGACGGGCAGTATATAGGATTGGTTCCAATATTTAACACGCCCATGTTCACTACAGACACAAAGTAGTTTTGCATCCTTAAACCCTATGGCGATGACTGCATTTTTAACATGCAGTATGAAAACATACTTCTTTGACCTAGCTTTCTGTAATGGATCTTGTGTATGTCTTTTATGGATGCTGTCTTTTCTTTTTTGTTCTTTTTTATATAAATTTTCGTGACATTAATATATAAATAAACGTGACATTGACATAACATAGCTTCCTTTAAATTTCAAACTCATTTTCATGATTTCCCAGACATTTTGGCCTGCTTGATAAGAACGGTACCCTGCCACGTTTGTTTTCCCTGTTTTACATAATTACCAATTCTCTGCTGTTTGTCTGGCGTCTTCAAAAGCTAAAAATGTTAAATTATACTCCGTGATTCTGAGTCATCACAGAGTGTTTGTGTTTGCTGACATTAACACAAGCTTTGACCCGTCAGTTTTCAAATGGATTTCTTGCACAAACTTCTCAAAGGTCAGTACTGGTCATTGTGTAACGTGACATCAATTGGCCTTTTTAAAGACACTTTAACAGCTTGTTGATCTTATGTTTTTTTTTTACATTAATGGAGTTTTCACTTATGGGTAATATGTGCTGACCCTGGCTGATATCACATGGAGATGACTTAGAGCAGAAAATAAGGCCAATGCACTCGTGACCTCATTGATAGATGCTCAGGGGCAGATCGATATTCTCTGTTTGTTTAATTTATTGAATTGCTTGACCTATAGAACACAAGATCACAGCTGGTACTTTAGGAGTTGATCAGTTTTTTTACTCTTAAGCTAAGAAAAAAAATAATTCACATTTATATTTTTATTTCCCTATGTAATTTTCTATATAAAATGTATATGTCGTATATATGCATACAGTATATAATTAGTCATATTTACATATAGATATATTTTCCGTGTATAGGAAATTAGAAAACCCTGATTTGACCCCTGTATATTTTTTGTGTATGTGTATTAATGCTTATATGTGTATGCATATATATTCAGTCATATTTACATTATATATTTTTCCATATATAGGAAATTAGAAAACCCTGATTTTACCCCTATATATTTTTTGTGTATATATGCTTATACTGTATGTGTATGCATATACTGTATATTCGGTCATATTTACATACTGACCTCTATCTGTATTCTTGCTGTACAAAGTTTAATTGGTCTTATGAATTAATGTTAGCGTTTCGATCTGTAATATGTGCACGTCTGTGCTAACAAGCCCAAAAAGTCGCTTTGTAGGCAATAGCACAACCCCAGTCTTCTGTGACTGGTAATTAAGTGGTAAATTTTTTGACACATTCATCACTCGACAGGCTACGGACGGCAGCATTTGCTGTATTTTATAGGTCGTGACTGCTGTCACACTGTCAGAAAACTGTTGATGGGGGAAATTATCATGCATTTAGAGTACATGATTAAAAGACCACAAACACTCGCGAATGTCGGATGCATTTTGAAGAGCGAGAGGCTGCGAGACTGAGTTACACGTAAAAATTCCTTCCAGATATTTTACAGAAACAAAATCGCAGTTCCGTTCGAAAGAATCTTTCACTCTTTCCAAAACATGGACAGATCCAAAACCAGGTGTTTTTTTAATGTTAATGTCTGTTAAAGGGGAAAATGTATTTCTTGCTGTTTTGAAATAAAGTTTGGTGTGCTGTTTACATATACAATACAATGCACAGCTGCCTTCCCATTACTTTGATTGAATAAAAAGTCATTATATAAGAAACAAAACCATAATAATTCCTTCCAAAAATTCTTGTTTATAGTCCTCAATATACAGACTTTGCAAACAGAGACACCATCCCATCAGAATCTCTGCTTTGCTTTGCCGTGGCTCTGTGACATTCATCGATATAAAGCAAACATGTTGAACACAAAGGCCTTCTAAACCGAGGTCAGCCCATCTTCTCCTCATAGCGTCCCCAACACTTCCCGGACAGATCGCACACACCCGGCCGGGTAAACAAGATGCACCATCAGTCCGGAACGAAAAGCTTCAGAGGTGACAGGCCGTAAAAGATATCGGGTGCCGGGACGAGTAGAGGAAGTGATCACGGAGTGAGAGAGAAGGTGTGATGGAGGTAGAACAAGATCGGGCAAGAAGGAATACGATTTCGAGAGAGGAAAAGTGTGTACAAATGAGAGGCCGGGTGGAAACTGTAGATGAGGGAGATTGAGACAATGAGAAGGGGAGAGCCAGAGATCCGAGCGGTCTGGATTAGACCGGCACAGCATGCGTGTTGATAGCACTCAACTGCTTGAGGGTGGCTGGAAATAAGACAAACTGTCCCTCGCTGTCAAGCCTTCAGGTCTGATTGATCTGTTATCTCTCGGCGCAATTTATCTCTCACTCGCTTTATTACAGGGTGTGTGTGATGGAAAGAGAGTGTCTGAGCGGGGTACAAGGAACACTGGTTTGCTAGCTGGTTAAACTGGTCTCCAGACTCATTTATGAAGATTTGCCAAATGCTCAAATGTATAGGAATATCTATTATTGTGTAGTCCTGTCAACTTTCTCCCTTAACATGCTGGACATTCCAATGATTTCACGTCAAATCTTCAGTGTAACATCCCAGTCAAAACTCTAGTCGCTCGCTGTTTAACACAAATCAGAGCGTGTCCTGGACCGCATCAGGGTTAACTACTCAAGACAGAGCGATTTGTTACGCAAAACAGTCTGTTCTCTCCGAGCCTCGTGAAAAAGATCCATGCATCAACAAGAGCTGCTGTATTGTAAAAACCGAATGACTCAAACGGCCATTAAAATAATGAAATGCTCTAATTGAATTCCTTCTTCATTTAAGTGTGGATCATTATATCTGTTTTGGTCTGTTGTAAGGGAAAGATGCAGACTCAGGATTTTCTGCAAGATAATGCTCTAGTATGTGCGTGTTTTTGTGCAATATCTTAAGTACTGTGAGTTTGGCAGTTGTTTGTATAAGATGGATGGAATTGACTGATAAATTGCATTAGAGAGAATGCAGAGAGGGTCTGCTGCCAGATGCACGGGGTGCTGAGAGGGTCATGACGTACGGGACTGTTTGATGGCAAGACTTCTCTGTTTGAGAGCTCTCTGCTTATACTATGGTACATCGTTGCCCTTTTAACCAGATGATGTCTAAAGACAGCCGAAACATATTATTTACTGATTTATAGGTTCTAATCATTCATGTATGCTATTAGAAACTATCTGCGGTTCACTGTTATGTTTCATGACGTATTTTGTTGACAAGATGTCAAATAGAAATTTGGTCGAAGATGATTTAATAAAGGTATACTGCAAAAAAATGCATTTTTATCTTGTTTTCCAATTCAAATCAAGATTTATAAGCATTATGGCTTAAGATGAAAAAAAAGCAAAAAGTCTTGTTTCTGAAAAAAGTATCTAAATGAAGTGACGTTGTGCTTTTAACAATAAAAAACATCTGCCAGTGGGGTAAGAATTGTCTCAGTGGTTTATTTTTCTTACCCCTTTGTAAATGTGTGAGAATATTAAATGAATAATACAAATAAAAATGTATTTAATGAAAAATGTAAATGATAAAAAATATTCAAACAATATTACATATTTAAATATTAGATACAAATAAAATATTAAATTAAATTAATAAAAAATGGAAGAATTCATTTAGTTATTTTTTGTCGAGAAAACGAGACCTCTCTGAATATCTTCAGTCAATTTGCTTTGTTTGGGAAACCATGTTGTACAAATTACTAAGTAAAATATTCCTTTTACATTGATTTTAACATGCAGTATATGGGTTTCTGCATTTATTTCCAATGTTATATGTAGATGTCACTCATATGAAGTATGGTTCCTATCGTTTTACCTATTTTCATGATTTCCAATTTAGGTAATTTGGAACAAATAAAGATTTTAAAAAATCAATTATAGGTGTTGTATTGACAAAAAATGATGTTATAAATATATATGTAGAATTAAATTTTTTCAGGGCTTGAAGTTCCCTCATATTTCCTTGGCTATGGAAAACCTGTAGTGTTCCATACCAAACGGAGACATTTTTAAAATTCCATTGTCATCATCTTATGTCATTAAATATTTTTCTGTCTCATTCATGTGGAGGTCACATGCTCCAAGGTTGAGAGCCGACCGCATGTATCAGACAGGTAATCAGCGCCTCGTGTACTCACCCGCCCGTCCTTTCCGGAACAAGAATAGGACAGCTTGATTTTTATTACTAATCTCTCTTCTCATCATGCTACTGCGGCTCCAGTCGTCAGACAGAAATTACTCTGATTATTTTCAGCATATGGGGAAATAAGACCCAATTTCCCACCTCAATCTTTGAGATGATTTGAAGTTTAACCAGTCTGACACACTGGACAGCCAGATAGACACACCGGACCCTGATTAAAGTCCACCATCAAGAGAAGAACTTTCTCTGCAAATTATATCAATCTTCATTTATTTTGGAGCAGGAGCAGGGACTTTTCGCCGACCTACTTGGTTATTAAATGCAAAACGGTGAGCGTACGCCTGCAATTTTCTGTGATTTAATGATACCTTGCTTTCAAGGTTGTTTATAATCAAAAGAGGGTTTTTTACTTAATTGACAGGAGAAATCAAAGCTCCGCTCTTGGTTGTGAGTTTCAGTCTTAAATCGAACAACTCTGTGTGCCAGGTATCGAACGTAACCTTTGATTTGTGTTTATTCATTCCCAAAGTCCATTTGTAAGGTAATTACAGGCGTCGCTTCATTGAATTGGACCCACGTGATGCATACTGAACTACAATGGGGTCTAAACTCTTTAAGGTATAATAAGAAAAAATGAAAATTCTTTCATCATTTACTCACTCTCGTCTCATTCAAAACTTGTATGACTTTGTTTTGCAGAAGACAAAAGAAAATCATTTGAATGAAACTTTGTAACCAAACAACATTGGACCCCATTGATGTCCATTGTATGGACACAAAACCACTAAGAACTTTTTCAAAACATCTTTTGTGTTACACAGAAGAAAGAGTCTTATACAGGTTTTAAATGGTATGAGGATAAATAAATTATGACAGAATTTTTATTTTTATTGATTTCCAGGTTAAAATTTGATTTGGAATGCCATATTTTAAATTTTGGACCCCTCTGTCGAAGCAGGTGCAGTATTTTTGTATATTAAATCAGATGAAATCATTGTTGCATTAACTAATAAATCATAAAGATATTTCATTTGTATGAACAGCTATTTGTTTCTAGGCTGTCTGTTAGCCTGGGAAACTAATTAGGCCCCAAACATTTTATTAAACTTTTTGCAGCGTTATTACATAATTTTAATAATGTTTTATTGTGCTGCTCCGTGAAACTGAGAGGTACATGCACCGCTATTAGAAAATCTCGAGTCGAGGGAAATGTTCTTTTCTGGCCAGACTGTTTCAACATGCAAATTACCATTTGCCGGTGAACCAACAGCATCCGATAAATGACTTGAAAAATTGATGACCTCGGTGCGAGCATTACCTCTGCAACAGCTCATTAGCTGCTCAGAACCGGCTCCAGTCTAGACTATATTTGGGTTACGGAGACCAGACTCTGATTGGTCTGGATGTGTTCTGTTTGTCTATAAAGGACTCAGATCTCTGTAATTACCCAGTTGAGTCATTAGCTTTGCGTTTATCTAGGTATGAGCTACCTTTTCTGTTCCAAAGGTTGGTAAATATCCATACTAATATGGATGACCTAGATGTCATTGTAAAATATTTTTCTTTTTGTTTGTGCCAGAGGCTCGGGTCCCAGTTCACTCAACAGATAGAAATCAGAGTTGGAAAGTTCAAACGGTCCGCCAAGGCCCTCTCACTTCCGTGCTCGGATGTCACCGTTATAAATTCTCTCCGATGTAAATGACGAATAGTCTCGAGTTGCGATGCCCCTGAAGTACGTTGCAGCGGGGTAACGGGCACTTAATTCAGCTGTAATGCCACGCTTTTAAAAGGGGAGATAAGCCAAGAGCGGCCAATTTCCTTCTGAGATGGGCAAGCTTTATAGATGGAGTGGACCGGGCTAATGTTTTTAGCCTTCTGGGTGTCCATCTGTGAGCATTTTTCCACTGTCATCACTACTCAGTTTAAGTAGCTCCAATGGCTTCTTCGGGCAAAGGGGAGATAATGTAGGCTATTTATCATGTGGGAATTCGATTTCCAGCCCACGGATCTCCTCATAAAAGAGTTACCAATCCATATATCAACCATTTAGTTGTCTGTTTTCATGAGCGGGAAATCATTTGTGTGCATTTTATTTATTTAGCGCAGGTCGGGTAGGGGACGAGGGATGGAGCATTGTGTTCGCCCGAGTGGAGGAGAAAGAGAGCCCAGGCGAATAATTAGCTGAGGTGGCATTGGGCTTGTTTGCTAACCTTGAGCGTGAATGGGTTTCTTCATGAAACCTGTGTGAACATTTTCATGTAGAAATGCTTTTATAAGTTCACATTTAAAATTATTCTAAATTCTGTTCTAAATTCTAAAAACTAACTGAAACTATTTTTCCTTTTTTTCAGTTTTATTGTAGTTGTATTAACATTTTAATATTTAAGTCAATTGTAGTAGTTACTTTTTTATATTGCTTCATGAGCAACTTCGGATGACGGTAACAATGCTAGTTCAACGCTGGTCAATGTTTGAAAAAAATACAACCAACTGAACATTTATAACCGGAACAAAATGTTAAACGAAAATCTTTAAGATTTAATTATGTACATAAGATTAAAAAAAGAATAATAATTGAAACCATAAGTGCTGCTGGACCAGTGTTTACATCTGGCCAAGTGGTCAATAAATTTAGTTTATTTCAGTTTAGGTTTTAGTCAATTTTTTTCAGTTAATCATTTTGGTGCCTAAGTTTAAACTTTAGTTCATTGCTGAGGCAACATTTATAATTTTCATTTAAATTAAGTTTATCAATGAATATGTTTGGCCAATAAATTTTATTTTAGTTTTTATTTCAATTAACAGAAATGTTTTAGTTTCATTTTAGGAAACTATAATCATAATTAAGTAAAAGCATACAAAAAAAGCACAGAATAGATGGGAAAACCTTCTACACAAAAGGAGAATTATGCTACTGCGGCTCCAGCCGTCAGACAGAAATTACTCTGATTATTTTCAGCATATGGGGAAATAAGACCAAATTTCCAACAAAAGTTTCCTTGGGAACACACAAGCTGATAATAATGTATACTTTGAATGCATTTTAGGTTGCTTTGGAGAAACGCATCTGCCAAATGTAAACCCAAAATTAACATGCACACCATTATAAAGTTGTTTCAATAGTCACAACATAATTATAATGTAGATTTATAGTTTTGATGATTTTGCCTTTACAATCTGTACAATTATTAGCGAACAATACCCATTATAACGCAAGACAATTTATTTTGGGGGGGGGTGTCATTTCAACCCACCGTTGGGGTAATTTAACCTATGACTAAACCACATATTCTAAGACAAATATAAACATTTTTGGGGTAATTTAACCCAAGGCTGTCAAATTTTTACCCAATGATGGATTGAAATAACCCCAAAAAAATTGAAGTGCAGGATAGTGAGTGTTACACTGGTCCATGTTGCCCATATAGTTCCTGTTGCAACTTGCCTGTTTGAACAAGTAAAATACCGAGCTGTTACGCAGTGATCAGGTGTATTCGTCATTCGCACATCTCATTTTCCTCAACGTTTGAGTTTCTAATAAGCCTTGGTGTTACATTACACTCGACATTCCTCTGAGGAGCATGACCTCCAGTCGCCAGGTCTTTACTCTTATAAGATTAACGAGAACGCGGCTCCACAAGATCAGACGGGGGTCAAAAAACTGCTTTTGATAAAAACCCTTTTGATGCAGACCCCGTGTTATTAATGACGTCCGGCGTGTCTTGCGGCTCTCCTCTGCGCTTTAGATCTGGATCCACACGTGCCTTCTCTCTCTGCTGGAAGCCTCAGACACGCACTGTGTTTGGAAGAGCACCTGGCCGTGTGCGGTCAAGGTTGTGTTTGAGACGTGTTTAATGCACGCTTGACAGTAATTAATTGTGCTGGACACGGATCTGGCCTTCACATCCTCTCCTCTCTCTCTGTAATACTGCGTCCTGTAGCATTCTGCAAAGTGACTTTGATAAAGCCACATGCCGATGTGCCGATATATTTTATGTTAGTATAGCATGATGACATACGGTATGAACCATGGACATTATTGTGGCAGTTTATTTATACAGCTTTTACTGATTGAGTTGATGTTGACTCATGTTTGCCCTTGAGAAAAGGAAAAAATAATGTTTAAATATTTAAAGGGGTCCTATGACAGGTCTAAAACGAGTATTATCTTTTGTTTTAGATGTAATGCAATGCGTATACACGATTTAAGGTTAAAAAACGCAGTATTTTCCACATAACGTGCATCTTTGAATCTCCTCTTTGCCCCGCCTCTCTGAAACGTGCGGATTCGCTCTGAAAAGCAAGTTTTGCTATGATTGGCCAGTTTACCAGTGCGTAGTGATTGGTCGGATACTGCAAGCGTGTGATGGAAATGTAACGCCTCTTACCATATTTGGAACATCAGGTTCCAAAGCAATTGTACTGACATGTAAGCCCACCTTACTTGCGTAAACATCTGGGTGGTCTTACGCAGGTCTGGGTGAGCATTCGCTTTTAGATAGAATGCATCTTTTGTTCCGACAATTACATTTTTGCAATTTTATGTGTATAATACATGCATGGGCAACTTATAACACCAAAGACACATAAAAACACGTATTCGCGCTAGGGGTGGGCGATCTGACGATCTTAAATCGCGATTGATCTTGAAGGAAACGTTTATGTGAGGTTTAAATGAGAACAAAAAACGTAAAGTGAGCTTGAGAATACCACCTTTTCTTTTTAAATGACAGTACAAGACAGACATATTCGTTTTTTAAATGTTACAGAGCTGAAATGTACTGCATTACAGGAATGATATTGGTTTATAGAGCCACATGCCAGGCCGCATTGATTGCTGATATTCATCTTTCAGTTTTTCTCTCCTGTAATGGAATAGCATGTGAGGTGCATTTTCCCCATGGGTGATTCCATCTTTATACCTGCCAATAGAGGTACATCACAGCAGAGGAAGACTTTGTCTGATGGTTTTTCAATGCTGTTTGAATGCTGCTCATTGAGAGTAAAAATGTGTGTATAACGGTGATTGTCAGTTTTAGTTGTGGAGATATGATCCTCACCATCTGGACCAGCAGCAGGAAACAAACTGTAAAAGCAAAAGATGCAGAGTTTTCAGTTGTGCTATATTAAACATCAGTAAACAGGTGAGTTTATAGCTCACATTCATTAAATTTTCAGTTTAAATCTGATAACCACATAAATGTATATTAGCTTATATTCTTGAGAAGAATATTTCACTGATTATGACATTTTTGTCATTTATTCAACACCATAATGTACTTATAAGACCTTCTTCTCTCTTCTGTAGGACAAAAACATGTTTATCAGAAGGAGACTGTATTCAATACAATAAAAGTAAATGTCGCTGTAAAACTATACACTCAAAAAAATTGCTGGGTCATTTTCAACCCAACGTTGGGTCAAAAAGGACAAACCCATGTTGGGTTGTTTTAATCCATCTTCAATTTAAGTTCAAATTTGCTCAAAATGAGCCTTTGCTGGGTCGTTTAAACCTAAAATGCTGGGTTGTTTAGTTAAACCCAGCATCACTTTTTCGACCTGGGTTCGTTCATTTTTGATCCAACGCTGTGTTTAAAATAACCCTGTATTTTTTTAGGGTGTGAATATTGAAAACATTGATGTGATTGGCAATCTTTTTTGAGCTTAGTTATAATTGAGATCTTTTCTGAAGCTCTAATTTAGATATATGTAAGATTTTAATATCTGAGATGCAGGAAACTTAAGCAAAAGTTTACATTAGTTTTTTATTTAATTTCATTGCTGTCTAAGAGCAACACATTTGTACTCTTACTTTTACTCTTGGGAGCTGTGTCCACCGAGGCGTTTCTGCCAGCATACGGCATGTTTTTTCAAATGTTGCCAATGGAAAAAACACGTTTTTTGAGAACGGCTGCAGCTAGCGTTCTTTTCTGTAGCCTCAGCGCCATCTCTAAGCGCTTTTTACGCTCAGCCTATAGAAACCAATGCACCTCCGCTTAAAAATAACAGCTGTTCAAGTGCCCGCCACCGGCGTTTTCAGCCGCATAAAGAGCCCGGTGGATCTGGAGCCTTAATCACGGTAGTCTGAGCATGCTGAAGTTTGAAGAGTTGAAACCAAGAATATTTCAACTTTTTGGGTTTTATGTTCAGACACAAACAGTCCAGCGTGTCCTCCAGCCTGTATCTCACTTTCAAACTGTCCTCAGTTGGCTCTCAGTTTGAAGCGCTGCATGAGCGAATTAAGGACGGAAATCAATTCGAGGACTGCCATTTTCCCCTCAAGTGGTTTATTAGAACATTACGCCAGCGCCTGAGATTATTGATTCCAATCAAATCTGTTAGCTTCATTAGCTGATAGTTTTGCCTGCTCAGACGGAGGTGAGCGGATGAAAGATCAGGGAAAATGACAGTTATAATACAGTTGTTTCATATTAGGTTTTTGCATTTAAATGCCAGTGAGACTTTGTGTATAGAAATCGGAGCGCATTTTCCCATGCAGGTTTTATTTTTGAGATAGCAAAGGGAAAGCTTTTTAGATGATTAGGGTTGGATGGAAACAGAGCGGGCAGAAGCCGTAGACCTGAGCAATGCATTTAATCTCATAAAGTAATGTGCCGTGATCACATTCAGCAACCTGCTCATCATGGTGGGCTGAAGTATCTGACACTGTGACATGCGGAGGGTGAAATCACAGCAGCGCTAACTCAACTTTGCTCGGCAAGTGGGGCGACACACTTTACTCAAGAGCTTGATTTGGTGTTATGATCAGTATGTATAACTGAATCATGTTTTTAGTTGTATCGGAGAAGTGTGTGTGCGTGTGTGGGCGTGTGTGTGCGTGTGTGTGTGTGTGTGTGTGTGCGTGTGTGCGTGTGCGTGTGCGTGTACGTGTGCACGTTGTGTGTGTGCAAGTGTGCGTGTACACAACCATTCAAAACTGTAGGGTCGTCATTCTTCATTAATATTTGCAGACTAATATTTATAAATATTTTTAGAATAAAGAATCATTATTCAATATAATTAGAATATAGCCCCTAATACATTCCAATATATTACATAACATATTATATAATATATTTTCATATACAGTATCATATTCAAATGCTTATCTAAACAACATATATGTATTAATTGTTTTCTTTGAGTATGTGTCAAAATTATGGAATAACACAAACTATGGGAATCAATTTTTTTACATTAAATAAAAACTATAAATGTATTTTTTACAGTATGTTTATTATTGTTTATTTTTAATGAAACATTACTTTTGTAATGAAAGAAAAAATGTAATGGCACAGTTGTACTTTATTTTATATGTCGCTGCTTTCCTTCTTAAACCTCACATCTCCATATTTCGTGATGTATATTCATATTTAACCAATAAAAAGTGCATGCTAATTTTGAAAACACGGTATATAATCGTTTAAACAGTACAGGTTTTTTCCATTCCCTGAAAAACAGTGAATTTCAGGGAATTTGGACATCCGATGTTTCGGAAGGACAGTGACTATATTTTTCTAATTTAGAGTTCTGAACAGTGTATACATAAAGTAAATACTAATTATAATGTACATACTAGTTGTTGCTAAACCACAGGCCAAGAAATGAACCACTGAACCCAGGCTTATCCTTATTTTATTTTATTTGCCTTGATTGTCTTTAAAAGCTCTCCTGCCAAATAGTGAGACTGTTAAACTTGAAAAAGGGTCAATTGAAACAGTATCATGAAGTCTCTATTGTATCAGGTGCATTTATATCAGGTGGAGGTCAAGGGCTTTAAATAAGTGAAAAGTTAACATGAGATAGTCATCTCGCAAACAATGCACTGAAACCGAAAGGGAAATGGAATACGTTTGCATGCGAAATGACCGGGTGGAATTATACAACCATTAGCATGTGAACGATGATTGGCAACTTTGGCGCACCGCTGTAGTTAAAATGCAACCCGAGCTGACTTTTATCTGAATCACTTTGCCGTGGGTTGAGATGCCTGTGGCTCTCTTTACGCTACAGTATGTTACCTTACGCCACCTTACTCAGGTCCTGTCCTCTTACATTACCTAAAGAAAATTACTTGGGCGCTGAGGAAACAAATACTGGATGTGGTAATGTTATTTTCGACCACCTTTTTGATTGAACTTGAGAAAATTAGCTGTGTACAGATACAGGCTTGTGCTGTTTGTGCAGACCACAGATAGCGGTCAGTCAATATGTTTTTCTCAAACATTGTCTTGTGTGTTGAGTGATGCTGTTCAAGAGGCCCTAATGGTCCATGTGATCAATGACAGGGTCAGATAATTGATTGATGAATCAACCATTCCGCGACTCCTTCCCGTGGACTTTTGGACGGCTCAGACGATCAATTCTGTTCCCAATGGAGTGATATCATTAAGTGTCAGGAAGTTTCGATAACAGCTTCCACCCAGAATATATTTGACCTAGGAAGGGGCTGTTAACTTTACCAAAGTCGAAACAATAGCGAGACTTTGCCGGGGCTCAGGGGCACAATATTTCTCTTCACAATTTTCAGACTCACCTCTCGGAGCCCCAAAGCACTTTTGTGCAAAAGGTTTTTTGTAATTAAAGACAAAAGCCACTTTGCTCGTTTCTTTTAATCCATTGTGCAGGTGAAGTTTTTTTCATTCTCTTTTAGGAAAGGTCAAGAAATCATCCGAAAAGTTGGCCCTAAATCCCAGGCGTAAACACGGATCAGAGATGAGCTCCAATAATCTCCTCTCCTTTATGACAAAGGACATTTTTTTGTTTGATATCAGATCAGCGTTGACCTTTGCGTGCACCATCTATGTCACTTTCAGTCAAAGCTATAGTCTCCGGGGTTTCTCGTTCGATCTTGTGATTTGAAGTAGAAGTAGCCGAACAATGTTTGAAATATCTACTGGATTTCTTTGGGTAATTGTTGTTAAAGATTTTTGGAGCTTTAAGTCCATGTTTTTTTGCATTATAAATGTGCACTGTACACCAATAAAAAATAATGGTGCTTAAAAGGTTCTTCACAGCGATGCCATAGAAGAAACATTTTTGGTTCCACAAAGAAACATTCAATCAGAGGTTCTTTAAAGAACCGTCTCTTTCTAACTTTTTTAAAATCAAGCTTTGTCAAGAAAAAACTTTAACCAACAGAAAGGTTCTTCAGACGATAAAGGTTCTTTATTGAACTAAAAGGTTCTTTTATGGCATCGAAGAACCTTTTGAAGCACCTTTATATAAGGGTGTAGTCTGCAAAAGTTGACTAACAAAAAACACATATTAAAACGCAGCTGCTTTTCTCTGAGAATGTTCCAAAAATATTGATAATATTGGCATACAGTATTCACATTTTGTCCTATCAAATGCTTTTGAAAATGAAAATTACCCAACAGGCGATTTATAATGTCGACAAACAGTTTTGCAGATGTGCATTCGTTCTTATTCAAGTAGAAGCAGTACTTGTATTATACATACATGTTGCCCATGGGCAACAAGCTATAGCCCATTTAAAAAAACACCTTCAATATGTTGCCTGCCAACAGTCTCAATAGGAAAAACATTTCATGACCTTAAATGCATGTTTAGAGCCTTACAGTTGATTAATGGGTTGCCAGATCCCTCCTCAAAAGTAGCCTACCAAAAAGAGAATACTTAGGGCTTTCGTAGATGCACCGTTGTTTCTTTTTCTTGTCTCTTAGACAACCCATGCCTCTTTGTGGCCTGTAGTGTCGTATGTTGTGTTAGGATCAACGCAATATGCTTGAGACTTTTTTCAATCCGAAAATGACCCTTACAGAAGGGACGTGCTTCTCGACATCCAGATGCCACAACAAACAATAGATACACCGGGTTTTTTTTTGCACAGCCTCACATATGTTTATGTTAGGATCTGGAAGAACAGGATGACTCTTTTTTTATCATTGATGAAACCGAATTGAATCATTCTGGGAATAAGATGGCAGTGAATAAACAAGCTATCAGGTATCTCTGCTGTTGCTATTTTAGTCAATAATACCTGTATCGTAAAGAAGTGATGGATTGTTAAGTGAAATAATACTCATTTTGCTCAGAAGAACATTTGAGGATGCTCTTTCATATCACATGACGTTCGCATTTATGTTTCATTTTAATGCCTCAGATGTTTAAGATTCCTTGGGAGAAATAAGAACAGACATAAATGAGACAAGTGTTGACATGTAGTTAGGGCCTAAAAATAGCATATCTTAGCAAAGATTGAGACAACAACGCTGCATTTGTTCTTCATTCAGTATCACTGCAGTCTATAGAAAACAATAGAGATATAACAGATCTCACACAAATCTGACATCTCATTTATGATTTTTCAGGCACGAGCGAGTGTGAGGTGATTTGTGGTGGTCTCTCTATTTGTGAAGATGGTTTGTCCCCCATTTCTACTAAATGGCACCGACCATCTCGAATCAACACCTGCGCTTCCCCAGAGGGGGCCTGTCACCGGAGAGCATGTGGGCTTGTGGCGGCTCGACCTTAGTGATACCCTGGATGTTGAATGCTTGACTTAACAGGGAGATTTCCATAAGTATGGCAGAGTCTGATGAATATTCAAAATGTTCGCTGCACCACACTCAACACCTTGACTCAACCTCAAAATCAATAGTTTGCCTTTAGAAATAGCCATATCAGGGCGGAGAACAATGCACAACAGTATTTGGAAACTTACAGTAGGATATAGTAAGAAGATAACGTGTGAATCGCATTGCAGTGCATAACAAATGAAAAGCATTGAAAGATAGCACAAGCATATAAAAACATTTCATAAAAAATATATTTATTTTTGAAAAATAAGAAATCAGGATTGAGGAACACTGAAAGTATATGGACACCTTGGTTGTCAAATACCGCGATATGATAAACCACACCTGTGTTTATTTAGCTAGAACAGCTGTGTGTACTTGAGGGCAAGTGTGTACTTTATACATCCACTAAAAAGAACCTTTTAACCATTTGGCTGAATGCATTTGCAAGAAAAGTGAAGTAGCTTGTTTGCAGATGCCACTTGGACTGGCATTTTGTTTGTAATGACATATCATCAATTTTTAGGTTGCCTAGTTCAGGGATTTTCAATCTGGTAGTCTTTGCAGAGATATCTTAAAAATTGCTATAGTAAGAATACATCTGAATTGAAAACAATTCTGTTCAGATTTATACATCCAACATTGCTCTTATTTCAGCCAATTATTTAATATGTTGTCTTTAAAATCAAACGTATTACTGATTTTACATTTTACACTGATTAAATGTTCTTATACAAAAAAATACTAAGAGGGATATGTATTTAGGAAGGGGGTCCTCACAAAAGATTCATCATATTTGGGGGTCCCTGGCATCGTAAAGTTTGAAAACCCCTGCCTTTGTTGTACATTTGGCCATTAGTTTCTGGAAGGGAAGAGAACACAGCCATGGCGTTTGAAAGAGACATGGACCGTATCACTTCTGTAGATAACCTTTTGTTCAGTATCTGTTATAATGCATTATTTTTGTGCTCCTGACAAAGCGAATCAAGGCGTAGAACTCAGCAGGGTCAGCTGTTTGTTATACTGTGAGTTCATGATCGCTAAACCTCCCCATGACAGGGCTTCTGATCTCTCTTTTCTATTAAAGTCTGTCAGCGGATTTGATCTGTTTCTGGAAGTAGGAACAGCTTTTGGCTTTTTAAACAGACACAAACATATATGTATATAATATACTAGAAAGTGCCATTCACGAGACAGTTCTCTGACAGATTCGCTTCAATGGAAAATGGCGCATTCTGAAACGCTCCCACTGCAAAATGAAATAAATAGAGCATCAAGTAATTATGAGGCCTGAATATGACGATGACAGTTTAAGGTCAAACCAACTAGAAAGTCGGAGAATCCAGAACTTTAGGATTTAGGGGTAAAACAAATGTACCGGCAGGCTATGAAGGTCACCGTCACATGGATAAATAATTTAAAAGCATAGCCAACCAAAAAAGGATACATTTGTCTTTAGTTTCTCACTTTCATCCCAAAATGAGAAACTAAAGTCTTATTACTCACATGTGATTTGTATCTGACTATGTTTCTTCAGTGGGAAACGGAAAGGAAAAAAAAAATATTAAATTATTTCTCAAACAATGGAAGTGAATGGAGAGAGAGGCAAAAATTGGCATTAAAAAATATTACATTTGTCCTGTCTTATGTGCATGCTATATTCGGATAAAATATACATACATGGATCATAATGACATATGGACCACTTTTATGATATTTCTATGGTGCTGTTATGTCATTTTTTGAAAGCATCTGTCCCTTTTACTTTCACTCTGTGGAAAGAACCAGCATGAGCCTCCTTTTTTGATCCGCAAAAGTGAAAATCATAACATCAGGATGAATAACCGATAACAAAATTGTCGTCTTCGGGTGAACTGTTACTGTGTATTATTCATTTTGCCAAAAGCTTAACAATATATAGGCATCATGAATACTTAAGTACAGTATAAAATGATATTAAGACTATATACGTACTTAGTATATATATATATACTTACTTAGTAAACCCACATCCCTTCTTGTGTTTCACGGATGAATGAAAGTCAGATAGGTTTAGAATGACGTGAGAGTAAGTGAAAAAAAAAAGTCTTTTTAATCTAGTTTTTCATTTATAATCCATCACCTATACCATACTAGATGTCAGATATGTGTTTTAATATAGTTCCAATGCTGAAGTGCTGAAGGATGTTTGACATTTACAATGAATTTTCATGCATCTCTAGAGTTCCTACTGTATCCTCACTAGCTCATATTTTACATATTTGTTAATAAAGCAGTTGTGGCAGTTATCACAGTGGGCCTTCTCCACATGCTGGCATCTTTCACCCAACTCAGTTGACATTTGAGTTCACAGCTGGGTCTGTTCCCAGATCAGTCTTGATCATCTTTTTGGCCCTCGGGCCACATCTCTTTCGCCAGCCTCATTTAAATGCAAAAGAATATTAAAATAGATTATCATCATTAACACTGGGCTGTATCTTGATGAATTTTATTCAGCCGCTTTCTCCTCCCTCCCCCTGAGCCATCCGTGCTAACCAAATTAATAATCCCCACTTGGTTCCTTGAAAACCTCAAGGTGGCAAACAAAAGCTCGGTATTAATGAGGCTTTCAAATACGGGTGAGAAAAAAAGTCCTAAAGACGTGGAAAAGAAGTTCACATTCTGTCTGTACTATAATATGTATATACAGTTTATATATATGTATATATATGTATGTGTAAACATGATCATTCAGACATGACTTCAAAGCATCATATCTAAATGCTAAAATATAGCTATATAATGTAAAAATAAAAACCTTCAGTGAAGAGAAGTACATACTTTAGTGCATAACAGTAGTTAGCAAATATGCATTTATGCCATATACAGTATACATTATGAATATTACACGCCGTGGCTGACGCTAGAAGTCATCAACATAATCTATTACAAATAACACATGCAGTCTTCAAATGTCCAACATGCGTCATTCAGCATTGAATGCTGAGGATTGTCAGTACGGCAAGCGTTCAGCTCGGTAATAAACGCTGCCATACAATCCTACTGACAGTTCTCTGTATGTAAATAACCTCATGCATTTTTGGTACTCGCTTACTGGATGGGTATAAATGTTGGCATTCATTACATTGGTTGACAGGCTTACTGAGCACGCTGTGGACTTGTTTCTCAGGCCAGAGTACAAATAATGAGGCTCTTGAATTCAGGAGTTTATTTTTATTATTCGTGAGATGGATTACAGTATGAGCAAAGATGACAGTTTTAAGATAGCGTGTGTTTCCTTAGCATGAATAAGAATATGGGTTAGATTCGTTTCATATTTCGGTCAACATCATATTTGATCTGCTGTGTGTCGGGTCTTTGAAAGGAAAGCTTGGTGTTTTTAATGTTGTTCATTAGAGCTTTAATAAGACACATTAAATGCGATGTGTGTGATATCACTTTCCCATGTCTGCCATCAACAAACAGATTATCACTCCTTTATTTTCTTTAAAAGAAAGCAAATGTGGCGTTCTTATAATTGTCTTAAAAACAGTTTAGCTCGGATCATTTTTTTGTCAACCTAAATGAACGTAATGAGAACTTTGAAATGTACAGTTAGTTATTGTAAATGCTTGGCCACCATTGACAACCATAGTCTATGTTGGCCAAACTGTTTGGTCACAAGCATTCTTCCAAATATCTTTCTCTGTGTTCATCAGAACCAATATATTTATACAGATTTGTTTCTTTCTTCCTTCCTCTCCTTTAATCCTTTTAATGTAATCACTATTAACCATTGGCTTCTCTCATGATCATGATTCATTGTTCTCACAGTCTGTTATCAGCTTTGATATGCACACAACCTTTCAAATGCTCTTTTAGTCCGCCCACTAAAATGTTTGGACATGAACATACCCAGTGTCCACCGCACAAGAAGAACAACAGGGGTCCTTGAATGTGTCATTATGTGTTTTAGACTTCTTGTTTTAACCGTTCAAAGATGTGTGTGCTTTTATGCTCTTTGTTTGCTTCTGGATATTTATTCCTTTCTATTCAGTATTTTAAATATAGATTATAAATTAATTTTAAAGCATTTGACGTATACACATTGAATCAGCAATTAATAAGAACTCATTAGTAAATAAGACATGTTTTTTAATGTAGCTGCATGAATGCATTCAGAAAAGTGGTCTTGGAAAGAATTGTGCATTGTGCTGAACTTCTACGTTTGCATGGAAGCAGACAAACTGAGCTTTTGTACCCAGTGTTAATGGGAAGTCTTCAGACATTCAGAATACACGTGACTGTCATTCGTGCCCACATAAACAGTTTACACACACTCTTTAAATCCCTCCTCACCTCAGAACCCCCGTGTGTGCGGCACGCTCGGATTTAATGTGTCATAGTTTAATTACCTGCTCAATTCTGCGGTCTCTTGGTTATTTTTGCAGTCTCACCTCTGCAGAGCACCATTAAAAACACTGACGGAAGCAGCAGATGGAATTGGATTACCGACGGACAATGGAGGCAGGCCAAGATGCGCCGGGCTGCTTGGTAGCCTCCTTCATTAGCCCGAGCTCATTCTGTAGTTAATGCTTTGCGGCGCTTACGCTGGGAACGCTACATCTCGTCTTGGCTCTGGGTCTGAATGCGCCATGAAGCTCTCTATTCAACCTGCCCCGGCTGATTGATTAGCTTTTGTCTCCCTGATTAAAGGCGGCTCGTGTCCCCTCGTGCCGCAAGACTTATATAAATGGGAAGAGGGCTGTGAGAAAGCGAGATTGAGCGAGCGAGCGAGAGAGACGGGCTAAAGAAAAGCGAAGGGTTCGGAGAATGAGATTTGCCTTTGTCACAGGGAGAGTAAACTTTAATCTCAATCAGGGACTGAAAAGCAGCGTGTGCGATGTGACGGGCAATCGCTAATGGATGTTTCTACTGCTTCGGCTGCCAAGTAATAATCATAAGAAGACATTATGTGCACATAAGGAAGGGAAAATGACATTACGGGGAACGTTTGCGCGGATCTCAGTGTCCATTTAGTGATGGTTTTGCTTTATGTCCTGCTAACCAGCGGTATCAATTTGCCATGGTTATGGGTGTTGTTACAAAAAACAAGTAAAAAAGGCCCGATCACACCAAGAACGATAACTTTAAAGATAACTCTAGTGATAGTTATATTAGCATACACAACAATTGACAATGACATTGTTATACTACGCTTGTGCGCTTCAGTTTCACAATTAAAAGGTTAAGTTTACAAAATTTAGTGGCATCTAGTGGTGAGGTTGCAAATTGCAACCAACGGCTCACTCCAGCCCTCCCTTTCGAAGCACTACAGTGGCTGACAAAGAACTAAGATGTCATCACATTTTTGCTTCTTTGCCGAAGGAGATAACGTATTTATGAAACGCACTCTGTCGAGCAGTTTGTCCGTTTAGGGCTACTGTAGAAACAACATGGCGAATTCCATGCAAGGGGACCCGCGGTGTATGTAGATAGAAATAGCTTATTCTAAGGTTATAAGAACATAACACTTCATTATATAAGGTCTTTATACATCTCTGAAGACATATAGTATATTGCATTTCTGTCAATAGATCCTCAAAAAAATGGCACACAGCACCTTTAAGTGAGAACTTAAAATCCGCATGGATTGACAAATAATTGCACTATTATTTAGAATTTTGGATAACTTTTAAAACTTTATAGATATCTTTATAACTACAGTTATCGTCCTTGGTGTGAACAGGCCTTTAATCTTCGTAAAATCAGAGCAGTAAATAGCCTTGAATAGCTTGATGCATATGTTAAATGGCAACAACAGCATTATGGTAAACTTTGCCAATAGTCAATAAATCATTTAACATATTCATACTAATAATCTCAGTTAGCAACTCTTCTGCTGCATAACATGGTGACAGCAATTAAAAAGCATAGACAGTTAATGTGGTTAGTTAAATAAAGAAGCTGTTTACCATTTTAATGGCTTGAAGCAATGTTCCCGTAGCTGGTGAAGCAGGGTGATAGCAACCCTGAGGTCATGGGTTCAATTCCAGTTGAAGACACATGCTGATATAATGAATGTTTTGAATGCAACGTAATTGTGTTGATCTATAGCATCTGCCAAGATAAGAAATCTAAATTGTAATAACATGTCGCATTAACATAGAACTATTGGTAAATTGTCTGTTTTACCATGGCTTTAAATGCAGTTTTTAAATCAGATTGTAAAACTATGGTGTTTTATTAGAAACCTTTGGATAATACTCTGATATACCTGCATATCAGTGGCGGCTGCTGATCTTTTAAAGAGGGGAAGCTCATTTTCGGCCTAAATCATAAAAATTGTCCATTTATTTATATGTAAATTCTGCCCTACGTTCCTTTTCAAGAAAATGCTCTAATATATCTAATATATATATATTTATTTAACTCAACGGGAGGAAATGTGGGAATTATGTTAAACTGAAACAATGAATGTGGTGTGAAATTGTGTGAAATATACGATGAAGGTTGCAGCAGTTTGTCTTTCGACTACACATGCAAAATCCGCGATGGGACTGAGTTGGAAATGGAGACACAGAGTGATACGCGTCATAATCTGAAGACCACGCCCACACCAACCGTCTCTTTGCATTGCGAGAAGCTGCCGCCTCCTTGTCATTTATGATTTATAAAAAAAAAAAAAAATGTCTAAAAGCTGATATGTGACAATGTGTATAGCAAACAAGCTAAAGAAAAAACAAGAAAATACGTTTTTATAAGCTGTCGACCCCAAAAAACGAGCGTTTTAGGACATAAAAGTGTATTAAAAAGAGATGACAGACCCTCCAATCATCACGCAGACGCTCGGAGTCCGGGCCAGCCCACTCCTCCATTCATCCCAGAGACGCTGAGCGTCCGTGGGCGGGACATAATCGCAGCATTATCCAATGACCGTCTTGTTTCTAAGCACTGAAAAAAACTGTTTAAAGCAGCCCCATTGAAGTCAATGGACGCTGGGCTTCAACAGAGTAATGCACTGTACGCTACGGGAATGAATGAGAAGGAAATCGAGTCAGCCGACCTAAGTAGCTGATTCTGAACGAAATTGTTTTTGTTCGAGATGAACGTGTTTAACGCATTTTTAGTCAATAAAATGTTAACATAATAGTACATATATTTGACCATTCATTTTTTGACAATTATAGGGGAAGCTGAGCTTCCCTTGCAGTCTTAAAGAAATCGCGACTGCTGCATATCCAAATTTTTACTGTGTGCTTTGCTGTCCCACATTGTCAGCGTTTGGTCAATTATTTTGAGGCACTTCATTTTTTAAGACCATTCCAATTAAATGTGTATCCACTGTTCGGCCCATTAATGGATTTTTCTCTCGTATTTATGGATCTAATTACTCGTACATAAAAAAATACTTGATAAATGTGTGTCACTTTGAGCTCACTTTAAGCCGCCCCACAATGCTATTTACGCCACTGTCTATAAAAGGGGGGCCCAGGGGCCACATTAATGATGATCCAGGGTCCCAGCCTCAAACAACGGCCCACAGCCTTTCTATAAAACCCTTAAGCTTTTTTTCTCCTTCGGACATGTATGTTAATGCTAGGGTGTCTGATCTCTTCTTTTCCTTTGGGAATTCTGTCAATAAGCCCAGGTGTCCACAATAGCCCGATAGAAAAAAACTGCGAATTAGAGTTTTAATAGTGTTGTCAACACAGCGTCTTTCAGACAGGAGCATAATGTAGCATAATTAAGGCACATTTGCATTTTGCTAAGCATTTGCACACAGTGCAGGTTGTCTTTTGCGGCATATGGGTTCGCTTTGACCCCTGGCTTCATGGTTTATTAGCTGATTTCAGTGGTGGCTTTAGTTTTTTCCACAAGACTTGAGTCGGGTCAATCAATCGTTATTCGTCTTCTTATGTGCTTCGGTGCTATGAGCTAACAGTGCTTCTGGGAATAGGGTGTGATGCGTGTCTCATCGGGCAGGAAGAGCTTTTGATAATAAAGGTATTATGGAGAAGGGTGTGGTAATATCACACACTGGCTCGTGTTAAGCCATCCACACTGGGGTTTTTTTGGCTAATGGAGAACAAGCTATTTAGGAGACAGATGGTAATACATTCATTTTTAGCCTTGTGTTTAAAGCATTATTGAGGACAGTGAAAATAAACAGAAATCAAGCTTATTTGGTATCATTGAAGGCTTAAGGCAAACAGGTGGATACAAGTTTAGAGTTAGAACATAATCATTTTTATTATTTCTGTTTTTTCATTCATTTACTGATGAATTAGTTTATTGTCACATTTATCTATTTATCAAATAAAACTTAAGTATTTTTCAGCACATTAGTAAATCCACTGTATACAGAGCGGAAAGTGTGCCCTAGCTCTCAATCGCTTTCCGCCCCATGTTGCTTTTTTTGGTGCCGTTGCCATGGTAAATCGTAATATCGGAGCTCCATTGATCATGGCTTGTCGTTGTCGTGGTGCAAGCGCTTAACTCATGGTAAGTCTACCCAGAGTTGATAGAACTGACTCAAATAAGCTGTTCTGAAACCAAAAACTCAAAGTTTCGCATCTCGGTATAAATCAACTCAGTGTTCACATTTTAACTCGGGGTCGGTCGAACCTCCTTATTGAAATGGGCCCCAGAACATATCTTAGTCACCGAAACTTTAAGCACACAGAGAATCAAACAACAAAAGATGGAAATAATAAAGCAATTGTGACCTTGCTGTGACAAAAATTACAATATATAGAAATTCACAATAAAAGGAGAAATGCTTCATACAAAAAATCCAGCGCATCTTGGTGTCAGTCTCTCCTTTCATGATACCTTTCATTATAATTGAGAGCATCAGTGTTCACAGCAGACATGGTCGCCAGATGTACGCTAACACAAGCTCAAACGAAACGCCCAGACAAAAGAAGACACGCCCCTTGGGGAGATGCATGCGGAGCGGGTCACAGGCTGGTCAGCATTGGGGAGAACCGGACAGGATCCACAGATTAATAGACTCTGGAACATTGTGTGCTGGTAATACATTTCCAGCAGAAGCATCGCTCAATAACACAGAGGTTATAACCTGGCATTGTTTTCTCAGTAGAACTGTGAATATAGCAGTCTCTGCCTGCGTCTCAGCCATTTGATATTCATATTGCTATTGAACCCTCAGAAGCATCTCTATTGATGTTCACTTGAGGAGATGTTTGTTAAATGAAGCTTTTGAGGTCTCGATAGCATTCACGGGTTTATCGGTTGGTTTTAACCTTCATCAAGACACTTTGCACTTTACGTTTATGCATTAACCAGATGCTTTTATCCGAACTGACTAATATCATTTTGTCTCAGTATTGTATGTGTATTTCCCAGGAATCAAACCCATGACCTTTGCACTGCTATCAAATGAGCTATGGGAACGCTTCACCTGTTACATCACAAAAGGGTTGATTCAACCGGCCTGTATTTTTGTTTCATTTCTAGAGAAGACCTTGAGGTTTGAGGATGTTAAACGCCGGTCCTCGTGTGAATGCAGCTGGAGGTTCGGTTGCCGTTCGCATTAGCTTTTTATGAGGCTGGCGGTTTGTAGCTCCTTCGGGGATAAAATCGTGACCTCCATCCCGCTCTGCTTTGCAAGTACCATGGCTTGCGGTATTGACACGAGTGTCATGTCCATTCAGCGAATGAGGCTGGAGCACGCAGAGCTGCGAGGCTGGACTTGCCAGCTTTCATTTCCAAGTCATCGCTGGTGCGCGGAAGGGTGGGGGTTTTACTCCAGAGAGCCCCATGCCTCGGTTCTAATTAATCGCTTGTATGACAGGGGTTTTCCTCTGGCTGCACGCTGGACGCGTGAGACTTTACATGTGGCCTGACAGACCACCGTCTTACACTGCCTTTCATATGACATCATTAGTGTTCTCATAGGCTAATGGAATACAGTGCAGCGGAAAAGTAAAAATCTAATCTGTACAAGCCGTTATGCAAATAAATGCTTGTCAATGTGTAGTTCTTATTTTTATCTTTTTTTCTTTTGTCTCTAGATCAGCATTTTGGAACGACAGATATTTGATTTCCTCGGATACCAGTGGGCTCCAATACTCACAAACTTCATCCACATCATCACGGTGATTCTTGGCCTCTTTGGGACGGTACAGTTTAGGCCACGATATGTGACCGGGGTGAGTTAAAAAAAGCCTGAAAAGTGTTTGAACATGTATGATTTAATCAACATAATGAAAAACATGTCGTAAATACCCGTGTTCTTAAAATAATATTTCATGTTGGTTGTTGTTGATAAAATTGCAGGACGGGATACAATGTCATGCGATAAATCGCAGATCACTTTTCCCAAACACAAGAACCGCAGTTTTACACACGATTGACAATTGTGTATCAGTTCATCTGTGATGTTTTGACTAATATTCTGAAAACAACAGTTGCCCCTGAACTGTAAGCGTAAAAAGGCTACATTTTTTATTATTTTTATTTTGTTGTCACTTTAACCCCTGGCCAAGTGAACAGTCAAGCAAAGATATACAGTATCAATACTATTGGAACAGGTCATTGCCCTAAATGTGACTCGGACCAAGTCACAGTTAAGATGAAGCAGGATTCCCATTAAGCGTGTCCCCCACTGGAATAAACAGCACTCAATTTTTCAGTAGCAGTGGGCAGCCAGAGAAAAGCAGAGACAGTGTCCTACAGAGATAAATTGCTCATATTCAAACATTACTCTTGCTTATATCCGTTGTGGGGATGCTGTCAGGACAGATACATTTTTATTCTAATTCAGCTTGGCACGTTCCAGTGGTTGGCAAGGGGCCAAATGAGGTTCCACTACATGGCCACATCTTCTGTATCTAATGTCCCGACATCATGTCAGATTACAAGATGGCAAAATTCCTCCCATCTTTAAACCTCAATGGTCTAGTGCTTTCAAGCACGAGTTCCTTAGAAAAGGGTTAGGCCACACTGCCTTCTCTAAAATACCTTCATAACCTCCTCCCCATGGATCCAATCAGAAAGTGTGTTAGAGATATCAAGTAGGACTATGAAGCTTAATTGAAAGCAATGGTAACGTCTAGACTGCTTTCCACCCCCAGACATTGAGGGGTCCTTCTTCTTATACAGCAGGCAGGGGATGTCAACCACGCTTTAGTTGGAAGACAGGCGTGATCCGGTGATCTTTGGCCCCAGCCTGCGGCACAAATATAAAAATGCATATCTGTAAATAAGAAACAGCTACCCTATTTAACAGCTATTTTATACGCGAAAAAAACGGCCAAAGCTGCATCGATGCGCATGTGCAGTGAAGACCACAGGGTGCGCGCCATCAAGTTTCTGAAAGCCTCCTCAGTGTCAGATACGCGGTTGTTTAAGTGGAAACAGGTGGAATATGATTTTGCTTTGGAAAAACCCTAATGCTGAGATGGCACTTTGCTTCCTCAAGAAGAGATTGATTACAAGTTATACATCTGTAAAGTAAGGTGAAAGCATATCCACGTTTTTATCAAAGCTTTTTATCAGAGTCCACATCGATCGATCTACTAGTGGTACTTTTAGAGAGCTACTCAAAACGCGTGTCATAAACGGCTCATTTTCAGACGCTGAGGATCATGTTTTTCCATCATATAATTCGGATTGATTTTGCATTTCCCCCTCATTTGCTGAATCGCATCCAAATAGGTGTTGTTTTATTCAAAGATCACGGCCTCCCTAACAGACCCCAGAGTTCTCACATTTTAATCACTATAAACGTGCTGTGATCCGCTAATGCTTGTAAACGAAAACAACGCCCTCATCTTTTAACAAATTTGTTTAACAACGTCGGTTTGTTGCATTCCCTAATGATGCTAATAACACGACGAGACCTGCGTTTATTTAACCAAAATTTTCAGAAATGCCCTTCGCGCTGGCTGCGAGTTTGTCTCATTGTTTTTTAATGACATCCCGCTGTTTCGATAAGCGGTAGCTCATGAACCAGGGTGCGAGCCACCTTCACAAACTCCCACACAGGGCTCCTGATTTCAGAGTCAAATGCAGCATCTCCCCGCTCTGCTCCTCTGGCAGATTCGCGATCTGTGGAGGCTGAATGTTTAAAGAAACACATCAAGAATTAATTACCGAGAAAATCTCCCACTTGCGCTTTAGCGGGCCAATTAATCACCCATATGCAAATGTGTGTTTGTTGGTTGCTCTGAGTCTTTCCAACACCCGTTTCTCGTCTCTTTTACAGTATGCCGTGTGGTTGGTGCTGTGGATGGCCTGGAACGTCTTTATCATCTGCTTCTATCTGGAAGTGGGTGACCTTTTAAAGGTAATGCCTGATTTTGTACTTGCTTTGCAGTGCATAATTCCTCGGCTTGGCTATTATGAGTCTAAGCTCTAGAAATGCCATTTCTGTTTTGTTTTGACATTTTAAAAGCAGCGTTTTAATAAATAAGTCATATTTTAATTTACACACCACTAGTTGTGAGACTGGGAAAGATGTCATAACTGGGTCTGAAATAACATCCAGAGAGATTTACACTATGATGGCTTCACACATATTGGGCTTATAGCTAGGGTTGCGAATTTGATTTTAAATATTAAACTTTATTATATATTTATACTTTGGCTTCACACAGTTTGTTGACTTTTTTAAAGCAACCTGCAATTTTTACCCGGAAGAAAATGAAACAAGAAGCAAGATACAATGATAAAGATGCTGTAGATTTATATTGAAGGAACCAGTGATTTGCCATGTTTGACCTGACCCTTTTCAGGAGCGCCAACACATAACAATTATCCAGACATCCTTACAATTGCAAAACAGAACAAGCCGGGCAACCAGCCGCAACACCTTAACACTGTGATGGCAAGTTAAGCATAGGGAGCCGTCTGTAATTCTTTCACTTAGATGTAACTCTGTAAAGATATTTTTTGCCTGTATTTTCTCGACCTGTCGTTTTTCATTTCAGCTAATAATTTATTTCATTTTCTGCTCGTGTGAAGAAAAAAACAAGCAAATATGTAATTAAAATGTCAAACATTGTACCCAATTAAATGACAAACCAGCCATGAAAATGAATTGCAAGATTAATGAAGCACTGCATGTGTATACATTTTTTATCATGAAAGCCCTTATGATTCCACATTAGCAAATAAGACTGTTTTAATTTTGATTTGTGCATATTTATTTACAGAGTATATATGTGAGAATATTATATGGGTAGTTGAGAAATAGACCACAAAATAACGAAATACAAAAAAATAAAAAATAAAAAAAATAACGATAACGATATATCTCTCTTGTTCTATTTTATTTTATAAAAATATTAATAATTCAAAATAATATATAATTAACAGTTTGTTTTCTACATTTTTGCTGTCACACTATAACACTTTGACATATATATACTATACTATATATATACGGTATATCAACTACTCATACTACTGTACTTTGTTCATCATGAACACCAGCTTCTATAATCACTTTTTTTATTTTAAAATATATTTCCAACCATGTCCAGTAGAATTCTAAATCCATGATGTATAGACTACTTTGCGATTTAAACAGTGGTCCAGAAGCATTTCCAGTTTAACTTTTTTTAATTAATTTATTCATTATCTTACATATAGGATTACATCTTAAAGAGATACCTGTTAGATCTGTTGTAAATGTTCTGTTGGTTGTATTTTGTTTAGGGATGCCCTGATATGTAAATTTTGGCCGATAACCGATAATTCTTTAACATTGGAAGCCAATAACTGACATATTGCCCGATATACCCTATCTAAATATTAGTATAAAATTCCCCAAGACGGAAACAAAAGGCAAAAAGTTGACAACTGCTTTTATTTGAAAACATTGACTGCAGAAAACAAGGTAATCATTAGTCCTATTTTCCCCCTGAAAATCATGTACAAAGTCTACTTTACACTATTTAACAATTTAACCTTCAAACTTTTCTGGTATATTTTTTATTTAATAAACAAATTATAGATGTTCTTCCAGAGCAACACAGAAAAGTGTTCTTAATAGCCACATGTCTAACAGGTCTCAAGACAGAAAGCATTCAGACAGCAGTCTGATTCAAGCAATATGCTTTTCTTCCTATAATTTACACGTTCATAACCATCTACAAACTGTACCTACATCCACAATGTTTTGATCCCGACAGAAAAACAGTACTTTACAGTATTTTAACTGAGATTATTTTTAATTATATATTATTATTTTTTTTATTTTAAAAATGATTTATCAGCTATAATATATCGGCCTAATTTTTATCATTGGACGATACCGCTAACATTAACAAACCTATATGGCCGATAATTTATTGTGCGTCCCTACAGTTTTTTTTCAAACGTTTGTGCAGTTTTAAAAAGCTACAACAGGAAGTTCTACCGGGAACAAAAGGTTCTGCTGGACCACCTTTGGACCACCATGTTTACGCCTTCCGAAGTGGTCTATTTTTAGGCCAGGTTTTTAAAATAGGATTGTGATTGGAAATTCCTCCACAAACATTAAAGTTTGGAGACGTCTTTCTTGTGTAAGTAATGTTGTGCAGTAACACAATTTAAAGCTCATATGGAAATCATTCACAAAGCAGAAATCATAACCAGACACTAAGATTGTAGCGATAAATTAAAGTTTTTTGAGGTATATGTTGGACAAAACCGAATTTTGATTCAAATCACACTATGGCTGAAGCCGATGTCTGCACTCCTTTTCTTTGAGCCTGTAATAGAGATTGATTCTTTAATCTTTATATCACCTAGAAATGTCTGGCGGTCACTTGGGTCTTATAGTTGATGTGTCATTAGTGTCCAATCTTATCAAGAATCTCAGGTGACAGAAAGAATATTTCACCATCCTGTTAGTGCTGTGCTAGGTATGATGTCTAAAATATCCGATGGGTCACCTGATGGAGCCATCGTTGCTCTGTTATCATCAGGGGTGTAGCCATTATAACTGAAGGACATAATCGTTACCATTTCATGAGCCATTTAACTTTGTTTCATTAAAGAATATTTAGAGCTCTCAGATTCAGACTTTTCCAAAAAAGTGTTGACCTATCATGATGCCACCCGTAAGGCGCCATGAAAGGGGATACAGTGACGCTTCTGAGCTTCGCAGTGGTTGTGTGTAGTTGGTCCTTTGGATTGGCAGTCGTGCTGTGTCTCTTCAGCTCTCCGTCAGAGGGGCTGGCAACCTGTCACAGCTCCAGCTTTGTGGCAGAAATTGAGAGCCTCTACAAACCTCCGGAGAGGCTCTCCGTGGGTTCTCATCGGCGTTCGACGCCATCTCAATTTTTAACTAGAGAATTCGCACAGCTTCTCTTTCCACAAGGGATGTTGTCAGTCGTCGACGTCTGGAGAAGAAAGTCACTCGGATATCCTTGATGTCTCGGCAGACAGAAATAGAGTGAACTTGAAGCGGAAAACAAATCGCAGTTCTGCGGCACACATGCTAGTTTAATTAGTGAGAGAAGTTATAGGATATTAGCGTAATTTATTTCCTTGTGACGTGCGGCTCATGATTTATTAATGTGGGTGTAATGTGTTTAACCAGGAGAGAAACCGTCGAGACCCACGTAGGCAATTAGATTTGGATCACACGGAAACAAATGAAGATGAATACAAAGGACAAATCCCAGTCTCTATTTCGTTTCGGGTCACACAGGACTCGATACAAATCAGGACTCACTCTATTACTTATATGACAATTACTACGGCAACAGGAAAAGACAAATAGGTGTATTAGGACTTTTCTTTTGCTTTTGGGAACAAAGGTGGCGTTTAAGTTTGCAGCAGGAGACAATAGCATCATGGTTTATCCATCACATAACTAAGTTTTGGTAGTGCCTGTGATGATGTCTTAATGATGTAAGAGTTTCTAATGCAAAAATGTTAATACTTGATGCTCAAGACAAACTTTGAATGCATTGATGTCAACGATTGCATATTCCTCCAAACGTGGACCAGGCTGTGTAGTTTAATTTCAGGGTGCATAAGTCATTTTCTGTTTACCAAATATTCCCGATAAATCTAAATGTATGAATATGCATAAGGTTATTGCCTTCCCCCCTTATCTCCACATCTGCCTGTTTGGAATGGGATTTGGAAGCCATTACTTGAGGATGGGGTGCTGAGCAAAAGTCACACCAGAGAGATGGAGAAGGTGGCCAAAGTAAATATCACAGCAGACTCCATCCAGTCCACTAGTTTATAAACAAACACAGACAGTCTGGCGAGAATAAGGTTGCCCACTGCACCTCCTTTTGCAATCTGGAAGACTTCCCTCCGCACCCCGTCCTTAAGGGCAGAATGAACGCTTTCCATTTCTAAGACCTAGTTTAGTAAACGCTGTATGTCTGGAGCTTTCTGCATTCATATTGGCTATTTAAGGATATTCGGCTGTGCATATTCGTCTGTGCATGCCTTTTATTGCAGGTCACTTTGGAAAGAGAGCATCTGCTAAGATTAGAAATGCAAATGTATTAATGCTGGCTAGTTTATAGGTGCAGACAATTTTTTTTGTCTTTTTTCTGTGGAAAAATATAAACATCCCTAAAACAGTAAAATTGCATGAGATATTAAGGCTTATTTTTCAGAAGATGAATCTTTGTCTTAAATAACTTTTATTTTTTACCCTAATGGTCAGTTTTGTGGGGATAAAAACAAGAAAATGGAATTAGTCAATGCGATATGAAAAATAATCAAATCTTGATCATTAAAACAAAATGTTGCTTCTTGTTTTAGGGAGGTTTAGTTGTTTTTATTGTACACTCTTATAAAAAGGTGCTTCAAAAGGTTCTTCTGTGGCATAGAAGAACCTTTTGGTTCCATAAAGAGCCTTTAACATCAAAGAAACCTTTCTGTTTCACAAAAGGTTCTTTGTGGCGCAAAAAGGTTCTTCAGATTATGAACAAGTACGAAAGAGAAAGAACCTTTGACTGAAAAAAAGAAAGGGATTTTAGCAGTATAGCAGATACGGATCTGCCCTTTGATATGTTTGATCTTTAAGTTATCACCGTTGAGACCATTAAGCGTATCTTATTTTGGGTTCTTGTGGAAATCAAAAGTTTTTAAGCAAATGCTTTGGGACTCAGCATTCACCCCAAGTCTATGGTGGTAATATTTAGGCACGGGTATAGAACGGTATCTGTATTTTGAGCCTCTGCGCTTGTGTCTTCACAGTTTTCAAATGATATAGTGTACAGAATGTGCCGACTTTGTTGTGTGCATGCATAGTTAATACACAAACCCTCAGCTTATTCGTAGTTTCAAAGGCTTATTCTAAGCTATTCAAGAGCAAATTCCTAAAACTTTTACCCGGTCCCCTTTTTAATATAAGGATTTTACAGTTTCTGCGTTGGTAATCTTGTTGAAAATAACATCAACCTCATCCACAGAACTTTGTCGCCAGGGGTTTATTTCCCCCCGTACAAGGCAGGGCGCTTAAAATGTCCGGCCCTGTCATCGTACCCAGAGCCCAAATATTCAGTAAAAATGTAGAAAGTCTCAAAAACTGTCAGTGGCGGAAAGTGATAAGGTGATTTATAGTCAATTTCTCTCTGAGCTGGTGAGGACAAGCTCTGGCTGCTGTCAGCCATGGACCCTCGAAACAAATGACTCGGAGCCCATGCAGTGGCTCAATAAGGCTATCATTTCCCATCAGGACACATCACTGCCACACGGCCACGGAGAAAGCAAATGCTCGGGCAGGTGAGTCAGTGCTAAACCTGCGTGTGGCTGCCCGGTCTAATGTGCCACTTTGGCTGGCAGAAAAGCTCATAGATATAATTGTGTGCCTGAATGCAGCGCTGTGACGGCCGCAGAGTTTGTGCCCTAATAAGACCCAAATGGTCTGAGTTTGACAGTACTGGCTTCAGATTTTAGAGCAGAGATTGCTGGCTTTTTTAAATTCGAATGGGGAAGTTGTTTCGTGTAAAAACAGAGGACTTTAACTAACCATGAATGTATTTGTTTGTGTATATGTACTTTTAATGAAGGCATGTAGGCATGTTTTGTGGAGTGAGTAATATATTGTTGTTGTGCAACATTTAGTATTGAATCCATTTAAAGTTCCAGTTTAGCATTTGAGGATGTGTTTTTGTAATTCAGTCTAGAATTGATATAATTTAAATGGCAATTAAATGAAATTCATTGAACTGCCCCATGTGTAGCTCTTAGGGGTGTAACGGTATGTTGTGGAACGAAATATCACAATCCTAAAATAATGACAGTAGGTATTATAGTAGTGTGGTGATGTCCTTGCATTATCACATTGGTTTAATCCTATTGGTTGAGCTGCCAACATGTGATGTGTGTCAAGTTCATGTACAGTATAATGCCATAAAGGGATAGTTCACCCAAAAATTACAACTCTTACATCATTTACTCCCCCTCATGCTGTTTCAAACCTTTATTGACCCCCATTAACTTCCATTGTATGGAAAACCACTGACACATTTCTCAAAATATCTTCTTTTGTGCTCCACAGAAGTAGGGAATTCAGACCAGTTTTTTTGTGCCTTTTCTCTACTAAGATGTTGTCCCTTAGGGTTGAGCTCAATTTTATTAACATTTTTCAGTTAGACCTAGTACATTTTAGTCATTCACAGGACATTTACATGCGGAAGATTTGGTTTAAACTATTACAGTTACGGGGTGATCTATGTATCTGTTTTCCTTTCATTTATATTGATCTGATCATGTTCTTAAGTTACTAAAGCCGCCTGAACCCTTCTTTGCTTCATCTAGTTAATGTTGTCCTTGATGCACGCTACAGCTCCATTTTAAAAGATCATCAGCCTTAAATAACTGATCTAACCATACTGCTTTGCAGTAATGTTTTTCTCTTGAAACACCGCCCTCTGAAATATAACATTATATTTTCTGCCAGCAACTGTATGTGTTTATTCATCTCATGCTGGAGGATTAGTCTGATGATTTCATAAATCAGCATGGTTAAGGGCATGTGTTGGGAGTAGTTTTAGGTTAACGTGAAGGAAGAAAACAGGGTGACAGCCGTATCTTATCTCTGATGAACACGAAGCTCTTCCAGCTTCCAGTGTTATTAAAAATGACAATGAGATTTCCCATCCAACGTGCCATTAAGATTGGAGTGACACTAATGCGCCATTCAGAGGGTTGTCTGTGTGCTGGGGGTCTTACCTCCGTCTCTGAGAGCAGGATTCCTATTTTCCACACTGTTAATTCATTTGATCAAACTGGATTTTAGAGCCGACTTCACTAGCACGCAAGGCCAGCTATAACAAGATATAGTGCAAGTCAAAATGTTTTTTTAGCATTCATAGACCCTACTTGGTGGCTGAAGTAGGTCTGCTGTGAATGTATAAAATATTCACTTTCAAATTTTGGTCCAGTTGATCTTTTTTGCAAAGTTTTTATATTAAAAATGTGTTTAAGTGCATTCAAATGTTGTCATTTAGCACTTCAAAAGCTGCACCGTCTGGTTAAGATGCCCGTGGGGACACCAGCCCCTATAGTCCAAAACATACAGAATGTTTGTCTTTTCAACAGGTCAGTCCTTCTTATAGTTTTCGTATACTTTTTACATAAAAACTTGTTCAAAAAGTTTTGCTTGTCTTGGATACGAATCGTTCCTCATTTAGTCAGGCATATGCATAATTCCTTATTAAAATAGGTGGGCATATGGCACATGCTTGCGCATTCCCTCGACTAAGCCGCTGCTTTTGAGACTCAAGAAGACGTTCGCATTGTTCGCCTCTGTGCTCGGAGTTTAGTTTGTCATTTTGTCCGTTTGTTGTTCTTCAGTAATCTTGAGGGAAAGTCTGTTCATTAAAGAATCTTTTCAGCATTTTTGGAAGCTACTGCTATCAATCATGCCTCGGCAGGGGGCCTCAGTTTGGGTCCCGTCGCTCGTTTTGTGAAGGAAGCATGTCATCTTCAATGTCACTCTGCACAAAACAAACAAACACGCAAAAACCCACAGATCTGCTCAGAGGAGAGAATATGTTCCCGTAACTCACCCACACAGATAATCAGACGCTGGCACATTAAATTTCAGCAGGGTTGAGTCATAGGCAATAAAATACACAACGCACTATTGGCAGTTCTTTGGGAATGCCTCAACTTTGAAATGAGAAAAATGGTTCAGATCTGAAGCTGGTTGTGCGTTTAAGCTAGTCGTTCTAGCGTGTCATAATAAGGTTTGCACACAAGCAGTTTTTCGTTCACCCTGTGCAGTGTGATGCAATCGCAGCCAATCCGAAGATATGAGTTGTGTAACGCACTGGCTTTTGGACCAATGAGATTACACGGTGGACGGTTTGCTTAGGTTTTATCTCGTACAGCACCTCACTGAAGCCACTCCCCATCTCTTATGTAGTGTATTGGGTGTTAAATGTTCTGTCTGTAAAACCTCATTCCCTACATTCCTTCACTCTTTTTTACCCACAATGATGTGCACTTGCTGACTCACAAATCACGACGTGTTTCAACCTGAGACGGCCCAAAGTGTCTGAAATTGGTCACTTATTTTGTTCACTTCTTTCCCCTAAAGTGGACTCGCTATTTGGGGAAAAACTGAATATGTGGGTGCAGTGGCGGCGTGTCACCAAAAGCTAGGGTATGGCAAAGTTTCCTCTGGCCATACAACAACGACATTCCAAAGTAACAAAACCATAAATTAAACTACATCATATCTAAGCAAAGCGTGTACAAGAATTCACGAAACTGAATGAATGCACGAACACGCACAAAGACTTACAGATAACAAACCCTAGCCTCATATCGTTTAAAATGTGGTTTTTGAAGCTCTTATTTCTGCAGCAAAACGGCGACTACAACAAAATATCTACGAAACAATCTGCCATTTATACTGTGTGTGACAATCGCTTCAAACCCACAAATAGATGCCAAATCCGAAACAAGACGCATGAGTGCAGCACCCGTCTAGTCCAGCTGTGCAATCGCAGTGGGCTCCTAACACAACCCATCGTGTCTGACCACCACCCATGGCTTCAATGGTGGGTAATTTAGTTTTTTGGGAATGTTTAACCTGCAAGATAAAAGCGTCTGCTAAATGACTAAAGTAAATGTAAGATCAGTGATATAGCTACATTGGCTACAAACAAGGACCGCTAGGGTCGATTACGTAAGCTAACACCACAGTTGACTTATCCTTCCAATGACGACAAAGCAGGTTAAAGGTGGCATACGCCAAAGTTGAATATCCATTACAAAATTTGCGCCAATTTTTACCACTCCAGGCTTTTAAAGAGTCTCCGGAGTTGGACGATGAAAAGTTGATGAGGTAGTTGTAGAAATATTAGAATCATGCAGGTCAGGAAAGATATCCGTTTCTTTATTGATACACGTTGAAAGCACCCCGGGGGCATTATAGAAATCTGGTATGTTTAATCTATTAAGTTTTGCAGGTCTAAAGTGCGCAGGGAACACTGTTGCCTTGAAACTCACGCTAGCGCCATCCAATTCATATGCACTCCCGGCTGTTCTGTCCAGACAGCATGGCGGTGTAAACAGAAAAGGTCACGTGACTGCCGGAGCTATATAGGTAAAACAATAAATTAACAGCAAACAGGATTAAATATAAAACACGTCTTACCTTGTCGTAGTGCAGTTTATTGCATAAGTAGTGGCAAGCAGTGCAAAATCTGTGACAAGTTCATCCAAATGAAAACACAGGTAACATTAATCCAAAAGACGCGCGGATATTTAGTGCAATGAACTGCGACTGCGCAAGCCTGACATTTTAGAAATATTCACAGATAATGAAACAAATATTATTCATCTTGCAATTTTATACATATGGCTTGGGCAGAAGAGATTGTTATGTGAGTGTTAAAATAAAAAATAATAATTGCCAATTTATTGGCATATGTCGATAATATAGACCTCCCTACTTAACTTACCATACGCTTGATTATTAAATAGTTTTTTTAGTTCTTTCATTTTGTTGAAAATAAATCCCTGTATGATCTTATATGTGATGTTAAAATGTAGACAAGCTAATGGTGGATTCAAACCTGCAATGCGATAGTGTCAAAAATTACTCGTCGCGCGACTTACCCACCATTGAAGCTCTTGATGACTGAGTGTCATTTTTACACTCTAAAACATACATGCTTCCGACGCCCATGCTAAAAGTATACAGTAGTCTAAAATATTGTGATTATCTTTAATGAGCATCAATATGCACACTTTGTTTACACTGTTTTGTCTGAATGCAAGGGTATGGCAAGTGCCATAGTCTGCCATACGCAAAGGCCGGTCTTGGACACAGCTCGAGAGATATGAGGCTAGTTTTTGCTTATTAAGAAAAACTGCTAATTTATTGATTCAGATGAAATTAATTTAAAAATAAAAACAAGTATTAATGTACTAATGCAATATCATGAGAAACTAATATTCATAAAAATATATCAATGCCTATAGGAATAATTCCTAATAGGGAATTTATCTTAAAAAGATTGTTCATCAAAAATATAAATGATATTAAATATCATTAATAATAATACAAATAATTTATAATTATAGATAGTATTAATAAATACTAATACTACTATAATACAACTATTATAAAAATAATACATATAGTTTGTTATTTACTCACACTCATGTCCTTTTAACGTTGTATGACCTCTTTTTTTAGCAAAACACAAAAGAAGATATTTTGAAGAACATTGGTAACCAAACCACATTGGTCCCCATTTACTTCCGTTGAATGGACACTAAAAATGAGACATTTCTCAAAGTTCAGAATGACTTGAAGATTATTAAATGATCAAATTTTAAGTCTTTTAAGTCTGTGTTTTGAACCATGATTTTTGGTATTTTTAAAAATGTTAGTTGGTATCTAGCTGGTCCAGGTTGGTCCAGCTAGATACCAACTAACATTTTCAAAATACATGCGCTAGCACGTTGTCCCCTAGATTGTCTCCTAGCTCAACAATGACCAGCACAAAACCAAAACTAACCCAACCTGGATCAGCCTCATGTAGGGAGAACAATCTGTCATGGGCAGTGATTCATCAGGGATGAAGTCATTTATCCAAAATGATGTGATTGGCAGGGCTCGAGTAGCCACTTGTCGTTTCATGACATGATTTCAGCCATCGTGTGAGAGGCGTGAGAGTAAAAAAGTCACCCGCGGGTCTGGATGCAATCAAAGCGCCCGACTTATGGGCGGTGGGGGCAGGAGGTGGGCAGAGAAAAACAGGAAGCCGCATAGAGGTATCCCAGTGAGGGCAGCGTGATAGAAGGTTTTGAGAAGAAAAGGAGATCCTCTGAAAGTGGTAATATGATGAAATAGCCATTTATCTTTGCAACCCACTTGTTTTAAGTTTCAGACCTGCAAAAAGCAGAATATGTTACTTTGGGATTGTCAGTGTCAAGAAAATGCAGTCATATAGTATAACCTTCACTGTATGTGGGAATAGTAGTATTTGGTCGAAAGTGCAGGAGAATTAAGCAATTCTTTTTATATTCTTTCAAAGCTTTTTTGGTTCTGAAGGAATAGATGCAAGAAAATGAACCTGTAACTGGCTTTTATATGTCTCTCTATCTTTGAAACACTGTGACATCATGAATGAATGATTCACTCCATCCAGACATCGTGCGTTACGCAAGAGTCAGTGTTCAACATTCTCAACGATCACCTATGCGATGAAATTTTAATAGCAAATTAAAAACACCCACCTGTTTGAGCCCTGAAGATGTAACTAAATTGCAGTGGCCTGCTTACATTGTTTAATTGTAACATAAGTATTCTGAATGAGGCTTTTGGAGGAGGTGTTGACCTTTGCGTAGATTGATCTAGGAGTGTCAGGAAGGTGTTTAAATGATGTATTAAACTTAAATGAAAGGCTAATCTTTATAGCTGCTGTAGGAAATGAGTATGGATTGCCTTTTGTTGAGTCGCTCCAACACGATCTCACAGGAATCCGCATGAAATTGTACGAATTTGTCATTTGTATCTTATTCGTACGTTTGAATAAGATTTGCTTTCTCCCCAGTGATGTTAGGTTTAGAGGTGAGACTTCAGTATTGTGCTTTTCTAATAATCGTGCGCCTTTTTCTGATTCACATTGTACAAAGTCATACGAATTAGCCACCTTGTAAAATTCTTGATCAGGTTGATCGTTCGAGATGTCTTTTACTATTGGTCTTAGATAGTTTGGAAACCGTGATAATGGGTAAGGATTATTATAGTTTACGTTGTATTATGTCTCAGGCGCACACAAAATAACTACCTTACAAAGTCAAAGCTGCGGGATGGCTGAAATTTGAATAGATGAGATATGTTTGTGTTTATATTGAAATATCTTTTGATAGCATTTGATTTGATCTCTCGAGCTGTCTCGAGCACAATTTGTAACACTGTTGACATTGTTGACGTCTGTGTGAGTAAATGTTTTCTCTTTAAACCAAATATAAGTTGCAAACGACTACCAAGCGATATTATCCATTTTTCTTTCTGTTTAATCGCATCACTGTCTAGTACAAACCATTGTAGCTGAAAAGATCATTTGTGATTCACCCTTTTTTTGGATTATGTCTTGATTTATAATTATGATCATATTCATGACCGTGCGTTTGTGTGATCATCTTGATGCATCTCTGTGTATATTGCTTTAAACTTTGACTGATGCTCTAATGCGTATGAGTATGAAGAAATCTTCTTTCTTTCTCTCTGTGCTCCATTAGCAATTAGTTCATTGGCTGTGAAACACTGATGCTCATTGTAAAGGTCAAGCTTCATTTGCAGTTGCCTGTAAGAGTTTTTGTTTCCTATTCAGGCACTCAAAAATGGATAATTTAATTGTATAATCTCAGTGTTTAGTTACTTGTGTATAGACGGATAAGTTCTTATTGCAATAATCATTGTTCCTCATTTTCTTTAATGTGCTATGGAAGGTTTGACCAAAGTGGAAATGCCTGTATTATTAAGATACTGAAGAGGTCCAGTGAAGAAGGTTCTCATTCACTTGTCATGGGACATTGAGGACATTAGTGGCATACCTACCATGGCAAACTTTCTATGAATTAGTCAAAGAGCATATTGTATAATTCTGGCAAAGGGTTTCATCGAAGCGCCTTTTCTAACAGAACACAATATGTAGATGTAATATTTTAGATTTAACAGGAATTAAATGAAGGAAAGGAAACTCATTCACCTCTCCATTTAGAAAAACTCTTTGCTCCGCTTCCAAATAATGATTTGGTCCACACTGGACAAACAAAGCAAGCAACCAGCCAAGCGACAAAAATAGATTAAACTCCAACAGCTGTTCATATTTTTGCCATAAATCTGTTGCACAGGCACTCTGTCAAACACCTCCGAGCTCACTCGGTGCTGACGGGGAGAAAAGAGTTTCTCTTATCAGGCGGCTTTAAACATGACCATACATGTGTTGTGTCAGGCTTTTAAGTTTGAAATTGAAAGGAACATCTAAGGTATATTAATATGAGAAAATTACATCATTTAGCTACTTGAAGAAATAGATTCCTAATAGTCTGTATTTATTATATAGTAAACCCCTCTGATGCATTTTGTGTTTAAAAAGACAATGATAGTTTTAGGTAGTTTAAGTTGTAGTGATGTATAGCAATATACTTTGTCACAGTATAGTAGTAAGTAGAACGATACATTTTTTTACGACTTTTTACTTCATTTTGACATTTTTATTGGTACCATAACAATTGTACACTTTCATAATCAGTATGTTTTCATAGAAATGTGCATTTCCACAATTTTCCAGTGGACCGAACACAATTTTTCTTTTCCAGCTGAACAGTCCATTGGACATCATATAAGATGTTGTTTTTTAAACAAATGGTCAAAATAATAATTCCATAGACATTGCATGTGGCCTGAGTCATATTTCAGGACCTGAAAAAAGCTTGGGTATGATGGCATTTTTTTTTATTGGGCTGGTAAAAATTTGCCATTAAAACGTAAATGTGTGCTTTTTGTCTTCATACTTTCGGTGCTAAGATTGTTGTGTAACATGTCTTGGATAACTACGTTTTCATCTTCGGATAATTGGATGAATGGAAGGAACTGTTGGTGAAACGCATCGGATATTCAGATCTTCTCTGTTTGATCAAGAGTCCTTTTTGACTCACCTTTCAGTTTTTATCTGAGACGGCGATGTTATGAAATAGAGATCAAACACGGTTGCAAACAAAGATCAAACACTTCGATTGTTGTGTACGAGTTTCGCCTGAAATTTCAACGCATTAATGCAATAGCTTAGGCTTATATTTCACTAGTTTGTACGTTTTTTTACGTAAAGAACACTCTATAGGCAAAACTATGTCAGATTGCTGTCTTTTTGTCACCTTTGGTGCCTTTTTATAGTCACAACTTGTCATCTTGCCTATGTCTCGGTTCTGAGTCATTCTGTAAGACCCCCGTCTTGTTTTGTTTTCAGTCAGATGGTGTCTGCCTCAAGCGTATACAATGACTAGTGCTCTTCCACATGTTCCTGGGTTCATTTATTTGTTTTGGTATTGTGCTCCCTTGTTCATCTGGCTCCATATTGTGTCTCGTGGGATGTAATGAAAGACTAAGGAGTTAATGACATTGAGCTCTTCCCCGGTGAGAGGAGTGTCTCCGAGCCCCCGGTACGGCCGCTCGTGGCATATGTTTTTAATTAGCTTATAATAGGCGTGTTAAGCTGAAAGCGTTCTGCATTTATGCTTTCCAGCTGTTCCGGGGACTCGTATCAATGAAGGTCAGAGGTGCAGGTTTGCTGAGGTTTATCTACACCTTATGTCGTGTCAGGAACCATCCGAGAAACACGAAGACAGGTGCATTGTGGGATGAGAGGCTGTCGAGATGAGAACACAATCCCATCATGCAGTGCGTCAAAGTCTTTGTTGGGCTGAACTGCTCGTGAATGGCTGCTCTGCTGGAGCTGTCTTCATCTCATGCTGTCGTCTGTGCGTTTTTTGTTTTGCGTGCCATCTCTTTTGATAATGCTTTGCGCTCAGTATAATGGACGTGTTTCTTTCTCATGTTTTCTCTGTCTGGCAGCTGTGAAAATTGAGCATATTTTTTACTGGGCTTCCACGTGAACGCTGTATTGATATTGCAGTAGCAATGGCTAGGGGACTGCTTGAAGAAATACAGTTGATCTAAAAATAAATATTTGCTAATACAACTAATAATAAGGCTGTATTTGTTACATTAGTTGATGTGTTACCTGACAGGAATTAACAATGAGCTATGCCTCTACATTTTTATTAATCTTACTTCATTTTCTTTTCAGAATTTACTATTACATTTTTAATAGAGAGGTTTTTACTGTTAACATTCGTTAAAGAGCCCATCGGATGAACATCCACATTTTTCATTGTTTAAGTGCTATAATCGGATCCCCGGTGCATCTTGCAACTCAGAAAAAGTCAAAAAGAAGAAACCAGTAAGTTTGTTTCGGTGAGCCTATTTCTGCGTGCATGTGTGAAAACGAGCCAATCAGATTTCGCTCCCCTTGTGACATAAACAGGTATCAAAAGTACTAATAAGTTGTTGTCAACTTTGACAACACAGTATTTATATCATTCCTGAAAAACAACACATTTGGACATCCAAGGTTTTGAAGGACAGCGACGATTTAATGTGTTTTTGTCTCTTTTGCAGTTTAACCATTTATAGCCTTTAGATAGCACAGTAACGGTGTTAGTTCCATTGCATAGTTAGGCAATGGAAAGACGGTGTCACGACGTGTATATTCAACTGGATGCTATTGTCATAACAATGGCTCTGATGCAGCATTTCCTTTATGCAAACCAAAACTAACATTCTGTGTACTTTTGCAGTAGGAAATCAAAATCGTGTGTTCTGTTGTTTGTTTCTCGTTCTCTTGTAGTTTTGATGGCACAACTGAATTTCCGGGGAGTTTCTTCTAATATCCATTGCCTTACCCTTCTGTTCTCTTCTCCATTTTTCAGTTCAGATGCTCTAAGCAATTACTTTTATTCGCTCATTTTTTTTCTTTGGGTGATGCCAGTGGCCTGGAACAGTGGATATCGAGAGTGGATCTATATGTGGTTGGCTCTGAGGAGAAACTAGGTGCTCTGACTCCCCGAAGGCACCTCACCAGGTGCGGTCATAGAGATGGCAGTAGTTAAAGATCACCCATCTGGCACCCAGCAGCTGTAGCTTGCTTGACATTTACTGTGAACCCAGTACACATGTCTTCCTGTTTACCAGCGCTTTTGACAGAAATCACAGTGATGAGAAAACCATAGTGGACACAGGCTAGAGCACCACCAGATGTTTTCTCGCCCTTTTCCCACTTTAAGAAAATAGCCGAGGCTGGTTTATTCTGGTCTTCCTGCCATGCAGGCCAGGTTTGTGTTCATCTAAAATCATTTATGTAAAGTATTTGCTATCCAAACACATTAGATGTTCATAATGAAGCATCTCTGATATCATGTCCCACAGCCTCACTAGCGAGAGAGACACAACCATGTTTGTTTGTGGTTAAACCGCCCCTCAGAAAGCAAAACCGAGTCCCTTTGTCCCATTCATCACTGCAGTTTTCCTTCTTTAGCATGCGGCGGGTCTGTAAAAAATTAGAAGAGCACCATGGGAAACGGACACGCCACCTATTAGCATAATATACTCATCGTGTGTGCACGCGCCCTATCTGCGTGCCTCATCTGTGCATTTCCTGCGTTCATAATAAGGGTGGAAAATAACAATAATCCCTGAAGAATTGAATACCACAGCCACGGCCGCGAGACAAGTAGGGGAGAGAAGGCGTCATTTTAGAGCAAGCTGTGGGTAAATGTATGAAAATTATCCAAGACTGTCTGTTAGACCACCTCCACGTTATACAGGCCAATCTTATTACAGTTTAGAGAGGAATTAAGCCAGTGCTCCAAAAAATAAATAACTTTGAGTTTCCTGTACCGCTTGATCAAGTAACTGAGAGACACTGCGCTGTCTGTGCTAAATTTCTACTTGCCTGAGAGGCAGTTTAGCAAACCTTGACGGTTCTCAGGGGGGTTCAAGGCTATTATTTTGCAATCATCATTGTTATACAGTCAAATTTGGTTTGAACGTCAAATTGGGACTCCATGTTCCCCGAGGCCGTATCAGTGGGATGTCATTTTAGTATCTCACTTTTTCTGCTTGCTTAATGTGCCTTTAGAGTAGAGATTAACTGATTTTTCTCCAGTAATGGGTCAGCAGTCGAGATGATTATAGATGAGTGCAAGTTGGCCAATAGGAGGTCAATCAGTGATATTATTGTGCTTCGGTAAGAAGTTGTTGTTGATAAACACCACGTAAAGTGACGGATAAATAAGCATACGAGTCTACTGGATTCGATGGAAATAAAAATAAAATATCATTCTGAAATTGACAGTTTGCACATGGCTGAGGTTGCCAGGTTGTGCCACTTTGTGCATGGTACTTCAGGAAAACACGTAAGCAAATGGTTTGTAACTTTTGTCATTCATGTAAACAAAAACTATGTTTTTGCCTTAACTAGTTTATATACATGACTTTTGAGTTGTCGAGTCCAATTTTGCAGGAAATTTGACCTCAACCCGTGTAAATATCAGTATGTAATCTGGAAATTCTGTTTTAAACTGAGACAACGATACAGATGCATAAGTTCTGAATACCAGTTTTTAAATTATTGCCAAACCTGTATGACTTTCTTTTTTCTGCAGAAAACAAAAGAAGATATTTTGAAGAAAGTTGGTAACCGAACAGCGCCGGCACCCCTTCACTTCTTTTGCATGGACACCAAACCAGTGCAAGTGAATGGGTGCCAGTTGACAACGTTCTTCAAAATATCTTCTTTTCTGTTCTGCAGTTTTGTACTGACATGGGGGTGAGTAAATGATGACAGAATTTTCGGGTGAACTATCACAATAATTTTGAAGTTTATCCAACATATCCATCAAATATCAATCTTGTACAATTTCTGTCTGCTGACTCGATTTAGTAATCCATCTGTCCCAATATTCTCTGTTCTATCGTTGTCCTGTCGCATACATGCCTCATCTCTCAAAACAGCTGTGATCAGTCCTCTATCAAGCTAGGCCACGCCCCCACACCTCACACCCCTCCCCTCTTCAGCTCGGTGACAGGTCCTCTCCTGGGACTGAGAAACGTGCTCTAGACTTCTCATTCATTATATCTTCTCACTTCCAGTAGGCCGGACCAGAATGCCAATTGCACAAAGGAGTGATTGATTACCTTTGTCATAACAAAGGCGTGGACTCCAGTGACTCACATGCGCACTGTGTTACCAGGTTATGGATGGTTGGCCTTTACTCTGAATATAAAATCTGTTGATTTTGTGATAAGTCGAATTAGGTGTGAAACTTGGATGTATTCTAGACACAGCCGCGCCGTTATGGATTTCATGGAAATCAATGAGAGACTTGCCAGGCTGAAATTTTCATGAGAAAAGTGTTAAAATTAGCAATTTGTCCCTTAAACTGACTTTGACAGCACGAAATTTGCTATCGGGCTGGCAAGTAGATTTGTGTCTGAATTACACCTGTAATTGGCGTAATGTACGGGGCTCGGAAAATTTGCTTCTTGTAAGGTGATTGATGTCACTTATTCTAGCATTATTACATAAATTTAGCAAAGTACACTGAATGAAATCTGATCTCGCTGCTAATTTTTTTCCATCTCCACAGTCTTGTCATGATGGTGAGGTAATGTTTCATAAAGGAAGACAGAGAACATTCATTGCAACAACCTTCGTCTGACACATCACTGTCAAAAATGGACATTATTATGTCTCAGAAAATTACCAAGGGCCATACAGCAGAGTTTCTGGTTATGAACAGCTTTTCAAGTGTAAAGTGTATAGCGTGGCGTGTTTTTGGATCTGTGGCCGGCAGTTAGAACATGTGCACTGAGAGGTCGAGCTCCTTTGGGCGAACTCAAGTTTCACAGTTCTGCCCCCCTACCCTGCCATCTCATGATCGTTTTTGTCTCGAAAAGCGTGATAGAAGATTTAATGTCACACGCAGGGTTCACTTCTGTTGTAAGTTTCATTTTGGTCTTTTTAGTTATGCTGTTTTCTGTGGTACCATAGTTATCCGGAGCTTTGCTAGTATTGCTGTCGATGGAGCTCAACTTGTATTGAACGCAGAGCATTCCTTTACTGACACCTCATCTCACACATCCTGTAAATCACAGGAGCATCCAAGAGGATTTTGGCATCGCAATTAAATGCAAATGATCCAGACACAGGACAGCTGCTTTGAAAAACTTGCAATGAGATGACCCTCTCTCACTAGAGCCGAAGGCTTAAAGTCCGGCATCGACTGCCATTATTTCTCCCTCAGTAAGTGCCTTTGTCGTTTTTAAGTGAAACTCCTTCCAGCTATATGGAGTTTAGACACGGAGGCACTGGGGAAATTAAAAGCAGCGGCAGCAGAAACTGTTACTCCGCGATTGATGGTCCAGGTTCAGGTCTGTGGATCTCTGCCTAAACCTGCTCTCTGTCCCAGCGGCTCGGGCTGGACGAATAGTTTTATTTGTTAGCGAAAAGTTTATCTTCGTTTTAAATTGTGGAAACGCATGTCAGGCACATGCCCCATTTGAACAATTGCAAGTAAGTTTTGTTTGCGAGGGTGCTGTTGAAGAACTACCGGCATTGTATTATGTGATTTTCTTAACTTTAATTATAGACAGTTTATTTGACTGCATTGTTTTGCGGTTTACTCATGCCACCGTCCTGCATGACATTTTCATGGTCATCTTATAGTTGTGTGATACTATTAAAACAGGGTGCACAGCTCACCGCCCGCCAATGTAACTCGGGCAGCAAACCAAATGATCTGCTTTTGTGCCATTTCCAGCCGGTTGGGCTTGTTGGATACGGTCGGCCCTGTTACTTTGTCTGCAGCACAAATGGCCCCGGCACACTCCCCTGCTTCCCTATAGAAGTGTGCTGACCTCACCGCCTTGGGGTCCAATTCGGCTCTGCGGGACGCGGCACGGCCCAGGTGTCTTGCTGCTTTTAGTCGCTATGCCAAGCTCACCAGAGCCCCTCATTTATGGCTGCTAGGTCAGATTCATTTGGCCTATCACCGAGAGACTGTTTTAGGGGGGCCGTGTGTGCGAGTTTGGCATATGGTTAGGGGGTAGCTCTCCATTTCCCATCTTGCACCTGCTCCTCAGAAGGTGATTGGATGGAAGACACAATACTTCAGGCGGTTCAGATCGACCAAATGAAGCAAACCGCAAACTGTCTTGCGCACACACACACTCCTGCAGGCACCCAGCTAACTCATTTCCCAATTATTTGCGGGTCAGCAGTGTTAGTAGCGACGTTGTGTAGACTTTTCACCATTATTCTTAAAAGGAACCAATTTGGATGTAAGTGGGTTTGGGGGAGCGTAAGGCCGGCCACACAAAACCTGCCAGTTTCAACTATTTTATCTGCCTGTTTTACCAGGTCACATTTATATGTACAAACTTGTCATTCCAAACCTGTATGACTTACTTTCTTCTGCTGGACACAAAATAACATATTTTTAAGAATGTTGCTAACCAAACAACATTGACCTTCATTGACACAAAACCACTTTTCTTAAGAGAGATTTCTCAAATATGTTCTTTCTTCCTCAGAAAAAAGAGTCACATAATGTTTTGAACTACTTGGGGGTGAATTCAATTTTTTTGGTTGAACTGTCTCTTTAAGAGCTCGATAAGTGCAATAGCACATGTGGAGACAGCCTTAAAGGGACAGGTCACCCAAAAATACAAATTCTGTCATTCCAAATCTGTATCAATTTCTTTGTTCTGATGAACACAGAGAAAAATATGTGTCAGAATGCTTGTAACCTAACAGTTCTTGCCCACCATTGCCTACCATAGTAGACAAAATGAAAATGGTAGTCAAAAGTGCCCAAGAATTGTTTGCTTTCCTACATTCTTCCACAAAAAAATGTATAAGGCAATTTTTCCTACTATGGTAGTCAATGGAGGCAAGAACTGTACGGTTCCTTGTATTTTATGTATTTTAATTCTGACAGTTAAATAATGCTTACTTGTACTTTAAATGTACACTTTTTGCATATGTATCATGATTTGTGAAACATGCACACTTACATTATATCAATCGTGCTCTTTACATTTTCTAGTACAAACAACTCCTAAAATAATTTATATTTAGTCTGAGACACTATTTAAATGTAGCAAAAATACATTATGAAGAGCTGGTAAAAATGTCTTATCTATATTATTTAAAATTAACCCCTGGGACACAAAAGTACATCAAATTGAAGCAGCCACATGTGACATTTCCATCTTCTTTAAACGTATGCATTCCATCATGTGCCATTGATCTATTTCACTTCGCGTGAAGCACGACATTTCCTTAAGCAATGTGGTGGAGTCGTCCACAAATGTGCCGTCAGGGGAACAGATGTCTTTAGCCTCAACGCCAGGAGTCCCATTTCCCAATTAATGAGCTGTGTCTCAATCCCACCGTCCTACCTAAAGCCCACCTGGACAAACAGATACCTTCACACTCTTTCGATCACTGTGTGTTCAATCTTTCATCCTCCTCTGGCACTCCATCCTCTCTGCCTCATTAGAAATGAACACTTTTGCATGCTGCATATAAATAAATGCCTCTGGTTTATAGACTATTTCTGCATAGTTTAAATTGAAGTATGTCATTTATTTAATGTTTAGATTTCGGCTGTTCGAAACTATAATTAAGTCATTCAAAGATTAAATTCAGCTAGCATGTAAATGTCTTACATATTGTAAGATCATGTAAACGCTCTGTTATTTTTGCTGTTTCTAGCGCTGCAAAAAAAATGGGAAACTGCAGTTAAAAGGGCTATTGTGAGACAAACCCGGATGTTCTGCAAACTTTTACATTGGTGTTATTTGCAAAGCTGTAGTTTGATTGCTCGTGTTTCTCCAGAGGTGTGCGGGACGTGGACCCGAGCGCCGGTTCACGGCCGCGATTGATTCATTTACTCTTCTGAAGGCCACTTATAAACTGGGCCTCAGTCCAAACACAGAACAGAAAAGCTTTTGCCTCAATTGACTATGGAGCATTTTTATTAATACAGTTTAACGAATTATGATAACAGGCTTGAGTCAGGGATTTTGGGAGTTATTTATTTCTGGCACGAATAACTTCATTACATCAGGAGAATAATTGGTGGCATTAGTCAAATTAAAATGCAGCCAGGGGTCAATTATGGGGAAAAAAGGCGAGCAAATCAGAACAGAGAAACTGTGGTTGAGATGAAAGCCGCAGATGACAGTGGACAGAGACCTAATTGAGTGTGGAGAAAAAAGCATTTTAAGAAATTGGTGTAATTTATGTCACTATTTAAGTCTCATCATTATTCGGCATGAGGAGATGTAATCAGAATTCAGTCAGAAAATAAGATTTAAAGAAAAAACATATGTGACCCTGTCTGTGAAAACCAGGCTTAGTCTTTTAATCTTGAACATTAGTCAATATAAAAAATATCAAGGTTAGATTTTCACAAAATGTTCTTTACATTGTAGAATGATTTTATGTCGATAACAGTCAAATATGCCTTCATCTCCGTTTTCACATATTTTCCACATCACACTTTTCAAGATGACTTTTTATTATATGATCTGTGTAATCATATAATACTTCTATCTCTTTTCTACTCATAATAAAAAACTTAGCTCTGTATACTGTGGTAGGTTATATGAGATCAGATTTTTTTATTGCACTTATGCTTTTCGTTGTCCTTATGCTGTTCCAATTGCTTCCATTATTTCCCTCATCTGTAAGTCGCTTTGAATAAAAGCGTCTGCTAAATGACTAAATGTAAATGTAATGTACAGGAGATGTGTGAAGCAAAGTAGTGTAAAGACTCAATATGTTACACAAATGATGGCTAAATTGATTTTCATCATAAATAGCAGGTAAACGTATGCCATTATTATTGTCGTCTCTTTGTTTACTTTTTAAAACTACTTTTAAAGGATGAAAAATGCATGGAATCAATATACTATACAAAGGGCTGAAATGATTTATTATGTATTGTTGTGTTGTTTACTGCAATGCTGTTATGTGTGTTTATGGTGCCGCAGTCCGAAACAAGTTAGCAATTTACCACATTTACTTCTCTCGGCCCAATGTCAGTAGGTTTTTTGAATGACCATTTGGTTTTAATTCCTGAAATGAGGTCTGTGGTTAACACAAGCTATTTTATAAGATATTTTTTAATTTAGTTTAATGATAACAGATTTTGTTTGAGAACATAAAGTATTTCACGTGTTTTGTAGAAAACGCTTGCAAATTGCTACATGGGACTACTGGGATAACTCACAATTCCCTAAATCACTTTTTAATAAAGTTTGAAAGAATTGTTATATGCTTGGTGGTGATGTGAGGGAACCAGTGTTGCAGCACTCTGTAGTGTATATTTATGTGTTTGTGTGTATAATGCACTTTGTGAATCCTCGGATGTCCAAATTTTGTGCAGGAAATGGAATACACTGTACTTTTTTTAAATGATTAAAAACAGTGTTTTCAACGTTGACAAGGACTTTTTAATACTTTTTTTTGTTAGATGTTTGCAAATAAATATTGATTTATGGAAAAAAAATGAATCATAAAATATAGAGGACAGCAGCGATATATTGTGCATATTCAAAAGTGCTTGTAAAGTCAGTTCCCCCATGCTTGTTTATTACTCAGTCTCTAAAATTTGCATAATATTGCAGTTACGATTTCATGGTAGGATGACGAGTTTATGCGTAGCTTTGTATCCATGTCTATGTTTTTGTTTAAGTATAATGTATTTTTCAAGATTTTGAACAACGCGTGTAACAAAATGGTCTTACGCAACATTACACATTCCATTATAAGAACCATGCGAGATACATTTCAGTACTTTGCTCTGGAGTCATTTGAGTCACACATGACTGTTCGTATTTAAAATCCCTGCGATCATGCAGGTGCCTGTAGATCCTTTCGTTCTCCGTCTGGTGGGCATTACTTTGACCTTAAGTATAGCTGTAGATATGCCCTTTGCTGCTGGAATTAATTCAGTCTCTGGAGCTGCCGAGAAGTTCACCATGCTGTTTTTAGATCTGTAGTCACGTAATACCAGCGAGTTGAGCCCCAGTTCGGTGTGATTTGTGCATCTTACACACGGCTAATGATGCGATGGTATTATTGGTTTTTGATGAGTCTAGCCACGCGTGCAGGAGAGAGATTACTCTGTTTCTCTGCAGGCTTTGTTCGGTGCTTTGAGGAGATGACAACTGATCTATGGAACAACGTGTAAAACAAGCTACTTCCCACGTGTACCATTTCACCTTGTTTATTTGTGCTTTTCTGCCATGTGTAATTGCATTAAAACAGCCTGATTTGCATATATAGTAAATGTTTGCCCCCGGGAAGTGAATTGAGAGGTTAGCTCACGTGGCTAACGATCCATTTTAGCAAGAAAAACAAACAAGCAGAAAGAGCGAGAATAAGAAAAATACAGTGAAATTGTACGTTTGATAAGGTGAAATGTTATTAAAGGGAGACTTCACCCAGAAATGAAAAGTCTGTCATCATTTATTCACCTTCGAGTTGTTCCAAATCTGTATACATTTCTTTGTTCTGATGAACACAGAGAAAGATATTTGGAAGAATGTTTAAAACCAGACAGATTTTGCCCCCCATTGACCCCCCAGATTTAAACAACTAAAAGGTGAGTAAATGATGACAAAATTATCCTTTTTCAGTGAAGTATCCCTTTAAAGCAAATAACAAAATAGGCTTGCAGCTGTGTATTTAAAATAATATATACAGTGCCCTTAAAAAGTCTTTGGCTTTACATTTTCTATACAATCTATATACATATTTGTTATGCAAAATGTTAAAAAACGTATAACCTCAGTCACCATTCATTTTCATTTCATCAAAAAATTCACGTAAAAAGTTTAATTAAAGTAAATGGTGACTGAGATTTTGGTCTTTAATGTTTTGCTCTTTGTGTTTCATAGATAAACGAAAGGGCTACAACTGTGAAAAATTATGACGACATTGTTTTGGTGAGCTGTCCCTTTTTAAGCCACACTAAAAATGTATGAATATTATTGTAGGAAACAAAATATTAAAGCGGACAATTTATATATTCATGTAATACAGCACGTTTACAATATAATCTCTTTTCTAAACCACGTAAAATGGCAATGGCACTGTATCTGAATTATTATGGGTATCATTCTGTATCTTGGAATTTGGATAAATCAGGTAGAAATGAAATCCTAAAATTGAATATTGCAGGACACCTGTCTCTAGTTGTGCGATTCTTTACACACGTGTGTATTGTATGTGTGTGCTGCCCCAGTGCTGGTCATATAGCGTCTGGGTCTCTTGAGACCCTTAAGCAGGAGAAAAACTTCAGAAAGCCAGCAGAGCCCCTACAGAGAAGCAGCTATATCCATTTGACCCACTTTCCACATCTAAGCTTGCGCTTCAGGACGAACCATGCACAAACTTGTGAGTTATGAGGACGAAGAGCTCTTTCTTGAATTGATTTGGTTTTATGGCTTAAACCCTCTATTTAAAATGTAATTTTCTCTTTTGTGTTTAACCAAAAGGCCCCACCTGCTCGCTCTGTTTGCTCTTTGCATTGATGGGGGTCTTAATAGCTGAGAAATAAGCGCCAGCTGGATGGCGGCTCTCCACTGACCCTTTGACCTTCTTCATATGCCCTCTGGTGTCTCCTGGTAGCTGTATGGCCACCTTGGGTTCAGATCTCTGCCTGGTGCCCAGCAGTCACGCGGCTCGGCAGTGTCCCGCGCTCCTTGCCGTTCCAACAAACAATGAATGTTTAGGGGGCGGCAGTTGGACTTTTGTGTCCTGAAGGACATCGGGCATTAGCATAGAGCCGTGCCTGCCCATTCTTTGATGTGGAAGCTTGGCACAATGTGTGCCGTTTGGCCGAACACTGTTAAGCCCCTTGCTTTCTCAGTTTCACATGTATATTGAGAGGGAAGTGGTGTAGATTGCTGATGAGAATAAAAATCTGATTTCCCCAAATATTTGGGTGTTGAGTTGGATGTATTATTTTGAAAGGTCGTACAGTACATGGTTTCTGATGTTTCTAAACGGAGACGCCCATGTGATTGGTTTTTGTGTGTTTGATTTTTAGGTGGTCTTTGCAATATCAACCTTAAACCTTAAAACAGCTTAAGGGGGCTTTTATAACATTTTCAATCAAGGTTCATGCTTTTTGCAAGCTAGAGAGAGCCTAGAAGTTACTGTTTTTGATTTACCTTTTACTCAGTTTTTCTTAACTACATTTTTCAGCAGTTTAATTTTAAGAATCATGCATGAAAACCTTCTGATTTGAAAATCATTCATTTTGTTTGCAATGTCATGTATTATTTAGCAAATTACAAAAGCACTTTCCCTTGCTAAATGTAATTTTTCAAGTGTTGTAAACAGTAAACACTGCGTGAGTGTGGTAGCCTAATGGTTAAGTATCTAATCTCACCTTAAACTTTAGGACTTGATAAATTACAGGAGGAATTTAAAATGAGCTATGAGCCTTTAATGATGTCACTTCCTGCTCTATAGGAAATTTCTCCATGAGCAAGTCTCTTACGGTTTTTAAACAGTCTGTCTGGAACTTGTGCAACTTGTAGAACAAAGCATCAGCTCAATGGGAAGTTTCTTTGAGTGCTTTCAATATGAAATAAAAAGAATAATTAATCATTTGTGCATAAGGGACTTTAATGCTCCCCTAAAGTCCACTATTAATACCGTCGGCCATTATGTTCAAAGTCAAAAGAACAGTGGCACAAATCTATAATCCTCTGCTCTTTTTAATGCATTGCAGAAAGAACACGAAAATCTCATGCTTTTCATTTACCCGGCATTCTGACCACTGATATCGTATAAAGGAGAGCATTGCTTTGATGGATCAGCCTATATGTGTTATATTGATCGGAGTGAATCGGTTCTCAATTCATAATCTTAAGTGAGGGCCAGTAACCGATTATTTATGGCCCGAGACAGAAGGAGCAGCCTAATCCTTATTGTCAGTGAGGATGGAGTTTACAGAATGCCCACAATATGGACCTTCAACCCGGTCCAACATTAAGAAACTTTCTTTTTTACTTTTATATCTTTGCTGTCTGGTAGATTACCCTGTCACCTGTCTGAAACGATTCTCCCATATGTCTGTGCGGATCTTTCCACTTGTTATAATGGTCCATTTGATCACACCAAATGGCCAAATTACCAAAGTGAGGCTTGACATCATAGCGAAGAGAAAGAACCCCGGTTTGGAAACATCAACAAAGCTGTCTGTTATTGCTTCAGCACACTGACTATGACTTTAATAGATTTCTCTTCCGTTCCCAACAGCTGTTTTGCCGCTTTTTGCATCCGTAGCGAAGCCTGAGCACTGCTGCAACAACTGCATATGTTGCTTGTCTTTAGTGAAGCATGTTAATGTCTCTGATGTCTCAACAATGTTTTCCCAGCTCATGTATCCATATGGGTTGTTAGTGAAAAACGCCACACCAGTTAAAGGAAGTGTGGAATTTACGCCATTTTTGGCCCGCGTGTGGTCTCGTGTAGCTACACTAGATGTTTGACTTATGCTAAATGTCTGTAGTGTTTCATAGCTTGAACTGGCTTCCCATTTAGACAGGAAGTGACCAAGAGAAGTTTTTATTTTTGTAGGGTGCCAGGTGTAAAAGATAAATATACTGGGAACATAACTGGTATGAAAAAGTGAATAATTTTTGGTAAAATATCAATAAATGTAGAGACTCAGTATATTACATGTAAAAAAATCCAGTGTAAAACTAAGAGTACGCAAATCTAAAAATGTACAGTATGTGAGATCATCCCCATGTTCTCAAGATATTATACTCCTCTATGTAATTCAATGTAGTAGACTGAATCAATTTAAAAACAAATTTGTTCCTACCTAAATTCCACTTTACAATAAGATTTCTTAAGGCTTATTTTGTTAGGATGTGTGCCATCCTTATTATTTTCTGTTTGTTGGGCAGTACAATGGTCATGTTATTTTTATTACAGCTGCGATCCTCCTCTATATCTCCAACTTGTAATTTCAGGTTACTTTCTGTACCTTTTTTACATTAAAGTTCAAATGATGTCATATATGACATATGATGACATATTTTTGTAGTTATTTGTTTGGCCTTCGATAGCTTTTATTATTATCTTTCAGAGAGACATGATGTTATGGGATGAGAGAGAGGGGCATAAGAGCCAGGAAACCTTCCATTAGCAGGACAATGAAGTATATTCAGTTTGAGTTGGGCAAAATCAGATATGAGAAATCTGCTATCTTCTGGTATGCCATATGCATCAAACAGCAGCAAACAGACTCCATGGCCATGTCTAGCCTATAGACACGCTGTGTAATGACAGGGGCTGGGCAGAGCATCCACTTCCTGTCTGTTGGCAGGCGGCCAATGAGGAGCATTCGCAGGGTAAGCCATTAAATCAACCCATATGTTCAACTCTCCTCTTCTCTGTCCTTGTCTCTTTCGAACCCTCATCCCTTCCGTAGTTCTCTCGCCCTCCAAATGTAGCTGCAGACTCCAGAGGAGGAAGACCTCAGATTCTCTGTTGTAATCTTCCTATCACTCCTCTTCATTCTATCATGTTCCATGATCCTGTCTGTTACTCTCATCCTATTGGTCGTGTAAATGACATGCAGATAGGAGTTTTGCTGTGACTTGCCCTATTTTCCGTGTGAGTGGAGGAGAGTCGTGGCTTTTGATTTACTTGGCTTTCATCTCGGTTCCCTGCCTTTGTTTTGATCATCCGTAGTGCGCTCTCAATAATGGCCTAAATAAAGAGGGCTAGTGACACACACAAGGCGCCTCTGTCCCGTCCACATTGTTTGCTAAATAACATGTGATTTCCTTCCGATTGAACTCATTTTGACTTTCATTTATGTCGCTGTTGAGGAAATTGCATCATGGCACTAAAACAGGCCAAAAAGATGTTGCTTTGAAATATGTAGTTTTGATGTAAGATATTACTACTGGCATAATGAAATGCATTTGGTCTATTTTCTTGTGAAATGAGATGCTTTGGAAACTTGTATGATTCACTTGAGATTTAGATATTGTTATATTTATTGGCATCTTTAGCACATCACCTGTCACTTTGTAATTGGAAATATCCGTAAATACATTTGCAATCGTGTATCAGATGCGAATATCAAACCAAGAGTTCTCAAATTTGATATTGTCAATATTGAAATGGATGCTTGAACTGTTTTTCATTTTCATGGGCAAACATTGTTATGTTGCGTGCACAAAGCAGAGGATATTGAAAACAGAGTTCATATCATTTTAATCGGCGTGATGTGAGGAAATGAAATTGTAAGTCATTTGTCTGATTATAATGTTTTCTGAATATTTTTCCCCCGGAGGTTATTTGTGATGTCACTGCATTGATATGATAGATGATGTTAAAACAGCACAGGTTTTATGCCCTGCAGTGATGTAAAAAACGTCAGTTTTGTCCACTAAACTACTTTGCAATCTTGCTTTTGTTGTAGGACAAAATCATAGTTGGGGTGTGTTTGAAGATGGGTCAATGATAGCCCTTGCTATGAATCTTAACAGAAGCTGAGATGTATATCATGATGTACATCATCTTGACATCAAAGTCAGTCACACAGCCTGTCAAAACTTCACTGGGTCATATCATATAATCTGACAGTGTCTATCGTAACGGCGGAAAAACTGGCTTAAAATAGTAGTGTAGTGTGATGCAATTTGCATGTAGCTTCAGAAGAAGATAAAGAAGATAGGTGTCCTGCGATCTCTGTCTGCGCAGCCCCCCTCGTCAGACGTCTGGGCTCCGCAGGGGTCCCCCTGACAGTATCAGTGATTTCCTCAGCCCGGGTAACAAATGGGGCAGGCCTTGCTCCGCTACGCCTTCTATCTAAAAAGTGAATTACCTCTCTAATATCCAGCCTGCTGAGCCGATCAATACAGCGCCTAAGGAACAGATGAGGAGTAACTTGAAACCTTCCTCAAACCCCCCCCCCTTCATTTTCACTGTTTTTCTTTTTGTGTCTTTTTCTATAGTACTGTACACATACACACAGTACAGTGATGGTATCCGGTGATAATGCAATACCATATAAAAATAAATGCATGGAACGGACAGATAGACTGATAGATAGGTGGACAGGTGGCCGGATAGACGGACAAGTGGACAGATAGGCAGATATGCAGATAGATAGATAGATAGATAGATAGATAGATAGATAGAGATAGATAGATAGATAGATAGATAGATGAGATAGATAGATAGATAGATAGATATAGATAGATAGATAGATAGATAGATAGACAGGACGATAGACTAGACAGACAGATAAATAGAGATGGATAGATGGATAGATGGATAGACGGATAGACAGACAGACAGACGGATAGATACAGAAAAACAGACACATAGACAGATAAATAAATATACAGACAGACAGATAGATAAATATACAGATAGACAGACTGATAGACAGATGGATAGATAGAAATATGACAGACAGACAGACAGACGGATATATATAATTAGATGAAGATAAATAGATAGATATAGACATGGAAATAAATAGAAAGATGATGAGTTGATAATTGAATATGTGCTTTATAAGTACTTATAAACAGCTAATATGCTAATAATGGGCATACTAATGAGCAACTAGTTAATAGTGAGAATTGGTCCCTATACTAAAGTGTTATCACAATTTTTATGGCATTATTTATTCTGTACATTTTTAGCCGATTAGCCAAGCAGCACCTTCTGGCTCGAAATTCTGCGCCAGGATTCCGATTATACCCCGGCAAACATTCCACGTTCTTTTACTGACATTTGTGCGTGCGACACGGGCGTGCTTCCCTCCAGTGCTGAATGTGTAGTCATCGCACTGCAGTATTCATAAATATAAACAATCCTCCATCTGTTAACACACATTTTGAAATGTCACATCTCAGTCTGTGACAGATGCATCTGCTTTCATTCCAAACAGGCTCGCGTCTCAGAGGGGCGAGAAAAGGCTTGGAAAAAAGAAGCCTGACGATTAGCAACAGTTTCTTCAGGAAGACCACAGCAGCGCGTGCTGATATTTTAGGACTGTAGCTCTGAATTCATTCAGTTCTGCTAAACAGCCTAGTTTCGTTCTCTTGTTAACAGAGAGACAAAACTCTTTTGCTGTGCAGCTTCTGGAAAATGAACACAGTGGATGTCTGTGATGTGCCCTTGTATACATAGGGAGATGTTTAGGTGATACAGTAGGTGATATTCAGTGTAGACTAATATCAGCACAGGGTTTATTTTATTTTATGAGAAATCTCCAAATTCTATGGCAGATTCCAAAAATGTTAGGGATACTTCACCCAAAAAGAAAAAAGTCATTATTTATTCACCCTCATGATGTTTAAAACCAGTTTTTGACCCCTTCTTCTGTGAAACACAAAATAATATATTTTGAGAAATGTCCTAGTGGTTTTGTGTCCATACAATGGAAGTCAAAGGGGGTCAATGTTGTTTGGTTACCAATGTTCTTCTGGCCTGCAGAAGAAATAAAGTCGTATCATTTTTAACTTATTATTATTTATCTCACATTTTCAACTATATTTTAAACTTATAGTAGTTTATATATTATTTAACCCAAACAAACAAAAAATATGAAATGAGAACCCTCTATATATATATATAAAAAAAATTGCTTCAAATATTGAATCATTTTCTAAGCAGCTGAAGTTCTTATTGGTCAACGGATGATTGTGACACTTTTTGTTTCCAAGCTGTTTAGCTGTATTTCCATGCTAACCTGTGAGAGTGCCAACCTCCATTAACACAAATATTGGGTTGGTGTCCATGGAGTCCATGCTTCTATTTCAGTTAGGATATTTATTGCTGACCTCCCAGAGTGTCAGTCTGCCGAGAGTAAACCCCCTTCTGAAGACAGGCAATTAAAGCCTGTGTGATGCTCCGGGCCTCTCTCAGGTCCTGTGCTCCTGTAATTAATGTGGCAACTCATCACAGCGAGGTCTGCATGCCCAGCAAATGTCCTTCTCAATGTCTTCTGATTGGAGCTATGACAGAAAACACAACACATTCCTACATTTAAACATTTGGCGGATGGTAAGTTATTGCATGAAGTTGTGGAAATTGATGTAATGGAAAGTAAAACGTTTATGAGAACGTTTGTGAGGCATTTGTAGAGCTGTGGTGGTGTGTATTCTCTGACACGTTTGTGGATGCTTGCTGCACCCGAGATGTCTAGAAGACGTTGGATTATGGAATATGTAGCGCTTATCGTCATTTTAGCGTGAACAATGTTTCTTGAAAAAAGAACACCAAAATGCTCACTTTCTAAAACTTTGGCCTCTTGTAATAGGCTTAGTCTCTGTAAATAAATAAATAAACATTTTCTCTGCTAGTCTTAATCTTCCATTTTGTTCTGGCCCAGTCCAGATATCATACTTCTAGCCTGGGGGAAATATTGCTGTAGCTGGCTTGCAGAATCCCATTTACTGATGGATAAATGATTGACAGTCATCCTGCGGCTGACTTCTTCCCATCTTGATCCCCTCCAAATGCCCTCTGATTGCTTTTTGACAAACAAACAGTCTCTGATGATGGAGAATAATCCAAACGCAGCCGCTGGGTTTTCATAAGCATGAATAAACAGCATCTATTAAAAAAAAACTTTAAAAACAAAACTCATTGGAGTGTTTTGAGGAGTTACTGACCTCTTGCAATAACCTGAAAGTGAGGGTTGCCAGATCTCAACACCATGATGCAAATGTGTTGTGAGTGGTTGCCAGGTCATTGCTGTGCGGTTGCTAGGGAAGTCTTCTGTGCTGTAGTCATGGAAATATGTTGTTCTGCCTTGTTCTGTGTATTCTGTTTTTTACTTCTGGTTTCCCCCATTGAATAAATTGAGGTTCAATATGCCAGACTTAAATTGCATTGCACAGCAAGACTATAGAAATACGCTCACGCATAGTAGTTGAAAAACTAATATAAATCATGACTTTTCCTTTTTAGTTCTTTAGATCTGAACACGTATTGGCATATTTATTCTGTTGAACACAACTGAAGATATTTTGAAAAGGAAAACAAACTTGGGGCACTTTTGACAACCATTGTAAATTTTCCCACTATGATAGTCAATGGTGGCCAAGAATCCTGAAGTCTTTTGTTTTGATTGGCCTCACAAGGCATTAGCTCCATCCACCATCACTCGTAGTATAGCGTGCTTAAGTGTCACACCATAATTCTTGTTGAACCGCCGTCACATCCATCTCCAGACATTGTCCTGACAACCCCTCGCTGTCAGCCCCTCATTCAGGCCGCCCGTGTCCCCTGTCGCCGTGACTCCATCCCGGACTGAAGGAGAGTAATGAAGAAGTTTTTGTCTGCGGGACCCCTGCCGAGTCGCAGATTGAAATTCTGATGCGTTGAGCAGTCAGTCCTGCTATTTGACTGCTGATGGATCGCATTTATCCACTCGGCTGATGTTCATTACACCTGTTAGAGAGAGAGAGCAACAGAGCAGAAGAGTGAGGGAACATGTACACTTTATTTAGCCCGTGTCCGTCTTCCCTGTGGAAAGAGAAAGAAAATGCCTGTCAAACGGAATTGTGTGATTAGGCAATGAAGACTCTCTTAGGTTTGATATCCGATTCATGGAGTCTGATATATTATAACCCAGGCTGATATGTTTGTTTATTTCATGTTGTATAGCAATTCATTCATTATAACAGGGGTCAAAGGCGTTGTAAACAGGTTACTGTTCTTTGCCTGGTTGCATGAAAAAATTCTATTTAAATTGAATTAAAGCCATGACTCATGATGTGATGTAATGGTCTGTCTTTTCATGTTTTTCTGTGAACAAACAAGGCTTGCTCTTTCATTTATACAAGTTTTAATGATTCGTGGAAATCAATTCAACTATTCAGCTTCTTGTATATGTTTTCATAAGAAAGCTCCAGTTTATATTCTGCCGAATGAGATGTGCTAGACTTCTCTAAAGAGCCAGACTCTAAAAGAGAGGTTTATTGAGGAACTCGCAGAGCTATTCAGCAGCTGGGGAGAATTTTCAGAGACCTACAGTTGTGTCGCTCACGCTGAGATGGACAGTTCAGTCCGAGGCTGGGCAAAACGTCTGCCATTGGTGTGCTTTTTGAAATGGATTAAAAGTGTTTTATCACGTCACCCACACTGGCTGGGTAAACAGTAGAGCCATTTATGGAGGCTGGCGAGTGATTGATCCTCCAGTGGCCTTCAAGAAACATAATGGGGACTCTGACTCGGTCTCTCAGATGACTCACTCAAAACACAGTGGAGGCTAAACAAAAAAAGATAGAATTTATGGTTTTGGGTGAACTGTTTCTTTTAACCGTCGTTAACAGTGAAAAGATCATGAACAGTTCACCATAAGAAAGAAAATCATGAGACATGAAAGAGATCAAATGGAGAGGGAAACTTTCGCTATTGTGTCCTGTTTTCAGCTTTTTTTTGTCTTTTGAGAAAACGACAGTAAAAATATCAGCAATGTCTCATTTCAGAGTCAGAGAATGAGACATATGAAGAGCTGAGATTTGCCAAGTATGCATTAAAGTCAATATTATTCAATATTTCAATATAAACTCAAACATTTCTCATTATTTTAACTATACAATCAACATTCATTGTACACTTTGAATGTATTTTAAAGGGATAGTTCACCCAAAAATGTTGTACTCAATCCTAGGTTGTTCCAAACCTGTATAAATATTTGGAAGATTCCCCATTTACTGCCATAGTAGGGAAAATACAACTATTGGAGTCAATAGGGGAAGAGATTTGTTTGGTTACTGATGACTTTCGAAAATCTTCCTTTGTGTTAAGCAGGTTTGGAACAATCTGGGGATGAGTAAATGATGACAGAATTAAAATTTTTGGTGAACTATCCCTTTAACAGTTGTCTCAATTGTTTCTCGTTTTATTTCTCTTGAACAATTCTAAGAGAAACAGACTAAGTTGACCAACAATTTGTTTGTCTTGAGCTATGAAACTGCACTAAAAGGGCAATGAAATGTTCTCAAGCTTCGACATTTTGCACATGCACCGAATGTGTACAGTCATGTATTTGTATCGTAGGTGTGATCTGTTTTAAAGCTTGCGTGTTTTTTAAGGCTGATGGAATTTGTTTAAAATGTTCTCATTGCAAGCTCTCCCGTCTCAAAGCTGGTTAATAATCCCCGGCTTGTGTAACTGGCATTCAGTCAAATGACCCAGGGTGCCGTGAACACTTCACACGCCAGCGTGTGGATCATTAAGACTGAAATGCCACACAAAATTTGTGCTTTGAGAAATGTGATGTCTGCCACCAGATTTTGGTGTCTTAATGTCACAACACATTTCAATGTGTTTGTGTTCGACGAGACCCTTTTGACGTCTCAGAACAGCATAAGAGGCCACTTAAATCATTTTACTGATTAATGAAACAATGAAACGCAAGCGAGAGATTCTGTTTCCCACGTAACTTCAAGTCTGACCTCTTAAACAATGGGTGCAAGTGTTAGAAAGATCAAAAACCGCAAAACATCATTATTTTATAATGAACTAATTCAGGGATTCAGACATTTCTCGAGGTTAGAAGTTGATCCATCTCATTTGGAGAGTTTTCTTGCCCTCTTAACTTTCAATGAGGGTGGACTGGGTTTAGCTTGAATAAAATATTCTGGAGCGCTTGTTATTTGACCTTCATTGTTACATTTCATAAGCTTGCAAACATAATTGGAGTTACTTGGTGTTACAAGAAAAGCAGCTTATTTTGTTTTAAAGCCAATACTTGCACAATGATGCATTCTTTATAAAAACCCGATATCAAATGATTGTTATTTGTATCCTGTATCTTTTTACTTGGGAAGAACTGCAGTCTGGCATTGAGTGTGATAGCCAAAACACGTGAAGCATGAAAAATGAAAAACTTGATTATGCACAATCCATAAATGTTACTTCCACAGGTGATGTTTAATAAAGTTCCTCTCCGTCTGATTCTTCTCCCGCAGGACACAGACCTGATTATGACCTTTAACATCTCCATGCATCGCTCCTGGTGGATGGAGAACGGCCCAGGGTGCAGGGTGACCCCTGTGACCCCTCCTCCTTCTTGGGCCCCGGAGGACCATCGCTACATCAGCATCGCCGGCTGTCTGCTAGAGTACCAGTATGTTGAGGTGGCTCAGAGCTCCTTACAGATTATCCTGGCTGTGAGTACTATACAATACCTTGTAGTGCTGGCTTGTGTACCCTTGGATTGAAATGTTTTATTTGCAGGATCTTCAGCACCATCGGTTTTCTTTATTGTACAGTTGATTCTGTGTGGCCTGCATTAGTCGCTGCTTTCTCTGTACCGATAATTTTATGTTATGACCTCTGAATTACACAGTCAACTGTCGTTGTGGAAGTTATCGCTCTCGTATAGACTGGTTCACATTTCACTAACATTCCTTGTGTTTTTGTTAGCATTCGTGATTAGGCGGTGTGAATTAGCATTATCACTTTGTGGTCACTTCCTGTTTACATAATACAAATATTTTTACTAATAAGTCCATATTTCACCGCAGTTTATTTGGTAAGCCGCCACGTCAAAAGTCGTATAATGTTCAGTGAGCTGTTTATTATCACAGAATGAACCCCTTCAGGGTGATACAACACCTGATCACCCCACCAGGGTTTATTTCGCAACAGGCTGACACTACATTATATTACGGCTTTTATGAGGCAGTCGACAATAAAGCCAGAATGCCCCTTTTTAAGCAAGCAGAAATACATTTATTCTGCAAACAATGCCACCAGAAGCTTTTCAGAAGGCAATATAGAGTCAATGAGGGACAACTCAATAGCTTCAGCAATTTTGGGCGACGGGCAGTGCGACGTATTTGTTTTTGTCTACTCCAAAATGTAAGCAGTTGATTACACCAAATGTGTATAAGGTAAACAACGAGAAAATGCTACAGGAAATGCTTGAAAGCATGAGAAGCATTGAGCCGTTTGGCTGGTCTCCAATGCGGATATGGCTTGAATGAGGCTTGTTAATAGGCCCTTAGGATGCTCCCTTCCTCTTTATTCTTTATCTCTTCCATTACCTGCAACACCTGCTACTATCTCCCTCACCCCCCACCACCACCACATCCCGTCCAAACCCCCCCCCTCCCGTTGCAATCAGCATATCTAATTCAATAGTGAAGTGAAGCCTCTCTAACTTGGAAGCGCCGATACTCTGATTACAAGCCTGTACAAGAATTTCATTTTAATACAGAGAAATCTCATTTATAGCTTTTTAGGATAAAATCTAATCAAAATCTGCCCCTATTTACTTTGTGAATATCAGTGTTTTTATTGTTACTCTAAATGATTAAGCATATTTGTTGGCAAACCAAAGTAGAGGGGTTAGCATCAGGACACGGCAAACACGATTTTCATGAATGTTTTAACCTAACTGTAAAATTATGATGTTGGGAATTTTTTTAATATATTTTAATAGAATTGAATATCACTAATAATATTAAGAAGAAGAAGAAGAAGAAGAAGAAAAAATTCAAAAAAACATAGTATAAAAATGTTTCAATAAATATATCTTTTTTATTATTACAACAGTATTATTATTAGTAGTAGTAGTAGTCATTTTAACACTACTGTTATTTTATGATAATAATAATAAATATTTTTCAAAAAATACTTTCTAAAGCTCATCTTTACATGGGTCAAGTCAAATTCCCCTCAAAGTCATATCGGATAGATATAAAGCATTATTAAAAGCTTAACAAAAAACAGTTTTGTTATGGATTGCAGCTTTAAAGAGGTAGTCCACCAAAAACAATTCGGTCATCAATTAGTCCTCCTAAAGTTGTTCCAAACCTGTATACATTTCTTTGTTTGATTGTACACAAAGAAACATTCTTCTAAATATCTTTCTTTGTGTTCAAAAGAACAAAAAAAATTGAGTTTGAGTAATTCATGACAGAATTCACTTTTGGGTGGAGTATCCCTTTAACTACACAAATGCTTGAATGAATTCAAATCAAAACTAACATTCGTTATTGATAGGTTATGATTCTGACGACATGCTTTTTGCGATATAAAGTAGTGTTAAGACCAAGCTGCCATCTGCTCTTCGTGTACGTATTTGAGAGCACTTCTGTGCGAGTATGGTATACTGGCACACATCAGCTGTAATGCCTGTGGGTCAGTGACTTTAATGTGACCACCAGAGTCACATAAAAAGCTGGAACAGCGCAGGCAGGTATCCGCTCCATTCGCCTTGCTATTTATAGACCTTCCACTGTTACGACCGACGTTCCTGCGGAGATATTATGTAGCGAAAAGTGAAAAGAAAGGTAGCCGGTTCTCTGTTAAGAAGTAGGGTCGGGTGGGAGCTTTTAGTGGCTGTGTGCGGCCTCCTCTCCAGAAATGAGAGTGGAAGCTGCCACCGGAGGAAGCTGTGGGCTGTGGGGTAGAGCATTATGACCGTATAGACAGACATAAGAAAACCTTGTAGATTTCGTGTCTCAGTCGTTCTCGTAATTACAGAACTAAAACCCGGAATATGAGAGAATAGCAAAGCTGCTGAGGGGTTTTTAGAATGATTCATGTAATTAAGCATGTGTGTTGAAGAAACAGATTCAAGCGCCGTGCTGTGTATATTGTAATATTGATGCACACCTGCTTCCCGGAGGAGTTTTACTCGCAGCCTGTAAACATGAGAGATTCCGCTTTTTGTTTGTTTGCTTTTTTACAATTGGTTACGGCACAGGAGTTACCATGAGGAGATACCTTTCCAGACTCAATTTCTTGCACTTCTGAATAGACGTCTTATTTGTTTAAATGCCATATGGTGTATATTAGGCTCATTTAGATTTATGATGATTGTATCAGCTTTACATTCCACCCGTTGTTCTGCGGAGAGATTGTTCTTTCACAGCTCTTGAGACTTAATGGACTTCTAAATTGGGTTTTACTTATATAGACATCTGAGATGGAGGAAAAACAGATGTGATGAGTCATCTGTTGACTTCTTGTCCTGTATGTATTTATAATTGTATAGACAGTAGTGGGCAAAAAAAGTATTATTTTATTATAAATTGTTATTTATGTATTATTTCTTGTTTTTATATTATTATTAATTTCTTCTAGAAAACATGAATATATATATGAGTCGTTTTTTAAAGTATTGCTAAATGACAAAATAAGTTATTTAAAACAAAATAATATCAATTTAAACTGGTCACCTGACTTTGAAAGGTATTGTGTTGCCTTCTTTAGCATCAGGAAATGTTTGTATCTTTTGTAATAGTTGTGTATGAGTCTCTTGATTGTCCTCAGTTTAGACAGTCACTGGTTAAATATGCAGATGCTGCTGAAAATCAAAGATTGTGGAGGATCAAGAGGATTTAATGGCTCAGATCAAACAAGAAAATCTTCAACAACTATTGCGAAACATAAAAACTGTCATTGATTGTTTAGGTAACATTGTACTGTATTAAGAATCGCGTGTGTGTGTTAACTTTTGAACTGGGTCATTTTTATAAGTTTAGTTATCATTCTGTGTCGACTGTTGTGAACATCTGCGGTAAAATACTTGGTTCAGGGCAGTACCAACTTAAAAACAAACCTTAATTTTCAAAATCCCTCTTATTTTTTTTACATTTTCAACATTTTGTTTATGTTAACTTTTGACTATATATTTTTTCCTTGGAAGAATATAGTGGGAAATTTCGGGTAAAATGGAGCCAGTTCTGCAAAACCTCTAGAGGAGCCACAGGTGAGATTACTTGAGTATTTTTCTCAGGAAGAAAATCCCAGAATTAGAAGATTTGAGAGAAAACTCTCGATCCTCTCGATACCATTTAATTGTATCACAGTGCTGTCTTGGAGAAGCAGGTATTAAAGTTATCTTAGTTTCTCAATCCTGTGGGAAGTGTTTCTGGTGCATGCTGAAAAGTAACAAAGCACACTTTCATATACAGTGAAAAAATATCGTTAGGGGCTGTCAGATAGTATGTAGGAAACTGTTGAAGTTATTGCATGTTCAATAATGCTTAGTCTTCTGAACGCAGGAACTGTTACAGTAGGCCAGTGTCAGGAGAACACACGGCGCCAGAATCAATATGGAAATGATTGAATTAAGCTCTCTCTGAAGCTTTAGAGGGACAAGACATATGTATGTGTCAACAGAACTGCTGAACGGAGTCTCACCACCGGCCGCTCAACCTTTTCCTCTCACTCCTCTCTTACACTCAGGGGGTGTAAAACAATATCAGGAGCTGAAGTTTATTGCTAGCATTTTGTTCCTTGTGTCCCTACAGTGCTGTTTCTGGAACCTTCCAAGTTAAGAGAAAGTTAGAGTCCTGGTTATTGCTTCAGATTCTCATTTTTGTAGTTTGTCAGATTCTCATGGCAGACATTATTGCATCTTCAAAGTTTTGTGAAATGGCACATATATTAGTTATATTTTACCCCGATTCCCTCTTTTCTGTTTTCATTTTTCTTGATGCCATTATTATACAACAGTAATAGATTTGTCTACATGAAAAAAATACTTAAGCGTACTGTAGTATATCCTCATTAACTATAGTCTTTTCATACTTACAGGAAAAAATCCATAAAAATAGGGCTATGTTAATATAAAACAGAAACTTACCAGTAAATTTCGTTTTAATTATAACAGTTAAGCAGTATTTTTTTGTAATTTTCGAGCACGTGTACTACAATTGAACATAGATTTAATATAGTAAATATAGTACTATCCATTATGTGCTATCCATGGTACTATAGTACTATCCATTGTGTGGATGTGTCAGGATTTTCAAGTTTTATTTTTTATTAAATAAAAAAAATATATTGTTTTTATTTATTAAAATCAAGTTTGCGTGCAGTGATGTCACCATCGATAGTCTGTCTAGTAATTCAAATTGCTGCAGGAAATCGATCACAAGTTGTGCATGTTTCCTCAAGAACGGACATTTATGCGTTATTTTGTTGTTACTTCCGTTTGAGACTTTAACTATTACCTTGTCAGACGTGCGCACATAAACAAAACTGAGGCTGCATCAGAAATGGCACACATCCTTACTATATAGTTGGCAAAAAGCAGTAGGCGAACGAATAGTATGTCCGAATCGTCAGTATTCATAAAAGAGTAGACGAGAAATCCCCGGATGCCTTACTTGTTACGCCCAGATTCTGAAGCACTCAGCGACGGATACTTGAGATGCTTCTCTATCCCATGAGCCCATGGGACAGAAGACCACGCACAGCCCGCAAAACAGTCGCGGCCGACTTTCATGTACTATTTAACATGTTGTTAATTATTGTAAAGCTAATGTAACGTTAACATTGACCTTGCATTGTTCTTAAATTGACCGTGCCTTATATTGTTCATAGTTTTAATTCATAGAATTCAAATACGAAGCATTAATATTGAGCTTATTTTCAGCAGTTTGTTTATGTTTGTTTTTGATTTTGACCTTTACAATGTTATATATTGCTTAAATGTTTTTTTTAACTCGCAGACACAACAAAATGCATGATAATTATTCACAAGTTATTGTAACACTTTGGCACAATTCAACTTTCTAATCACTTTTCATAAACAAAATAATTACAAAACACAAAATAAGTCCAAAACCAATTAATTACTCAAATTAAATTACTTATTTATCCAAATGAAAAATGAAGAGACGTATAAAAATGGTGGAGTTTTAAGGACTTGGAAAGTCCATGTTAAAACATACTTGCCACATATAGAAACATCACAGAAGAGATTTTCTCAGGTTTTTTTTAATACTTCAATATAATGTATATTAGAGCAACATGGGTGTATCTACGTGAGAGACATCAACCAATAGGCAGAATACAGACAAAAGAATAATTAGCAGCAGTTTACAGTCAATAAGCATTTTTCTGTTACAAAAAGAATTGGCATAATCACTCTTTACAATGGGAAGTGTGAATGGGCTGAGAAAACACATCGCAAAATCACAAAGCTGCTGTATTCCTTTTCATTTTTTACTTTTATCAAAAGCATATAGCCCTACAAGATAAAAATGAAAATAAAAAGCTCTGAATGTGCTTTACTTGAAGAAATGTGTTGTTTACTTGTACAAAACCCATAGTAGGTAAGGTTATTAATGCAACCTGTCTATCATAACTTAACATTATGCAACGTTATTTGGTAAAGGCGTTCACATGAATCATGAAATCAGGGTAATGGGCAAAAAACCTGTACACGCGATGCACATGAAACGGCGCCACTTATTCACTCAAAACAAGCAGATTACACATTAGAACCGCATCTGAATAGTTGTTAATGTTTGCAAAGCACAGTTTGAATTTATTTTATGATAACGATCTGCTCACTGTACATTATGGTCTACATAATACGTTTTTCCATCATTTGATTTATTGCAAGGATTATCCAATCACAAGGTTGCTGTGGAGCGTGTCTGCGATTAAATAAACGTCACTTCAATTGGTTTATTCGTTACAAATTAAAGAAATCAGTGCGATCGTCAGTGCACAGGCATTACTTCATCAAGAGCCGCTTTGTGTTTCTTTGTCTTGTCACTTGTGAACCACATGACCTGAGATGCTCATTCATAACGTGCTTTATTTGTAAGCCTACATCAAAGAGAAGACATTCATAACTGGAGACATACATATATTATGTTGTTCTGTTCTGTTCTTCACAATGTGTTTCTTTATATCACAGATTAAAGAAGTTTATGCCGCTGTGTGGATGCACAGACAACATTTTCAATCTTCCCCTCAAGCTCCCAGATACATAATGATCCTCTTTGTTCCCCACATACGAATCGGGGTGTAGAAAAATTGACTCGTTCATTATTTTCTCCTAAAGCGAATAAGTGGCTCTTTGATCGGTTAACTATGGAGACAACCACTCTCTCTCTTTCATTTCATCTGGCAGACAAGAACACAATTGATCAGCAAATTTCGCTTGACTTTACCGCCGTTTAAACACGGCGGCTTGACGGCACGCGGAGCGTAATTTCTTATCTCATATTTATTAATGAAAATAACCCGGGGGTTAATTCGATTCTGTAATATGGAGACGGATGCGGCTCGTTGAAAAGGCGTTGATGTGAACCGCAGTAATGACGGCTAGATCCTTTCTTCCGCAGACGCGCGGATAATTACGTGGATTACAGAGGAGGCATCTGGGAAACCGTCCTGTCATTTCCCCGCTAGCCAGCCGCTTCCTCTTCCAAACGGCACCTGCAGTAAGCTCGGAGACGCATCTTCGCCCCCCCAGTGATAGGAACAGAGTTGCACCTTCACTTAATGAGCTTTTTTTCCTAGCCGAAAGGATCCGAAGCCTTCGACCACTCATTTACGAGCAGCTCAGACATTAGTAAGCCCGCACGCATCATTACACAGTAAGAGAGCGTCAGTCTGAAAGTAATTAAGTAGAGTCGCGTGATGATAATAAAAGGCTTGTGGCGCGAGCTAATATCGAAATCGTACAATGATCTTTTCGTGATAATCCTCTAGTCTCTCTCTTTCTCTTTATCTGTGCTTTTTGTCTCTTTTCTTGTCTGTCTGCGCTCTCTCGGTTTCGTGATTTCGGGCTGCGCTTCTAAGCAATCTCATAAAGCTGTAATCCTCAACAGCTGGGTAGATGACTCCAGGGTCGGCTTTGAATAATTCTTTTACGACCTCTTAACTCTGAGGCACTACAGAATAAATACAATGAGCATACAAGTGGAGCGAAGGAGGGAGAAATAGAGTTGCTTTGGGTTTTAAACACGTGATGTGTCCAGAGGGTACCGTGGAGGGTACAGTAGATGCTCTAAACCAAACCTTGTGTTTCTCCATAGACAGTCATGCTTTCAGATAAAACACTTTCTCCATGAATAATTTTCACCCGTTAGAGCCCTCATGTCATTCCAAACGTGTATATGATACTTTCTTCTCCAGAATACTTTCTTCTCCAAAACCCAAAGCTAGCTTTCCTGTAGCTCAGTGGTATAAGAGCATTGCGTTATCAACGCAAGTTTGTGGGTTCGATCCCATGGGATTGCAAATACCTATAAAATGTATAGGATAATGCAATGTAAGTCGCTTTGGATAAAAGCGTCTCCCAAATGCCTAAATGTAAATGTAGAACACAAAGGAAGATAGTTTGAGAAATGTCTCGGTGGTTTGTGTTCATACAATGGAAGTCAACGGGGGCCACTGTTGTTTGGCTACCAACATACTTCAAAATATCTTCTTCTGTGTTCTGCAGAAGAAAAAGGCATAGAGGAGTCATTGAAAAGTCCTCATTTTGGATTAACATGAGGGTGAGTAAGTACAGTAATTAAAGAAATCACATTTATTCATTAAAGGTGAACTGTCCCTTTAAGAAAACAAACTATGTTTTTACTATAGCAAAAGTGTATCAACCATATGTTTTTGGTGGATTGCTTTTCTTTTGTATAACCACAGTATTTCTATAAATATTATGGTGCAAAACCATTATAATTTGTGGTTAACATGATTTAAAAAACGAAAAAAAGGATACTACAGTGAAACCGTGGTTAATTTAAACAAGACACACACCACCAGGGAAGAGTTTCATTTCTTCTGTCCTTTGCAGGAAACAGACACACATGTAAAGGCCCATAGCTTCTAAGGGCAGGCTATTTGAGAAATGCATTGTGGGAAAGGTTGCAGCAAAAGGAAGAGAGGGGAAAGAGCACTGATGGTGGGATAACACTTCTCATCTGTGATTAATGCTCTTCCCTTCACCTCCTGCCCCGCATACTCGTGAGGTCTGTGGTGTTGCTATCCAACACTGTCTGCGGCCCGAGCGCAGTTGCACAAGACGTCCCCGTGTCATGTGCAGAAAATAGGACTCGCCTAAAACAAAACCTTTGGCGTACGCAAAGCGATTGTTCCGAAAAGGCTTGCGTTTACCTGACATTCAGAACCTTCCTCTACAGAAATCCTTAGTGAGGCTTAGCTGAATGGCTGGCTCGTATTTATTTTTGAGAGGACACCTCTGGGGCATTTGAGGAAATTGTTCCTGGGCAGATTTCTCCTTCTCGGTGAAGGAGAGAGAGTTGGCTGCCAGTTGGATAGAGTCCTGATCTCTCTCTCTCTCTCTCTCTCTCTCTCTCACACACACACACACACACACACACAGTCAAGGGGGCTCTCTCATATGCATGGGTGCATTAGCAAATGAGCTGTGTAGAGGAGCAGTGATGTCACACAGCCCTGGGATTTGCTTGACCATGAACAGTCTTTGTAACCAATGGAAGGACTTCCAGTGGCCAGGATAGTAATGAAGACATGCGCTTAGCTGCTGAAAACATTTAGCACTGAATAATAAGGCTCTATTATGTCCTTTTGAGCTGCCTACCAAGATAGCATTTTTGGAATCACGTCCATGAATGTTGGTTTAAAACCGTACGCAGCCGTCCCACACGTAATCTACACCCACAGAACTCTGAAGGTTTATAGATTTCTGCAGTATTTCATGCTGAATTTTACCTGCCAGTAAGAGCGCAGTACACTCAGCTGCATTTAACTATTTATCTAGCTCAGGAAAGAATTAAGAGACCACTTGACTTTGCGTTCAGTCAGCAATTCTATGTGTATTGTGGCCATTTCATTCTAGTGTCTTTTAAATTTGAGCAAAAGCAAAAACCGGGAGTTACAAAGTTACCCATCAGCAATATGAAAGATGGAGAGCGTTCCAAGAGACATTAAAGCTGGGATTTAAAAACATGGTTGTTTTGTCAAATATGAATTGCTGTATACATGTGAAACAAATTTGTGTTGCGTTGTTGAAAACAGGTTCATATAGTTCATATTTACAGTCGCAGAAAAAATGGACCATTTCAAAATTATTTTCAGTTTTTCTGACTTATAGGTATGTGTTTAGGTAAAATTATATTTTTTTGTTTCATTTTGTACACTACTAACAATATTTATCTCAAATAAAAAAAAACTGTTGTTTCTATTTGCATTTATTTGCAGAACTGGAGAAACAGATCAAAATAGATGCTGCGTATTTTTTCACACTTCAAATACGGCAAAGATTTCACTTTTGACAAATAGAACAGAAATATCTGTACATGTATTTAGGAAAAGTTCAAAAGTGTATCACGGTTTACATGTGTCTTGTCATGCTGTCAGTCTTTCACTGCTGTTGGATGACTTTGTCACTCCTGAGGTTTGATTTTGTTGTAATTCAACAGACACTGGACTGGAATTGCCACAAACATTCTAGAGATGCTGATTTAATTCATTTTAATTTTTTCATTTTAATCTGTATTTGCAGTGTGTGAGGTCTGAAAGCATTGCGTCTGTTCTGTTATTTTGACCAGTTTGTCCCTTATACGTCATTTATATTACAGAGGTTGATACTAAGCGCTTCGGGTGATCCAAGCATGCTGAACGTGAGAATTTCACACGATAATATAAGCTGTGCGAGCTCTGCACGTCCCGTCCCCTGTTGCTTACCTCCACCTGAACCGTCATAGCTGTGTGGGGTGACATATGCTCACAGAAATTTCTCTCTCAATGTCAACACCCAGTCTTTGTTCCCATGGCTCTAACAGACCTCCACCGAGATGACTGGGTCCTGCCGGGGTTGCTTTCACTGTCTTCTGACAGCTGGTGGAATTGGAGTCACAGTTTTTTTTCATTATGCCGGTTGCAACCAGCGCTGTTCTTAACAGGCAGCCATATTCAAAGGTCCATCACATCAGGTTACTGCATGATGCTGTTAGCGGTTATAGCTACTGATAGGCTCCTACAAACAGTGACACGGTTTTCATAATCACTCCATCATTGTTTAATTATTGTAGTGTTTGTTGGGCTGTGCATCTCAAAATTATATATATATATATATATATAACATGTATCTTATAAATAACAATAATATTTATTATTTATCATATAGATCTTTTATATAAATACTGTAGATAGATTGGTAAAACTACTTTAAATCTACAAAATGTTAGATTTTTAGGACAATATAAATGTTCATGATGTGGTATAGTTTTATATTTTATCATCTATAGCAAATCATTAAACGATAAGTTATATAAAGATAATGGTAATATTTAAAGGGTTTGTTTATCCCAAAAAAATATATACTTTACCAAATATATTTATATTTATAAACATATATTCTAATTAACAAAATATTATTAAAGTAGACCTAATTAAGATCTTTAGTATAATCTTAATGTATTTTTATAAAAAGATTTTTTTAACAAAACCATCACAAATATATTAGGAATATTTAAAGGGTCTGTTTATCCAAAAAATATATATACTATTTACTGAATATATTTATATTCTATATTTATAAACATATATTTTAATAAACAAAATATTATTAAAGTAGACCTAATTATGATCTTAAGTATAATCTTAATGTATTTTTATTAAAAAAATGTTTTAACAAAACCATCACAAATATATCGGGAATATTTAAAGGGTTTGTTTATCCAAAAAATATATATACTATTTATCGAATATATTTATAAAATATATTTATAAAATATATTTTAATTAACAAAATATTATTAAAGAGGCCTAATTAAGATTTTTTGTAAATTGAATGTGTTTTTTATATATATATTTTTTTACAAAACTATCACAAATGAATCGGGAATATTTAAAGGGTTTGTTTACCGTAAAATAACATTTTATAAGTAATAATTTTAATCAACCGAGTGGGAGAGGATTGCGAACGCCTTCATAAGCTTGAAAAGAGGCGAAATATTCCTATTATAAGTAATAAGTAAAAAGCAACAGTTTTGAAAGCCATAGGGGGTTTGAACGACAAGACGCGAGTGGGTAAATAATGACTTTTTCGGATGAACTATTCCTTTATTATATCACATATAGCTTGTGAGTATGTACTTCAGTCAAGTGTAGAGAAGGGATTAAACAAATGAGTTTGCTCGACGAGATTTTCCTCAATTTCTCATGCCTCTGCCAAAAGCGGTTTGTATATTTGCCCTATTAATAGTCCCGCTTTTGGGTTTTATGTACCCTTTTCCCTATTAAGCCTGTTGATTGAGCGCTAGAATTTGCATAACCCCCGTGTGCTAACAATTCTCCCTGCGCCCTGTTGCTAAGATGCACAGAGGGACTTACTCCACTCGCTCAGATTTAATACAGCGTTCTCCGGATGATTGCTTGGGATTCCTGCCTCAGACATTCATTTCAACAGCTGAACCTGGCCGTGTCTCGCCTTGAACCGTTCATTCCGACAGCCGTTGTTCTGAGATGTTTGTGGGAACGATAAGAGAGAGAAGGCACAATGAGTGGCAGCTTTGTGAGGAAAATGGCCGGCTAAAAAACAAGGATTTTGAATGAAATCATTGCAGAAAGGCTTCAGGGATTGTTGCAGCAAAAATCTTTTTTCAAACTTAAATGGAGTAGGTCTGGCATGGCTGTCTTTAATGGTTTTAACGTTTTTCCTGAATCTCAATTTTTCTGAGATCTGTGATTTGAAATGTCATTCATTTTAACTTAAAATACAATATAGGATGGATAATGAACAGGATGAACATTTTAAGTCAAACTTGGCAATTGTTTTTTGTGGAAAAAAGAGTCAGCTTGCCATTTCTAGTTTTTTAGTGCCATGAGTGAACTAAATGAAGTTTCACACTACTATTTGATCATTTGTCACTTATTCTGTCTCTCTTTAGGTATAAAACTATATAAAGGCCTGAATGTCGCTTTAGGCATTCTACAGTTGTGACCGTCCCTTTACATATATATCGAAAAACACAAAGCATTTATAAGCTGTCAGTCCTTGAACGATTATTGGAACGCCCAGAGAATAAAAGGTAACTGTTTTGACAAAGCATAACACCCACAGGAAAGAAAAATCAATCGACCTCATTACATGTTGATCTCCCAAGACCTGCATGGAAAACCGGTCGCCACAGCCAATTGCATCTCTGGTCTTAATTCGGTGGCGAGAGCGAGTCTTGCCTGGCAGATGCCAGTTCTCTCCAGTGCTCTCGCAAATGTCAACAATGGGCAGAACTCCCTGATGATCTTATTCAAAGTCTATTTTTGTTTCTTTTCATTCCGTTGTTGAACCTCTTTTTTACGTCTGGGTTTTATAACCGTCAGTCTGTTGGAGTGAGTAACGCGGTGGCTGCAGGTGAGTGACAGGAGGTCTGATATCTTCAGCGAGCGTCTCATCTGATAAGTCTGAGAAATCGGCGACCGGGGTTTGAATGGCAGAACCCTGTTCCTCAAACATCACGAGTTGGTTTATTCTGTCTGCATTGATGATAAAGCGTCTCTTCCGTGTGCTATAACAGTCAGTAAAGATCCACTCACCAGAACAGAATATGTGAGAATGGCTAGCATTCCAGATATATAACCAGTAGGATGTAGTAGCAATGGAATACATTGATCTGAAAAAACGAAACTTGAATGCATTGATTACAGAAATAATAATGAATCTAGCGTTTTTGCTAGATGCAACATGTGGTGATATGGTATTAACATGCGAAAAACTTGAAATTCATGTTGTTTTCTGTAAGGGAAATATGTTTTAAACTCATAGGAAATAGGGCATATATTGACTACAAATTTCTTATTGTAATAATATTTGTTCATCCTTTCTTGGTTTAAATAAAGAAGCCATTCTCTTGGGTCTTGACTCAATTATCTGATTTTATATTATTTTGCCAAGACTCCTGAAATTCTTCTCAAAGATGAGCTTCAGTTTACAGCTGTGCAACATGAATTAAACGTTTTTTATTCTTCTTTAATAATATATAGGCCTGTCAGGAGATCAGACTTTCACTATACCAAAACAATTCATTATCACGATGACTGGTAATATCGCAAAATCTATCTATGTGGCTTGTTTTTTTAAAGATGAAAAGGACAACTTTCTCTTTAACTTCTGTCATGTAATTTTCTTTGTGTTTCATTTGGTCAATGGACAAATACAAATGTAGGCAGGCAGAGAGACCGTTTCTAACCGTTTTGTAACTCTTAAGATAACATTTTGATTGGGTGCTTACAATATTGAGATATGTGTAGAATTAGTATGATAACAATATTTGTGGGATTTAGTGTCACAGTTATTTATATTGTGACAACCCAAATAATATATTTAAATAAACTAATGCATACATTTTAACAAGTTGGATATCACTTTTGGCCACAACTGTATGTTTGTATGTATACAAATATAATCTGACTGTGACCATCATAAAAAAGTCTTATTTTCAAGTCTGCTTTTCTGCTTTGTCGTAGGCCGATTTCAATGTGCTACACATGACAACACAGTTTTAGTAGGTGTTGTCAGACCAAAAACCCATGACTGTCCGTCGTTGTTTTTAGGGAGGGATGCTTTTCCTGCGCTGCGTGTGTTATGACAGAGAGATTATTTCCAAATCCATGCTCTGTCAAAACAAACATGTGTGATATTTATAACAGCTTTCAGATTTTCTTCACTCTGCATTTGTGAGCATTTGTCATACCAGGTCTAAACCTGGGCTATCACTTCTCTGTGCCTTTTAAAGGCCCGTCACACAACACCAACCCGCCCCAATGCCTGCGGGTTTCATCTTTAAATTCTGTATCAGTCTCTGTGTTTGTCAGTATAGAACCTTTCACTAAAACGGTTATGCTCTGGCAGGAAAGAAAATATCTCCGGTGTGTTATAAAATTGCCATTACTGATGGAGGTCACAGAAGCAATTATCCAGGAGTCGTTGAGGCTTTGCTTCGAGCGCTGCCCGACCTCTCGATCTCAGCTGGACACCTGCCCACCATCTATCTCTCTCCTTTTGCAATACGAGCGCTAAAACGTCAGGAGGCCAAAAGGTTCGAAGCTGTGATGTCACATTCCATGTGCGCAAATTCTCCCTTCTGCTCCATTCATAAGCCCATGGTTATGATTTCTGTGTGTCGCTGCACTCCGTACGGTCACAACGCAGTAGCATCAATGGACGTTTCTGATTCTTTGCACACTATGAAACTGAAAATGCAAAGCGTTTTAGACTCTTGGCAGTTCTTGGCAGGCACTGTGCAGAGAAGGTACTCAAACATTATTTTGTCAAGATCAATGAGATGTCTGAATTCATTACTGTAAACAAAGAACAATTATGCTCTTTACTCAGAGAGTGGGGTTTTACAACAGACGATCAATCCAGCACTGAGCTCAGAGCTTAAGGCTGCATTATGAATTAACATCAAGTGAAACAGAAGTGTCTAAAGACAAGTTAAAGTGGTAGTTCACTCAAAATAAAAATACTGTCATCATTTGTACCCCCTCATGTCATTCAAATGTATATGACTCTTTTTTATGTGAAACTCAAAAGAAGATTTTCTTGGAAATGTCTCTGTTCTGTTTCCATACACTTGAAAGTCAATGGGAGCCAATGTTGTTTTGTTAACCAATATTTTCCAAAGTTTTCTTTTGTGTTCTACATATGAAAGAAAGTTATACAGGTTTGGTATGAGGGTGAGTAAATAATGAAAGAATATACATTATTTTGGGTGAACTATCCCTTTAAATGAACAAAATGTGAACACACAATTCAAGAGTTTTTTTCTGGTTTCATGTGTATTTGAACCAATACCAATACACCAATTTGAACCGCACAATTCCTAATGCACACCACAAATTTACAAAATATAAACTATATACATTGCGTTAATATGGGGACCACATATGGACAATCTTAACTATGTGTAGACACACTTTAAAGATGAAATCTCTGTAAAGTTTTATACATAAGGCACCTGCTTTTTGTAAAACACACAACACTGTTGTTACTTGTGTCCCAAAGACAATAAATTCTATAATCTTTAGTAAAAAAAATACCAAAATCTTTGTATTACTGTACTGTTGCATCAAACCATACTGTATTACAATAATGACAATCTAATGAGAATCATCACAGAGAAGTTGACAATAATGAGAAAATAAAATGAAAACAGCTGGACACATTCTAGTAATGAAAATTTGGGGAGAGGTGCTTAATAGTTTATTATATAAATATAATTCCACAATAAACAAAACTAATTGTCCAATAAAAGGCTTAAAGGTCCACTGTATAAAATTTTTGGTCATCTAGTGGTGAGGTTGCGAATTGCAACCAATGGCTCACTCCACCCCTCCCTTTCGAAGGACTACTGTGGCAGACACAGAACGAAGATGTCATCATGTTTACGCTTCTTTGCCGAAGGAGATAACTTATTTACGAAACGCGCTATGTAGGGAAAGTTACCTAAGATATTTAGTCTTGTGAAGAAAGTATAAGATTTATTAACATTTACGTTTAAAACAAGAAAAAAATAAAAATTCTGTTTTACCTTTGTCTTAAAGGGATAGTTCACCCAAAAATTAAAACTCTGTCATCATTTACTCACGTGTATAAATTACGTTTAAAGAGAAAGATATTTGGAAGAATGTTGGTAATTTTCAGTTACGGGGCATCATTGACTTCCATAGTAGGAAGAATTAAATGGTCGTCATTCTTCAAAATATCTCATTATGTGTTCAACAGAACAAAAAAATACAATATATTTTTTCCTACTATGGTAGTGGATGATGTCCCAGAACTTAAAATTGCTAACATTCTTCCAAATATCTTTCTCTGTGTTCATTGGAACAACAAAATTTATACAGGTTTGAAACAACCTGAGGGTGAGTAAATGATGACAGATTTTTCATTTTAGGATGAACTATCCCTTCAAGTTCCAGAAAAAAAGCAAGCAGATCTTTTTGATTGTTTTAAACAAAAACTTCCTTAATTCATTTCCTTTCATAAAACAAGACCAAATATCTTAGGTCACTTTCTTTGTCAAGAAATCCGTTTTTTGCAGTGTATCCTTTCATTTTTTGGAAAGTTCAAAGGTGTGATTTGATCATTCTCTCCTCTCCTGCCTCAGCAGGTTCTGCGTGGCACATGTTTAGATTTCATCTTCTCCAGCAGATTCCCTGTAAGTCTGTGTTGTGTACAGATCGGTGTTGTCTCACAGAAGGCAACAGAAAGGCTTGGGTGCTAGCATGTTATAGAGAAGCTTATCCCCTCTGGCTAAGTGCCTCCTCAATTGTGAAAGTGGAAAATTGGGTGTGATGTGTTGTTTGGAAATCAAAGCTGTTGCGAGGAAAGTGAAGGCTTTACTCCCCTTTTTGTTATCCTTCCCCACGGACGCAGTCAAATTTTGCCAATCGTCAACAAGACCAAAAACTCTTGGCGTGTTGCACTGGCTCACACATTGTTGCCCTTTAGAAAAATATTGGCAGCGATAGAGAAGCGGGGTGCTTAAAGTCTATTAGCAGTGATTTCTGAAGAAATTACTAAAACATGTGGAAGAAGGTGCAAACGCGTTCGGCTGCACTTTTGGCATTGGCCTTGCACAAAGGGAAAGCTCATTTCCGCTGGCGATGCAGGCTCGTATCAGAGGAGGTGTCACCCTGTGTCATGTACATGGACTTTTTCATTTAGCTCGCCCGCCTTGGAGACCCCTGTTTATCATACCGGTTCAAGCTTTTTGCTTTAGTATGAATGGTTGTTAAAAAGGGAATTCAGTCTGTGCCTATTATATTAAACAGGCAACCTTGTTATGCATATTTAACAGCAGAGTTTAGAAAGAGAGAGAGATGCATACTAAAACTGGAAAATGGCCAGCAGATGAACAGTAATCTATTGCCGTAGTTCTCAAATGGGGGTACGGGAATAAATAATGAAAATCAATAAACTATACAATAAACTGTATATATAATAGTATTTTATATGAAATTATGACTACACAAAGATGCATAAAAATGTATAAATAAATATAGATATAATAACTGTTTGACTCTCATTTCACTGAATTCTAAAGTAAAATGTTGTTGTCTGGTCAAGGGGTACTTGGCTTGAAAAAATCCTAAAAAGGGGTATTTAAGCCAAAAAAGTTTGAGAACCACTGATATTGGATGGAGATGCATTTTGGCACAGCCGACTGGTCTGGTGGAGACTCTCTCTGCTTTATCTGGCAGTTTAGTGTTTGCCTGAAGAGTTTAAGATCTGTGTCGTCATGTTATTCTGGAAATACTTTTTGGTTACTATAGTAATACCATGTTTTTACATATACCATGGTATTCTGGTATACATATTGTTAACTGAGTTGGGTCCAGCCTTTGCAAAGACCAAATGATCTACGCTGTGCTATCCACACATCTTACTGTACGTTAACAGTTGACTTTTTTGTGCTATTTTACTTTATCTGTTAAATTTAAGGAGGAACATCTGCGACAAAGTTGACACAATAAAACATAACCGCTCTTTAAGATTTATGAGCTATGAAATAGCAGCCTCTGCGCAATGAAAAATTTAGTCTGGGCAACTTGTGCTTTGATAACATTTTTATACGTTTACACTAGAATCATTTGTTTCATCTTACCGCCAAACATTTCTCAAAATATTAAATTGCATCTGCCTTCTTTGCAAATCCAGCTTGCCTCCTTTTTACAAAATGACACTTATGTCGCTAAAAACTCCATAAAGCACCGTGTAACCATGATTAAAGATGTAAAAGGTTCATTTAGCATTGCTAACAAGACTTCTCTGTGTTAGCTCCGAGCTATACCGTGGCCTTACCCGCACTAATGTACTTCGTCTAATTCGTATTAAGAGCCAGGTAGACGAGGCCCAAGGAGGTCAACGCTGAAATGAGTTTCTTTCTGAGTGCTAAAAGGGGGCAAGGGGGATATTGCATTTAGGTCAAAAAGTGACTTTCCAAAACCACAAGGACTAAGTCATGTGTAATGTGATCTGTAACAAATTAACTGTGTTGCCTGAAATTGGAAATACCGCATTATTAATTTTAGTGTCGCTGAATTGGAAAAGAGCCTTTGAATGTTTAATTGTTTTACTCCTTCGGCAGTTTTTGTTCTTAGGCGGTTGGTGGCACAGTAAGAAGGTCAAAGATGACATGTCTATTATTGCTGTAGCCTACAGCAGAGACCCAATTAAAGCACACTTTCAAGTGAACTAGCATTAAAGTGTGATGAAATCGCATGTAGCTTCTCTAATGAGGCGGGCTTGCAAATTGTGTTGTTGCATTTTTTTTGCGTTGCACACTTGAATTATAGTTTTTTAAATATCCTTAAGATATGAGAATGGTGCCCATGCAAAACTGCCGTAGTGCGTCGTTGCTAGGCTGTTACTACTCGGTTGCTATGGTGTTCTGATGGGGTTGCTACTGTACTGGTGGTCAGTTACCAAGATTCTGCAATAGTTGGATGCCTATATATGACCTCCAGGTCTGTGAGATTTTTGCATGTTAAGTAGTTTGTAGTTCTCAATAAATGTATTGGTTAATAAATCACAAATAAAAGAGGATAAGTTATATCAAGCATGCACCAAAGTTTAATACTAGGAGGTTGTATGTTGGTTTCATTCATTTTATTTCATTGTAATGCTCTGTTAGGTTTGATTGTTTTTCATATTTTTAGCATTTTTGTCTTCAAATTATGGAACGCAAACGTAGCCATATTTGTGATGTCACAACTGCTCACGAGAATAAACGAGGTGGCTAATTCATATGAATTCGTGCAATGTGAATCGTTAAAAAATTTACAATTGTATAAAAAAGTCCCTTCTCTAACCACTGTCCCACACCTAATGTCAGTGGCGGCAAAGTAAATCGTACGAAAACGTAGAAATAAGATCGTACGAGTTCACATGAATTAGCTACCTAGTAAAATAGTTACAAATTCCCATGAGATTATGTTGGTTTTACTGAAAAACAGTTTGACTCATGAAAAACACATCACTTCCTCGCTCACCCCATAAACGACCCAGAAGCCCATCTAATTATCATTATTTCATGTCAGCTCTCTGCTTTTCACAGGAACTAACCGCTTTCCTTTTTGCAATAATCCCACAAAAAGCGCATTTAAAAGATTCACCGCTGATTTGCGCCATAAAACAAAACGCAGCTCGCCCCCGGATAAGTGTTTGCACTTGGAAGATTGCAAAGACGTCGCTGCGTCTGGACATGGGTGGTTGTTGGCATGTTAAGTAGCTCACTGGCGCAGTCTATAAATGCCAGGAGTGAGCGGCCCACCTGGAGAGAGGCCCAGCGGCTGAGAAAGAACTCAAGGACATGTGAATTAGTCCAAGCCGCCAGGAGTGAGAACACAGTTTGAGGCAGAAAAGAGCGCTGGCGTGGAAATGGGTTGAGTGATGCTCTGTCAACATCATGAACATTGATTAAAACAGGTGATTTTGCACAGATCAAGGTAAAGTAGGTAATGTTAGAAATCTAAGAGCAGTGCTGGATGAAAGTGGTTCCCCTCAGGAGAGACACAAAAGTTTAAAAGGTTTTGTTACTACGAGAAAGGATTTTTTTAATCTTTAAAAAAAATCACCTACTGTTACTTTCTTCCTTAAACAAAAACACAATTTATGAAGCCATCCACATTGAAGATTTTATCTTTTGACATTTCAGTGTTTTTATCTGAACCTGTAAGAATGTAAAGCACGCTTTACGAGAAGCTTGTTGTTGAAAGATATGTCATTTAAAGCTAGATTTGACCTGACAGCGCTCCCGCAGGAATCTGTTCGCAAATGCAGGGTGGGTTTCTTAAAGGCAAGGCTACAAAAAAAACACATTTCATTTTAATTCAAGGAGAGGTTCGCTGATAATTGTTGGGCACAAAAATACTTAATTAACCTTATTAGCGGACCAGAGGAGAAAATAAATGAGAAAAAATACCTGATATGACTTGAAAAAATTCTGTTATTGAAGTTAAAATGATTTGTGGAACCACACTGTAGAGTTTTACAAATATTATAGATTTTAGAAGGAAATAACTTTGTAAAACTTGACATAATTTTGCATGCTCGAATGACTCAACAAACAAACAAGCTTATTCAGAAAGTGACAGTCCAAATTGAAAAAAGTGTTTCGAATCGTTGTTTCTCTCACAGTCTGTTTTTGAGAGTTTATTAAAAACATGATTATGAGAATTCATTCTTTTAGACTGTAACATTCAGAATGGGACTAACATGACTAAAAGAGTACACACAGGCTTTGCTATTTGTAACAAAGGAGATGTTGCTTGTTGTTTGTCAGTTCACAAAAGCATTTAAGCACCAGTCACATCTATACATGCTAAACCTGCTCTTCTCTCATTGTGAAATGAACGGAGTTGCTTCATGCCTTGAAGGTAAACATATTAAACATTAAACCCCGTTAATGCAGGCGATGCGGAACAGGCGAGACTGTTTGGATGGGTTTAACGTGAAGATACTTGCATTGAGATCAATCATTCGCTTTGAGACGCGTCCTCCATTATTTATCATCTCCTTAGAAACCCTGCATGTATTATTCACATACAGAGAATCTAAATTTAGTCTCGCCTTGTGGGAATGACATGGCACAGGAAGATGGTACACAATAGAACAGCATGCGTTTGAGCGTGTTCTGCGCATGTGGGAGGATTAGCATTTACCATACTTTCCTTTATTCACTTTACTACAGTATGCATACTAGAATGTATCCCACAATGCATTGCACTTCACAATTTCACATCGATCTTTAGATTCAAAATGCCAAATACATTTATTTAGGAGATTATGGAATGACTTGCTATAGGTATTTAGTTTCGACTACTACATGATGTAGTGTGCTATGCGGTCAATCATTACAATCATTTCAAAATTATTGAAATATTGCAGATGTGAAAACTGCAATAACTGCAATATTTGTTTTTATGTACTGCAGCAATAAATTATGGATGTTTAATTTCAGATTTTGTGTAATGCTTTTTTTACTCAGACTGTGTAAGAATGTGAAACATATGTATTTTTTCTTAAGACGTATAATTATTGTAGTTTTTTCTTACCTTGAAATATAACGGTTGCTTTTCTTAAAGAGTAAATATTTTGTGATTTTAAAGGTCCTACTTTAGTTTACAGAGTGTTCAACACCAACATTACATACATACACTTTGTAAAAACACTTTCATCTTCTACTAATAGGCAGTTATTATTACCTTACTTCTTGACTGACCCTCAAATGAATCCCGTCCTTTCTGTCAGCCTACTCTGATCTGATTGGTCAGGTGGTCTTGTCTGCTGTGATTGGTCTACCGCGTGTAGTGTCGCAAATGGACCGTAGGCGGACATTACACGGAGTGACACAAATTAGAAATAAAAAAAATGAAATTAGAACGACAGTCGACTCATTGCCGTAATTCGGAGTCGACTCCTTTTTTCCCCAAGCCAATAACTTTGTTATTCGTTCCCTTTCGGTTTTACAACTTGGCAGACTGCTTACATTCACACACGGCAACATTACACACTGCATGAAATATAATTTTATGGACATTGTAATATCTACTCTTTAAATAAATCCTGAAATAATAAACCTTGAGGACGTATGAGGTGGACAAATGCGACCTCTGGAGGACGCATCTGAAATCCTGGCCAGGACATGTCCGGGAAAAATGGCACGTATGGTCACCCTACCTAATCCACCCTCTTTCCATACCAAACCACATCTGTTACTGTATCTCCTCCATCATCCTCTCATCCACTCTTGATGCTGAATCCCAGGCCCAATATGTGCCGAGCTGAGATGACACCGTGTTCGGCCGGCGTCCTTCACGTATAGCTGTGCGATATTATGCAAAATAGGGTGTCTGGAGACGGATTGCATCTGTGTGCGTGCCTCCCCGCGCTGCTGGGAGTGGTACATTATTCCGTGTAAATGAGAGCAAGACCTTGAGGTATTCTCGGAATCCTACATCCGCTTTTCCTCCCATTTACCACAGTCACGATTGTCCAGCGAGACTCGGACTGTTTGTTCCGTGAATTTAGTTAAATGAGGAGCTCGAAAGATAAGAACGGTGATACATAAACAGACTTGTTAACATGTCCCCCGGTTAGAGCCTCCCCTGAGGGGACACAAGCTTATATCTCACGGAAAAGCAAATGGATCTCACCCTCATAAGTCTGGGTGGCCACTTTAAAAGCATGTCAAAGTGTATTTGATTAGGGCACAACTGCGCGAGTCTTTGAAGGCCAGTGTTGGGAAAGCTGCTTTGAAACTAGCTTACCGAAGTAAAAGCTACTTATGACTTAAAGTACTTAAAACTACAGTCAAGCTACTTTTCTTTAAAAATGTTGGTACTTTAGCTACTAACAGAAAGTATAATTAATGCATATCTTTTTTTAATATATATGTAACTGTGAGGATACAATTGATAATTTATTCAGAGCTGTATTTTACAGCTGTATTGTTTTTATCAAAAACAATGAGGGTGAACACATGTTTTCATGATGCTGATTTCTCACTGTACAGTATATTAAAAATAATTTTATTATTATTTCCTGTTTTTGATACATTGCATTGGTTCTAACTTCAGTTTTATAAGGTTTTTTACTTGTGTGTCTGCTAAATGTGAATGGACATCTCAATTAAAGTCATATTTGAGGTCCAGTTTTTTTGATTTAGCGGCATCTAGTGGTGAGGTTGCGAGTTGCAACCAACGGCTCACTCCACTGCTCCCCCCTCCCTGGCTGACACAGGACTCTTCACTTTTTCTCTTCTTTGCCGAAGGAGATAACGTTTTATGAAACACGCTCTGTCGAGCATTTTGTCCGTTTAGTGCTACTGTAGAAACAAAATGGCGAATTCCATGTGAGGGGACTTGCGGTGTATTTAGATAGAAATAGCTCATTCTAAGGGAATAAAACACAAGGCTTCATTATCTATGGTCTTTACAAACCTCTGAATACATAGTTATGTATATTATATAGAATTTCTGTCAATAGATCCTCCAAAATATTACACATTGCACATTTAAAAAACTTTTGTTTTTATTAACATTTCTTTTAAAGAATAAAATATATTGTAGTTTTACCTTCTTAAAAACTAAAAAGACATAATACATGTAATAGTGATAAAAAGAACCAAACTACTGTCATACTACTGACAAAATGCATTTAAGGGATAGTTCACCAAAATGAAAATGTTGTCATTTTCTCCTCAAGATTTTATAAACATTTTTTGTTCTTCTGTGGAGTACAAAATAAGATATAAGGCTGTATGTTACTCACTGAAAGCCCTAGTCACTATTAACTTTCATTAATGCAGTCAAAGTCCCTGACATTCTTTATCTTGTTTTTCATTTGTAAAAAAAGTCTTAAGAGTTAGTAAATAATGCCAGAATTTCATTTTTTGGGTGATATTTTCTTACGTCTGCAGACACTTGGACAGACAAGAGGACTTCAGTCTATCCTGCTCTCGATTCAATCAGAGTCGTCCAATCAGTCCGGCCTATAAAATCACCAGTGTAACACACAACAACACGGCTCACTGATGAAGAGGGTTTATATAAAGCACAGCTGTGTTTCTCGAGTCTTTAAAGAGTCCACTCAGAGAGACTTACTTCGTGTGTCCATTACATTTGTTTGCTGCACTCAATATTCTTGCACGATCCTTCTACTAGTTTCATATTCATCGCTTTTAATTACTGTCAAAGTCTTGGATCTTGGCTTTTTCTTCAAAACACGGATGCTGATGAGTAATTCAGAGCCTAGAAAGTGCTTTATGTGTCCATGTGTCTCAATAATTGTGAAGTGCTGCATTTTGAAGAGGCAGAGAGGACGAGACTCCAACATTTCTGCTTCTCAGTGTCCTCATCGCTCTAAAGATCCATTTCCCGCAGCGATGTCTCAGTTTGATGCAACGCTCTTGCCATCACAACACCTGTTTCCTCTTTTCATTCAATCCTGTTTTCATAACCAGCTTTCTTTTGTTCCCCAACTACATGAAGATGTCGATCTCTGCTGTTCAAAGAGATGTTGTTTCTTTTTATCTCTAATTAACACCAACAGTGTTCCATGTTGCTTTGTTTGCACATTAGTATATGTATATATATTAGGCCATAATGACCACATGACCAGATTTGACAAACACTTCTTTTCTGTGTTGATGTGCAGATGGGGTAAAACAGAAGGGATCTCTCAGCAAACATGTTTTTTGCTACACTTAACCTTTAATATAGAGGGTAAACTGCCTTTCAGGATGATATTCTGATCAATTTTGCTTTGTGTTTGTGCCTTTACAGCTGGCTGGGTTCATCTATGCCTGTTACGTTGTGAAGCTCATTTCAGAAGAGGAAGACACCTGTGAGTATTGCTTCATAACTGATTCATAATTATACTATCTTTTTATATCATTTACATCATCCATTTGAAATTATAACTATATCATCTTTTTCAGATTTGACATTATTTAATCAGCCATTAATCACTAAAATAATTATTTAATTAAATATGAATTATTTATTTTTTTCTTAAGAAATGTTGCACAGGTCTTGGTGGCTGATCTTTAGCACTGGCAAACATTTATATTCAGATATTTCAGGGTCTAAAACATTGTTTTTATTGATCTGAAACGACCAGCAATTGGTTTAACGGGATGTAGAAAACTGCAGCGCTCAGACAACCGCACACATTATTCCCTTCGATCACGGTAAATTATATAGCAAAATAAAAGATGAATGTGTTTGAACTTTTTGTGTTTTATTGGAAGAAAAAAGGAATATTTATATTTTTGAGGGAATATACGATCACAAGGTATATGCAAGCAAACAAAAGCACGGCAGATCAATACTGTTTTTCTTCACCAAATACAGTCAATCCTTATTTTCACCCTTCACATTATTAAACGCCATGAAGCAACTAAGACAGACAGCGATAAAGAGAGAGGATGCGTGAAAATAAAAACTTCTTGGCTCTGGTTAATAATGTTTTATAATCAGAATCATTAAACTTCACCCTGTCTGTAATTAAACGCGTCTGGCCTCTCATTAAACTGAGTGACTTCACTACATGTTAGGATCACGGACTGAGAGCCCTGTGGCACAATATACTCAGTGTGACGTGATGGTCTATTAATACAGACTGTTTGTGTGTTTATGAGTTTTTATGCATGGCTTCACGCATTGGGATTTAGGCCCAAACTGGAGCAGAGCATGATTTAAATCTAGAATCTGTCTAGAATCTGTTTGAGTCTACAAACAGGCATTACTCATGTTTTTATAGTACTGCAGAAAAATATTTGTATTTGGTCTAAAAAGTCTAAATTTAGAGAAATACCAGAGAAATATAGACAATAAACAAACCTGTGCAACATAATATATTTAAGAGAATATGATTGATTTTAATATGTTAAGTTTAGTTTTCTTTCACCATTGGCAAATTACTTTATATAGTGTAAACAACAAACAATAGACTAAAAACTGTTTTTTTTCTTGATGCTTCCCCAAAAATAAAAATGTTGTTTTATCTCATGCCAGGCCGGTAGTTGATGATGTCACTGTGAAAAGAAAACCTACATGCATGTCAAGTTGGCACACATGTGTAGAGTTATCACATCATATGCATGTGCATGACATCACTATTTTTACAAATTTGCGTTTTGTAGTTTGCATTGAAACAATAACGATGTGATTTCCAAATCTAGCACTTAAAAAAGTTTTTTGAATGGTCAAACGCATAAAAAGTTTGTCTTTAGTTGACAATGATGTTTTGTAAACACCCCTTAGTTTAATAGAAATTCATTATCTGCTTATTTGGGTGTTGAAAAAAAAATGCTTTATGCTTAACGCAATACAGCATCCTAAATATTGATACAGTATAGAATGGTAAATCGTGTGCGCATGTTTGTTTCTAAATGCCATATCAATGAAGTTATTCAAAACCAAGATCACTAAATCCAGTTTATTGTCCTATGAATAGTCAAGTTAACCAAAGCATTTCACATTGAAACTTGTTCTGCCACACAGATTTGTTAACATCCTTAAACATAATTCAAGATCAGGGCGCTGAATGAGCTTCTTGATTGTCTCAATCAGCGCATATGAGACGTTGTGGAACATTTGTGTAATTGGGAAATATCCCTCTAAAGTCTCTCTCAATCAGTCTATGGGTCGTCTGAATGTGAGTGCTGTACCCGATGAATGTCAGCGGTGACGGCGACGTTCCAGACATGAGATGAGAGAAAAAATACCTCAGAGAAATATTATAGTGGAAGCTCTGAATCATCCATAGCCAGCCAATCATATTGCAGGTTTGTTCCGTAGGAATACTAATCGGGTCGCCATATTGGCCATTACAGCTTTAATTAATATAATACATGAAGTACCTCTGCAAAGGTAATGAAGGACTCAAACCAATCAACACGTTCCTTTGTTAATTACAGCTGTTATCAAGGGTGCCGTCCCAGGGTACATTTAAAGAAAGGACGGCATTTAAAATGATTCCACCTTGGAGAGCGGGCGAAAGCAGGAGGGAGCGTCACGAAGCGGCTATTACTGCGTGCAAAGTGCGGGGAAACACTTTTTGCATCTATAACAAGGAAATTAGGTTAAGGCTTTCCTTCGGGGATACGCAATCAGGTTTTGTGGTTGCAGGGGTGCGAGCTCGCTCTGATGGGCTTTGTGTGCTGCGTGCGGTTTACAAATGCCTTCGAGAGGATAAAGCCGAGAGCATAAAACGGAGGCAGCTGTTTGAAAAACACAACCATCTCAGCTTAATTCCCTGCGGTGGAGGGGCCATCGGACTGGTTTTTTTCTGGGATGTGTCGCTTAAAACAGAATAAATAGCTGTTTTGTTGAGGTCGTTGGATGGTTGTTTTATGTGTTTGAATTTTAATGCTATAGCTGGAGGCGGCTCGCGGGCCCTCGATCTGTCCTCTTGTCCACAGTCATCAGTAGTTGTGTTTTTTTTTACTTCATTATTGGATCAGTGATCCCGGCGCTTCCATTAACTTGGCAGTACTAGCCGAGAGGACTTTGGGCTGTAAAACAACTTGAGCTATTTGTTCCATTGGAAAGGGGAAATGTTTTAAGAGCATTTTAAGAGCACTCTAATACAGACAAGACTCGTCTCGAGGCTATCTATCTAAACAATTATCCCCTACAGACATATTTATGTAGAGGAATGTTCTGAAGTGTGGCATAACTTAATTTTCGTACTAAAATGATCTGTGTTTTCCAATTGTTTGTGCGGTTTGATATCAATCCTACAGTACACACATTTTTAACACTTGTATATCTTTAAATCAGCAAAAATACAGGAACAATACTTTATTCATCTGAAGGAATTTTCTGAATGTATTTTTAATGTTTCACCTGTATTTTGAATGTTACAATGCATTCCTTTGTGTTAAATTCCTTTATTAGATAATGTCAGAAAATTATTTCATTTTGTTGAAGTGTTAGGTTCTATTTTTTGTTGTTTTTTTCATTTATATTTATTCATTGTTTTATCTGTCTGTCTATTCTAAAATGCATTTTCTGTTAAGATGCTTTGCAACAATGCAACATTTTGAAAGTGCTATAAAAAATTTACAAATTGCTTTGAACATTGCTGGGTTAAATTAAAGGTCCAGTCATGAAATTTAGCGGCATCCAGTGGTGAGGTTGCGAATTGCAACAAGTGGTTCACTCCCCCTCCCTTTCAAAGCACTACGGAGGCTGACACGGAAAAAAGATGCCGTCACGTTTTCTCTTCTTTGCTGAAGGAGATTACGAAACACGCTCTGTAGAGCATTTAGGGCTAGAAACAACATCACAAAGTCCATGTAAGGGGACCTGCGGTGTATGTAGATAGAAATAGCTCATTCCAAGGTAAAACATAATGCTTCATTATGTAAGGTCACCTCTAAAGACATAGTTATGTATATTATATTGCATTTCTGTCAACAGATCCTCCAAAAAATTACACAGAAAATCTTTAAAACATAAGAACATTATTATAGTGCTATTGTTCAACTGTTGGTCTTTCACACATCATGCTGACATCCTTGTCAATGTGAAAATTGTTGCAAATATTTATTTTAGTTCATAGTTTTGTACCATTGTACAGGTCAAACGTGTAGTGAGGTATTAAAAAACAAATGTGTATTAAAATACAATGTGTTGCTAAATTCAAGCACTGTAGTTAAAACTGTTGGCACAAGCTTCAGGCCTGACCTCTGTGGGTTCTGATAACACTGATCAGGACAAAGGTCTGATTCCACAACGTGTCCATCGTGGATTATGGGATTTGTTCCTAGAATCTGTTATTAGAATGATAATAAGTCATTTTAGGATGCGCAGGAGATCTCAGCTAATTCTGCAGCTTATCTCAAATGGTAAATGATTTAGAAAACAGCCTTGAATGGTCAAACCCTGGTTCTTTATCGCACGCTTTAGTGGCTTCCTTAGCGTCTTTGTGGAGAGTCTAGATACCCGGCCCTGAAACGGCTGGATGGTCCTCACAGAGAGGGGTCCAAGCTTATCCTGTCAGTTTGTTTTATGCCAGCAGATCTGCATCCATTACTCATGAATATCGCTCTTAGCATAACCATTGAATATGTGAATAAATGTTGATTAGTTGATAAATGACAGCTTTTAAAAGCATTCGGAGAAATAAAGTGTCTCTTTCTTTCTTTTTTCTTTAGTTGACTTTATAGGAGGGTTTGATTCATACGGTTACCAAGGGCCACAGAAGACATCGCATTTGCAACTACAACCAATGTACATGTAAGTACCGCACAAATGATGGCATTTAAATCAAATCAAACCTCATTTATAAACGGTTTAAACTGACGTACTCGCCTGGCCTGAAGTTAAATTCTGGTCTGTGTTTGTGGATTGATCTGTAGTGGCTAATAACTATTTATATTTAATTTTATATTAATATTAAATCATATTAATATTTTATTGTATAATAATTGTATCTAATAAACAATTTGTTGAATTTTGTTGTATATTAATTTATTAAATAAACCATCTATAAAACATTCACTTATGCAGTTTCTTGCAGCTCAAAAACGTACTAAACACGTGGCAAGTAGCTCGCTGTTTCTCTGGTTTGTATTAGATCATATTTGATAAATAATCATTCATAATATTATAAATAAATCAACAATCATTCAAAATAAATAGTTAAACATTTATTTATTTATATACACATATAAATAAAATGTACTATTTTTACTATAGATTTTTTAGACTCTCTAGGTACAAGCCAGGTTCGTGTCTACGTGCAAAACACTGAGTGCTTTAGGGTTTGATAGGAAGTCCAAGACCGGCCGAGTTCAAAACAAATCTCGAGTAGCTTCTCAGTCGCAACATCTATAAGAAATATAGTCAGTGTGTCTGGGATAATAGCTTAGGTCAATATTTGGGGAGGTATTTTGTTTGCCCTGTCTCGGTTGACAGCTTAAATGTTTATAAGAAAGCAGTGAAATGCTCAGAGGTGGGACTCGGTGAACGCTGGGAGATTTAAGAGGATTTGGCTTATTGACACTGATCTATTGGTGATTGTGTTCTATAAAGTCTTCCTTTGTGTCCACAGTACACTCCATTATGCCAGGAGGTGAGACAGCAGTGCATATTAAGCTTAGACTCATGATTTAGATGTAGACAGCTGTCTGTCTGAAGAGTTGGTGCATTTTAATGGTAACGATAAAATATGCATCATATTATGAGTTAAATTTTTCTGTGAACTATTCCTTCAACTGTACAATCACCATGGCATCATTCAAAGTCTTCTTCAGCTTGTGGGTGAGATCAGTCCAGCTCATGTGAAAACATATGGCAGGGCTCCAAATGTGTCTGTCGCTAGTCTTGGCACGCAAGTGACACCAACAGCAAAATACCAGCCGGGACGTTCCCCGTCGTCCTCCAGGGAAGGAAGGGCACAGCTGAGCTGCCCAGCGTCTGGTTTGAGGGACAGGAAACGGGCAGGCTGGAATCTGGCCAGTGATATGGGATCTAAAGGGATATCCCTTATGGATTTACTGTAGATAGTGAGGGAGTGAGATTCTTCTATAATATTGGACTAGCGTTTATCCCTAGAGATTATAGCCCTCTTTCTATATTTTTTTCCCACAAATGAGCAATGCCTGGGTGACAGTAACACATTTTGAAAGTATGTAAGGATGCACTGTTTTGTGTGTGTTACGCTGATGAGTATATAAATGGATTTGTAGATATTCCGCAGATCATGTGATCACAACATATTGACTGCCTTAAAGGCATACTTCACCCAAATATTGAAAATTCTGTCATTATTTACGCACCTTCGAGTTGTTCCAAATCTGTATAAATGTCTTTGTTCTGATGAGCACAGAGAAAGATTTGGAACAACAGAATTTTCATTTTCAGGTGAAGTATCCCTTTAAGGGGCAAACCCGGATAATGTAGAATAACATGTAGAATGAAGTTTTTTTTAGGCTACTGTCAATCTTCATTGTGTGTCTGTACATCATTTTAAACATGAAAAAAGAAGTAATGTATCTTTAAAATACACCTTCATGATGTTTCCAAGCTTTTATGACTGTGGCATTTTCTGTCACCAGTATACACAGCAGAAAGGTGCAATTACATGGGCTTTAGATCAATGACAAGCTACAATGCTTTGTGCAACCCCTTAAGATCCATCCATCCTTGTCTTCTGGGAACAGATGGATAAGGATTACACCAAATCCACACAAAGACAACAGAGCAAATTAATTATTATTCTAAAAGAGCTACATCCCCCCGTAACCCATAAGTGCTTCCCGGTTGGTAAAGGTTTCATGTCGAAGATGGGCCGTATATTCACCGTCAGCCAGTGTTTCGTATTTATTACATGGCCGACTGACTAAATCATTCTGTCACGTCATGGAGTCTTTTGCTTTTGTAAATGTCAGAATCTCACTTTTCCATAATGCATTGGAGTGCGGTGAATGGCAGGTCTATCTGTAGACAGATTGCATATTTTGATATGTCTGTGGGAGAATTTTGTATGCATGCTTTGGTTAAAAAACGTGCATGTGCGTTTCTATGCATTTTAAAATGCACCGGGGAGGAAAATAGAATAGCCAATGAAAAGTGGAAAAGGTCACGGCTAATAATTAGTTGAAAGGGCAAGGAAGAGAAAAACGGAAATGAATGGATGCAACTCAAAAACCTTCAACGGGATGCAAAAAAAGAGACAAAAGACGCTTTGTTCTGCCAGATACGAAAAAACTAAATGTGGTAGTTAATCAGTTGTTAGCTCATGGCTGTAAATCAGTTTTTATAACATTTGCGGTTTTCTCACGTTTCAAAAATACTCAAACAGGAATTTAGAAATGCTTTGATTGGAAGGTTGCTGATAGGCTCTAAGCAGAAAACTACTAATATTATTAATAAAATTGACTAAAAATAGAAAAATGTAATGAAATAAAAAAAGACGGCTGTAACACAAGAAAACACACATGCTGATAAAATGAATTTGAATAAATGTACAATTTACCCGGTTTTATGTGAACAAATCAATGAAATTCAAGACATTGATTGAATACAAGACAATACCAAACAATAAATCAACAAAATCGAAGTTCATAGTGAATAATGTAGGACAAAAAATTATTTCTGTTTAGCCATGTTAATAATTTTGCAAACGGGCCTATTAACATTTCAGAGTAACATGCAATAAAATGCATTTCTGTGTTTCATGTTAAATACATTTTTGGACACTGCACAATTTTGGTACAGTGTTAAGGCATTCATGTAAAGTCTTCCTCCTGAACCAAAATCTAATAAATAATCTGCTATACCTGTTTTCTTCCTTAGGTCAAAATAAAAGGACAACTGCCTTATCAACCCATCAAACCGAAGAACGGAAGTTCGAACACTCTGTCTCTCTACGTAAATGTCTTAACATGATAGTGTCTTACGAACTGTCGGAGGAACACTGAACCGACGTTTGACCTCAAAAACTAAAGCAACAAAGTGGATTTTCTTTGTCTATGCCCAGCCCTTCGTCTGTCTCAGCACCAGAGCCAGGAGGTGCGAGAGTGCCCCCCTGTGGCCATGTCTTCTCGGCAGACTTATTGCGACCGTAAACAATGCAAAGCAGTGCAGAGCACAGGAGCAGATTGTGTTGATGTCTGTGTATTGTGCCAGACATCAAAGCACTGCGGAAATAAAAACTTGAAATCGTGCAATGGACCCGGGTGGATTCAAGCGATACGGAGACCATCCGTACTTAAAGAATGTTCATTAACCAGTTATGATATTAGTTATCTGATGTACTTCTGCAATCTTCAAATGGTGACTGGAGTGAATTGTTGTGGTTGTTTACAAAGGGTTATTCCAGCAGTGGGATGACCGTCACATTAGGTTTTCTTAAGATAATTAACTGCAACCCGATTAGTTTTAATTCTTCTGGATGTACGTGCGTTGAAAGTGCCAAGACAAGTTACAAAAGACGAGTAGCTGCTAAGAGATTCTTATTTTTTTGACAGTCAGAAAAATAGCTATGATTTTATCAGATCAACGTCGACATGGGATCAACCGTACGTGTTTGCATGAGGTGTCAAAAATCTGTTGCGTATTTAATATCTTTCAGCTAGAAATAGACCTTGGAAGGACTGTCCTTGCTCCATAAGGTTGTTTGTGAATATCGTGTTTTTAAGATGGTGTTGAGTCCTGTTAATAAGATAACGAATAGAATACAGTTGTAACTTCTTTCAATTTTAAGCCTTTTTTTAACATGTGTGCCACTGTTCACTATTTTCTAGTAGACTAATAATTTATTAAGCCGTGTAGGGGGCTTTTTTGACATATGTGTACATATTGAGGGGGAAGAGTCTTTGGAGGGGGGTAGGGATAGAGATGCATTATTTCTAGTGATGTGAGAAAGTTTGATTTACTTTGGGCTGAGATTTAGTTTTGTGTCGGTGAAACCCAGTATCTCAACGCAATTGATGCCCAGCTTTCAGGCGAGAGGTTTATGATCCCCCTTACAAACTGTTACTAAATATATAAAAGCTCTTCAGGAATTTCCACTCTCTGATTTACCTGTACTGTATGACTTCATTGTAACCTGCCTCTTGAATGAATATCATAAAGTTTCTTTGGTAACACTTTACAATATGGTGCTGTTTGTTAACAATAAGTAAATGCATTAGCTAAAATGAACTAACAACGAACTATACGAATACAGCATTAATTAATGTTAGTTCATGTTCATTTCAGCATTTACTAATAGAGGGTTTGCACCTACGTCACGGTTTGGTCAGTTACCCGGATGCGCGGCCATATTGGAGATACTCGGATCTAAACAACAGCATGGATTGCACGGTTAATGTACTACATAAGACGTTGTTCTACTAATTTACGATGTCTAAACTACGTGAAAAACGGTGGTACATTTTTATAGTTAGTACTCCAGATGTTTTTCCCGGTCCGACCGAATAGTACAGCCCAAAACACGACAATAATTGACCATTTTCAGCAGCAATAATTATCGAAACTTGCGAGCTGAGCTCGGTTCAGTGGCATTGTTTACGTTTAGTACCGCCAGTATGGCCGACTTCCGGATTGATGACGTGTAGTGAAAACCCTCTATACATAATCCAAATCAGGCAGCCGGTTGTTAATGCAGAAAAAGCCCCGACACTGCGCTAAAACTGAAGGGGCTTATTTCGCGATAACAGTCGGCTGCTTGAACATTATCCCGCTTATTACACGGCTACTTGGCACATGACAAAAAACTGGACATAAAATGTGAATTTGAAACAATTTTAGCTAATTTTATTGAATCTTTTTATTAGCTAATTTTTACCGAATGCAGACCTTCCGCGAGGAAAAGACGTTTACTTTCGGATTTAAGAAATGTAGGATGTATGAACTTACGTGCAAATATCACGAACATGCAATTTGGTTTGATCCTTTGTAAATATAATGTCATATATGTTATTAAAATAAATATTTTATTTGTCAAAAAAAACTATCAAATGATTTGCTGCAACCGTGGCTGTGCCTGAAATCTGATCAAAAGTAAATCAAATAAATATAGTGGAAAACTTCAAGGCGGACGTCCGTTTCTAATGTAAGTGCCAATAAATGAAGTTCTCGTGACTATTATGTTTTTATCAACGCTCCCGTGTAGGTTGTTGTGAATACGTCACAGGTCAAAGAGTATACGGGTCACATGACCATTAAACATGGCGGACGCAGTATGTCCGAAATAGGGGCTGCATCGAAAACTTCGGAGGCAGCATTTCAAGGTAGTAAGCAGTCGCGATTTCTTTAAGACTGCAAGGGAAGCTCAGCTTCCCCTATAATTGTCAAAAAATGAATGGTCAAATATATGTACTATTATGTTAACATTTTATTGACTAAAAATGCGTTAAACACGTTCGTCTCGAACGAAAACAATTTCGTTCAGAATCAGCTACTTAGGTCGGCTGACTCGATTTCCTCCTCATTCATTCCCGTAGCGTACAGTGCATTACTCTGTTGAAGCCCAGCGTCCATTGACTTCAATGGGGCTGCTTTAAACCGTTTTTTTCAGTGCTTAGAAACAAGACGGTCATTGGATAATGCTGCGATTATGTCCCCACGGACGCTCAGCGTCTCTGGGATGAATGGAGGAGTGGGCTGGCCCGGACTCCGAGCGTCTGCGTGATGATTGGAGGGTCTGTCATCTCTTTTAATCCACTTTTATGTCCTAAAACGCTCGTTTTTTGGGGTCGACAGCTTATAAAAACGTATTTCTTTTTTTTTTTAGCTTGTTTGCTATACACATTGTCACATATCAGCTTTTAGACATTGTTTTTTTTTTTGTTTGTTATAAATCATAAATGACAAGGAGGCGGCAGCTTCTCGCAATGCAAAGAGACGGTTGGTGTGGGCGTGGGCGTGGTCTTCAGATTATGACGCGTATCACTCTGTGTCTCCATTTCCATCTCAGTCCCATCGCGGATTTTGCATGTGTAGTCGAAAGACAAACTGCTGCAACCTTCATCGTATATTTCACACAATTTCACACCACATTCATTGTTTCAGTTTAACAGGCCATTGAGAGGACACTGGTCAAGTCACTGGAAAAGACGCCTAGTTGGTACGACAGGGTTACAGAGCATTTTCTTGAAAAGGAACGTAGGGCAGAATTTACATATAAATAAATGGACAATTTTTATGATTTAGGCCGAAAATGAGCTTCCCCTCTTTAAAAGATCAGCAGCCGCCACTGGTAGTAAGGCATCAAGGCTCATCCAAATCCAATGTGTGCTTTACTTCCGGTCTCCTGAGAACCTCCATCAGGTCGATTTTTGAAGGCACTATAGATGTATCCTTCGCTGGCTTCAATGTCCCACAATTCTTTGCGTGTGCTCACGCGGGGAATGTGATTGGTCGAGCAGGGTCGAGTTAAAAAAAATGAATGGCGGCCTAGAAAGCGGCTAGAGCACAGTTTTTGTCTAAATAAAGTTCTATTTTCTCTTTTCACAACGTTTAAATGCATTTCTAATGATAAATTAGTATTTTAGTTTTATAATATTCGATTAGTTATCACAAAGGCGCCCTCTGTTTATAATAGAATTCCGTTATGTCGCTCGCGGCTGCCTTCATGCCTTAACGCTGCCTCCGAAGGCATTGCCTCATGAGACAGCGAGGCAACAAGTCAGCTGCCTAAGCTTTCAGACGCAGCCTTATTCATACTACTCCCACTCATACTATATAGAACGTACTGTTTTAACTGCCGATAGGTAGGTACTTATTCAAATTCAGTACGTACTATCACAGTATAGGATTTTGGACGCAGCCCATGTGTTATTAGATTTGATAGGTTATTATCTGCGAATAATGAACCTGCAAATATCGCGAATGGCCAATGAGAATTAAGCATTCCAATGAGCCGTGTAAGAACATTGGTTAATGCACAATGAATTAACATGAATAACTGTTTTGAAATTAACTAACATTAACAAGGATTAATAAATAATGACAAACTAAATTGTTCATTGATAGCTAATGCATTTACTAATGTTAACTACCTTTTTATTGTAACGTGTTACCATTTCTTCTTATACTGCACTTTCAATGGTCGATTTCACATATCGTAGCCCTCGGATGAAATGTGAAATGTCTTTTTTTTGGTCAAACTGCCCGAAATGATAAAATATGTATTTCTGAGTTGTATATTAACTTCTCTCTTAAACACAGTAAATGTGTGCAGAAGCTGTCGGGTGTTATATATGCGGTTTGGAATTCCCAGAGAGAAAGTGCCTGAAACAACATCCTGTTAACATTCCAGTAAATGGCAATCTGCTCTCATTCAGAATGGTTGTATATAAACAAGGGTCTAACTGGGCTGTGTTTAAATCAATCCCCCCGTGAATTACACTGGCAAGGCTAAGTGGCTTTGATAATTAATAAAGATATTTTAGCCACAACACTCTCCAGACCTGGCTGGCAAATAATTCCCTGTAGTGCTTTACAACATTATTTGTGATTCTGATTCAATACGGAGTGATTTGTTTGTTTGGGTAATGGAACTAAACGAGAATAATTAAACAATTAAAGTAAATCTATATGGGTCAATCTCACGAAACACGTCGAGAACATGATCATGTTTTATCCAAAAATAAAAGAAAATTAAATATCGAGAAATTATATTTTGTCTGAATTTGCATTGTGACATTATCCATCATATAATAACAAAAAAATGTAATATTCATTAATGAGTTTCGTGGGAATGATAAACCTCAAAAACTACAAAATGTGTTACAGTAATGAGAAACTGGGGGAAATGTGGTGCCATGAAAATAATGTTATGCAAAAATTCTTAATGGTCCTTATGTTTCATTTGTTAAATTTCTTTATATGCAAAATTGATTTTCTTCCTTTGTCTTCTTTTGATTTGTGACCTGGACATGTTATTATGAGGTTTACCCATGGGTCAATAACATATAATGACCACTAAGCATGTGGTGCGACCAATAATATCAATAACTGTATTAAATAAAAAATAAAAAACATTACATTTTTGTGGCTGAGATATGAATTCTCTAAAATGTGCATGTCGAAAATCCTTATACTTCATTGAGCCCCATATAATTGTAAAAATGCTTTATTTTGTTTGAAAACACAGACCTCCTCAGAGATGAGCAGATTGCAGAAGGAGTGTTACATTAGCCTGACTGCTGTACAAATGACTTTAAAGACATGTGTAAATACATCCTGATTTAAACATGGTGCTTAATTAGACTTTAACATATTGAATAAACAAAGCAAAACTGAAGCAAAAAATGATCTGGTTCTTAATATATTTGCAAGACAAAGTCTAAGCTTGCGTGAGCTTTACTCTGCATTAATACATGTAAAACAGGCCCTGAAAGTCACACAGACTGTAAGCCGTGGAAAATGTCAAATTTGACTATCATAATTATTGAGCTGACAAAAGCCTGGATGATGATAAATATACTCAAAGTTCAGGAAGTCTTGCATGATGATTTGGCCTGGGAGTATGTGATGTCACCGACAATGCTCTAACCAAACCTGTAAATAAAAATGGATTTACAATCAAGTTTAAATTCTTGTGAAGTGTTCAGTGTGGTCCAAACGGAGTCATATAAAGATTTCATTTGATGACATGTTGTGAGTGTATTGTGAGAGTACATATTCATATTTAAAGAGATCACTTTGACAACCCGACTGAAATAAAATGCCATAAACCAGCCTTTAGAGGTTTAATTGATAGTTCACCCCAAAATGTTGTCAACATTTATTCACCCTCGTGTCATTTAAAACCTGTATACGATTCTTTCTTCTGTGGAACACAAAAGAAGATATTTAAAAAAATGTCTCAGTGGTTTTGTGTCCATACAATGGAAGTCAATGGGGTTTAATGTTGTTTGGTTATCATAATTCTTCTAAATATCTTCTATTGTGTTCTGGAGAAGAAGAAAGTCATATAGGTTTGGAATGATGTGAGTAAATAATGGAAGACTTCATTTTGGGTTGAGCTATCGCTTTTAATGTGTTCTATTTCTGTAGAATGACAGTAATAAAACCAGACTGGGTAAATTACTATTTGTTCTGGTTAAAAACGTCACATCTTTGGTCATTTCCTGCTTTATTATGTGATTTCCAAGTATAGTAATGTGTCATAGTGCTTAGCAACAGACATTGTCAATAATGATTGTAGAAACTGTTGCAACAGAATTCCCCAAGCAATGAATTTTCTCATATGCTCCAGTGATGTGGTTCCAGCATCACAGGTTCTGCCTTTGTTCTTTAATAAATACTGGAGGCTTGGCAGGCAGAATGTGATTATTTTACAGTTCTGTGGTGTCCTGACTACAGTTCACTGGTGGAAAACTAGTCATTAAAGCTTGGTTATACAGTTACCCGAGCTATTGGAAAACCATGGTAAAGTGGCATTTAATTATACTTTCAATTGAGACTCTGGTAAAGCAAGTTTACATGACTGTTTGTAATGTATTGAAACTCAATACAACAAAAACAGGTGAAAGTAAAATATGCAACTATTAAGGTGGGCAGCAAAATCTGAAGAATTAAAGAAAATTGCATCCATACCTGTCAAGATCCTAAAGCCCATCCCAAGTCTTCTAAATCCATATAATAATCTTCATGAGGTACGGCCATTTCAAATTTAAGGCTGATGAAGTGATTTGTGTTTCTATGCTGTTTTTTTATTTCATGTTTGGAGTTTGTAGAGCAGATGTGTACATCTTTTTCTGTTAAAAACATTCTTTTAAAAATCTTGTTTTGCAGCAGAATAACATGAGAGTGAATAAAGATGAAAAGTGTGTTTTGGAGGCTTACATTTATTTAAGCTCAATAAGAAGAAAAATAAGTTGCGACTGAGTTGTGTGTGGATGTCACATCCTGAAAGGACCCATCACATTCAGAACTATTGATGATAGCGTCACGGTTTCAAGAGAAATCTTCAGCCACTCTGCAATAAAGGGATCGATTTGATTGTTATCATTTAGAGGGATACAGCTTCCGATCTAAGGCTGCTCTGTATAAAGAATGTAGGCCCTTTAAAGGAGTCTTTAAATGTTAAGCTGTGGAGAGAGGTGATACCGTACAGTATACAGGATGAAAAGACCAAACTTGCAGGAATCCTGCTGATGCTAAAACTGTAATCTGTGCTTTCTGATGGCATAAGCGTGCTCTCATTACTTTATCTTTTTATTCCTATTTGAAAGTCTACAGGAAGAAAAATATCAATCAACACGAGCAGTGATGTTTAAACACATTCAAGCACACTTTACGCTCATGTTCGGTGACCCTGTGACCCCTCTTTGATCCACCACAATGATAAGAGATGGTCACTTCTCGAATTTTCAAAACAAGCCCCTAACAGATGGGCGTTTAAGTGTGACTAAAACCCATGATTCAGGTTTATTAAACGATGTCAGGGTTGTGGTTTTATAAATTGTAACAAAGCAAAGACTATTTGTGAAGAATGCTCAGTCTGAAATGTCTTCAATGACATTCAATTCAATTTTGTGGAAGAGATTGCAGTTTTATGGGCTGACCTTCTATAATGTGAAACAAAAAGAAGAATTGTTTAGTAATGCATACAGATAGGAAAACCTTTTCAAATTCACTCTTATGCTCACATAATAAATACATATCAACAATCATTTCTATTTCTTCTTTATAGATGAAATGTAATGTTTTTTTCTAACCAGTTTCAAAATTAACAATCTCTTTATCCTGGAGATCAACATTGTGGGCCAGAATGTTGATAAAAGCATTACAAGACACCCACTGTGACCTATTACTGAGATAATATCTCATGCCATTTAACAAACATCACACCTCAGTGTTTTCTTATGTCATTATTTTCTGAAAATGACATAATGTTTTACCACATGCTTCCCAATTTCCAATAACAACCCAGACGAAGAAAATCAGAAATATCAAAAGCTTGTCATTTGAGATTAGTTTATAGCGTTTGCTCTACTGCCCTCTAGTGGCGACATGGAAAAATGCAATTAGGACGCGGGCGATTTTTTTTTTACGTTCATTTTTGGATTTTACGGATTACGGATACGGATTGAATTTATTGTTGTGTCCCTTTTTATTTGAGAATTTGTTTTAAAAAAAATTAGTTAAATGATTATGTCGCAGAAACAGGCTAAATAAAAAAAGGGCTGTCTAAACTGAAAAAAGCTTGTACTGCAATCATGAAATACAGTGCCATTGTTTTGTCTCAAAATGCAACCAAAGCAATGATTATTTGCAAGGCATGTTAGTAAAAACTAAACCTAATTTACCTAAAGCATGGCTTAATCTAATCCTTGTCTGGGAAACCGCCCCTAAATCTTAAAAGTTTTAAGGGCACGTTGAAGCTCAAATGTTTGCAGAAGACAAGCAAAAACACAAATAGACCAAAAGCCTTTCAGGGTTGCCAAAGTTGGGTTGAAATGTGTTGGTTTAGTTTTCAGAAACTCAGAAGGGATCGCCTAAAGCAACTGTACCCAGTCAGTGTTGCCAAAAAAGCTAAAACTGAATCAACCAATTGAATTCTGAATTACAACATTATACAAACGATACAGTATCTACCAATTGTATTCGACATTTTCGAAAGTCCTTAATGTCTAAATTTTCCAGTTCAAAATAAAACATGCTTATAAAATAACAAAAAATGAACGTTGTACTAAAACAGCAGTCAAACACCCCATCACTATTGCTGAAGCCATACATTAAAACGATCGCAATGCAGATGCGCATTTAATAGGTTCTACACAGTAATTAGTTTGATTTCGCCTGACTAAATGTAGCTGCGATTTTAGTGATCCTACTATGAAGAAGGTTTACGTTCGTAAACACTATTCTCCTTTGGCAGTCAGCGACCGAACGTCAACGCCGCCTGTTTAATATTCATGACCCGAACTTCTGCTATTGGAAGGTTACCAAGCGACGTCAACGCGACATGTTTACTATTCATGAGCCACTCCTAAGCAGTAGTAGGATTCGTAATTTCGCTTGGCAAGCGCTGATAAAACACTCTCGAGATTGTATACCACGTCAAAGTTTTCAAGTAACATGACATCAACTAGGTATAGTTATTTTAAGTCAAGACTTTGTTTTACTTGTGGATTACATTTAAACATTTCCGGACGGTGACTCGTGTCGCATAGACTCAATAAGAAGAAGTTCCGACAGCAGGGATTTATTTTTGTATCTTAAATGTGGACCCGGAAGTGGTGTAATAGTTACTCTCTCCCTGTGTTTAGTTTGCGAATTTGAAACAGGACAGTGTATGTGTTTAGCACCCATGGAAAGTTGACGGATCGGGAATGGAAGATGACTCCGCGCGCGTGAATGTCACCGAGCAAATGCCCGGTTATACCGGACGCGACGGGGCATCTCTCCATGCATCAAGCGGGATACGGAGCACAGATTTCGGCCGAGATGTCCGCAGCGAGCCGAAGGTGCCCGCATCCTCCTTATTATTATCGTCGAAGGATGTTTTGGAGTTTCATAAACACAAACACGAGTCAGGTGGCAATAGTAAAGAAAGCATACGAGCCGTGGATATTTTGAGAAGAAATTTTGGAGATCCAGAAGATCCGGAGAAAGTGGACACGGGAGTTGAGATTGAACCGGAGGAGTCGGATCACGAGGAAGATGAGGAACGGAAGCGATGTAGTCTCAAACCAAACCTGGAGGATCCTGAACTGGCTGATCCTGATGGGAATCTTAATATTGATTGTAAGAGGGGTGAAGAGCTCAAAGAGCACGTTTATTGTACCGTGTACTGTATTGCCAATGATAACTATAGGATACCTGTCGATAAAACGTCTGATAATGAAACGACATCGCGGTCACCCTCATCATCCTCAGATGTTTTGGTTTCACTTCCCAACGACTCGGACTTGTCTGACCGTGAGCCCTACCCAGTGCCCTATACAGTGTCCGACCTCATGGTGTCTGGATTAAACAACTCTTATAACGCCGACAACAGTTTTTCTGTCGTGTTAACGTGTCGCGTGTGTCTCGATGACAGACTCATCACGCCGCTGCACTGTTGCAAAAAGGCAGTTTGTGAAGAATGCCTGAAAAGATACATCAGCTCTCAGGTATTCACATCACCCGACTTTATTGCTTCCCTCCTTTCTTATGTTGCTCATTTTCGTGGATGTCTCTATAGTGGACGGATGCCCACTTCCCTGCTTTAAAAAAAACTATGGAAACAATCACAAAAAGTCTAATGGATGTAGTGGTTTTAATGGGAATTGTATTGATTTGAATGGAAACTGCAACGGCTTTGTTGGTCTGTACTGATAATGATTTGTGTTCTGGTGGGATGTTATCTGAACCAATAGAACACGTTTAAAGGGATACTTCACCCAAAAATTATATTTCTGTCATCATTTACTCACCAATGTCTTTGTTCTGATGAAAACGGAGAAAGATATTTGGAAGAATGCATAAAACAAGACAGATTTTGACCCCCCCATTGACTACCATAGTGGGAACAAATACAATGGTGGTCAAAAGTGCCCCAGAACTGTTTGCTGTCCTACATTCTTCAAAATGTATTTTTTGTAACGATAAAGTGATTTTCCTTCTATGGGGGTCAATGGGGGGCAAGATCTGTTTGTTTATAAGCATTCTACCAAATATCTTTCTCTGTGTTCATCAGAACAAAGAAATATATACAGATTTGGAACAATTCGAAGGTGAGTAAATGATGACATCATTTTCATTTTTGGGTATTCTTTAAATCCTACTGGCCCATAACACACAACATAAAGTAATTTAGTAATGGTTTTGATGGTTCTTTATGGCATTTGTGATGGAAACCACCCTCCAAAAAACTTCATTTAATTTGGTAAACCATGAGACTACGAAAACCATGATACCAACATACTATTTTGCTAAATGCATGTCCATAAAACCAATACGACGGTAAAGTTTGGTACTTTTTAATTAGAATTTGAGAAGAACGTCTGCATTTAGTGGTTATTGGGCTATTGGTCAACCCGATGTTTAAAGGGCGTTACACCAGGCATGTTATCTTCTCAGTAACGCTGTTATATTCGCAATCACCCTGATGTTTGTTTCTTAATTGTTTGTCTTCTAATTATAGCATTCGTTCTGTTTGTCAATGGTGAGGTTTTCCATTGTGTTTCAAGTTCTCAACCTATCCCTCTGTTTAGAGAAGTGTTGAATGATCTGTGGTCTGCGATGATGACTGACCCATGTGACAATCATTGGTGAAAATATGTGTCATTTTGTACTCCATTTAGCCCAAAACAAAGGCGTCCATCGTCCAATGTGTAATGCAGAGCAGTCATATTTTTCACCATTCCTATGTTGGTCCTTTAAAGATTCAACAAGTTGCATCACCAGACGGGTATTTATACACTATTGTGTTATGTGAGGTTCTTAGAAAGAGGGTCCAGAGAAGGTCTTTCTGCCTAAAAGCAGTGATTCAGGAAGAAGTTGTGCTGTAATTGATTGTTAAATCACCAGCTCGGCTCTAATTATATTACACGACTGTTCACTGGAAGGCCTGTGTGCGGTCTGCAGGCAGCATAGAAACAATTTACCCCACTGAATGGATCTTATAGACGTAATCGAGTAATGCTGGCCTGTTGCTGCCGTATTTCCAAATCAGATTTATAGCCCGGTGTACGTGTGGGGGTCAAGCAGAGGTTGATGTGATAATGATATTCCTTTTTGCTGATTTTGTGGTTTGATGCAGGGATGGGTCACAATGATGACACAAGCGATGATTGAGGCCGACTAGTTTTTGTAGGTTTTTTAAGGGATTTTAATTAGCATTTTGAAAATGTTGCATCTTTAAAGCTGTAGTCTGTAACTTTTCTGAGACATTTAACTGCAGGTTAGTTTAAGTAGTTATCTTTAAGTTGGTTGAAGTCATGGACGTCAGACGGAAAATTTCTGCAAAACGGTACCTGACACAGCTCAATGGATCATTATATAAGTTTGTTTTGGCAAATCGGGATAAAGTTAGGTCACTATTTTAAACACTGACTTTTTTGTACTTGCTCGAAAAAGGATTTATGTTTACTAATGAAAAGTGACAAAACTTACAGCTTTCCTGTTGGAAAATCACCACAACAGTCAAACACATTCACATGGATATTTCAGACAAACCCAAAACAAGCCTAATTTTATGCAGTTTACCCCAAAATAAAAATTCTGTCATAATGAATTCACCCTCGTAGTGTCAAAACCTGTATATGACATTTTCTCTCTGCAATACAAGAGAAGATATCTTGAGTAATGTCTTATTGGTTTTTGTCCATATTGAAGTCAGTGTGGGCAGTATTGTTTGCTTACCAACGTTCTTCAAAATATCTTCTTTTGTGTTCTGCACAAGCCAGAAAGTCAAACAGGTTTGGAATAACATGAGTTTAAATGAATGATGGCGAATTAAAATTTTGGAGTGAACCGTCCCTTCAAGAAAGATCACTCGGTCAAGTGTATGAAATTTAGTGCCATCTAGTAGGGCTGTCACAATGATTACATAATTGTCTCATCGCAATTATTTGACACAATCGCAATTATTTCAGATAACAGCAATTATACTAAATCCTTAGGAAAAGGATGATCTGCAGCATTTTATATCCACCAACCTTGATCTGCACTCACTGTTACGTTCAAATGACATCATTTCAGTTTTATCAGATTAGTAATTTTTGTGTTTATGAATTTTATGTGAAAGTTAAATTATTGCAGATTTGCTGCATCTACAGCATACAACGGCGTTTTAGTGCCACGTAAAAAAAAAAAAAAAAAAGATTTCGAGAATAAAGTCGAAATGTTACGAGAATAAAGTCGAAATGTTACGAGAATAAAGTCGAAATGTTACGAGAATAAAGTCGAAATGTTACGAGAATAAAGTCGAAATGTTACGAGAATAAAGTCGAAATGTTACGAGAATAAACTCGTAGTAATACGAGAATAAACTCGTAATATTTTGAGAAAAATAACAGAATTGCTGGAAACAATGGATGTGGAGGATTTGGTTAAATCTTCTTTAGATTAGGATTTAGCAATAAGGAAATTCTTTGTCTTTTGACGCATCATCACGGAGTTATAATTAGTAAAAGGACACTGCAGCGATTATGTAGGAAACTGAATTTATTCAGAAGAAAAAACTCAGACAGACATTGAGGAAATTGCCTCTTTTGTGCAGACTGAAATAGCGACCAGTGGTCGACTCCAAGGATATAGGTGGTTACATCTGCATGCTATTCGAAGAGGATATGTTGTTTCTCAAGAGACTATGAGGATGGTGATCAAAGATCACCATCTTAAACATAATGCTTAAACATAACTTAACCTCTTAATAAACAAAATACGTATTACGACAAGTTTATTCTCTTAACATTTCGACTTTATTCTCTTAACTTTATTCTCGAACATTTAACTTCGCGACTTTAATCTCGTAACATTTCAACTTCATTTCGACTTAAAACATTTCGACTTTATTCTCGTATCATTTCGACTTTAATCTCGTAACATTTCGACTTTATTCTCGTAACATTTCGACTTTAATCTCGTAACATTTCGACTTTAATCTCGTAACATTTCAACTTTATACTCGTAACATTTCGACTTTAATCTCGTAACATTTCGACTTTAATCTCGTAACATTTCGACTTTATTCTCGTAACATTTCAACTTTATTCTCGTAACATTTCGACTTTAATCTCGTAACATTTCGACTATTTCGACTTTAATCTCGTAACATTTCGACTTTATTCTCGTAACATTTCGACTTTAATCTCGTAACATTTCGACTTTAATCTCGTAACATTTCAACTTTATACTCGTAACATTTCGACTTTATTCGACTTTATTTTATTTTTTTACGTGGCACTAAAACGCCGTCGTAACAGCAAGATGATATCATCTTCATTTCTAATTTTTTCGGTTAAGACCTTTAAGTCTTTTCTGTTAAGGTCACTCTATAGGGAATGTTACAAGTTATTTTCACAATTTTTAATGTATCTGTATTTTATGTATTAAATAAATGAATTGTAATTGATCTTTATAATGGTCAAAGCCTTTAAATAGAAAATTAATGAAATCATTACGCTTTATTATGTATTATGTAATACACCTCTGAAGACATAGTTATGTATATTATAAAGCATTTCTTTCAGTAGATCCTCCCAAAAATTACACATTGGACCATTAACTTGTGAATTGTTGTACATCTTTAGTTGAATGTTCCTTATTGATACGCAGCATCCTGTATGAGGTGAAAGTAGCTCTCTTGGCCTGTTTAACTGAAAGACGCATTTGTGCGCAAAACAGTGTTGTGGATGTGCACGATTATGAAGATGATACTGCCAAAAAAAATGTTGGTTATATAGCCGCTTGTCGATTTCTTTGGCCACGCCTCCCATTGTTGCAGCGTGTGTTATGCTATTCCTGGATTTTAAAGGGAGATTACCTGTAAAACCTGTCTGTTTAAACCCTATCCAATGACACCCAGCATCAGAGTGAGGTCATGCTAGGTAAAGTAATGCATAACAATTCAGTTTCTGGTTACAGCCACAGCTGCGTTTTGGCTGAAAACAACAGCTTTTCAAACTAAGCTTTCCTACCTGAAAACAAATTTAGTAAAGTGCGGTCCAGACGAGTGGATTGAGGTCTCTTCTAATTTAGCACCTGCGGTTTTTCTTTCCGTTGCCAGATTGGAGTCATGTGTGTATTTTCTCCTTTTGGAAGGCGACGATGTTGGTATAATAATCAGCCTTTTCACATGCTTTCATTGCAAACCTTTGAGGCCTGATATCAAAAGCAGGTTAGGTAACGACGCTTCTAAGATATTGCAGCCACGACGAATGCTGAATATCGGATGAAAGGAACGGCGATCGGTTAATGTGCACTTTGACTGGATGGAGATGGCGAGAGGTCTGCATCACAAAAGACTTATTTAAATAGCTAATATTTAACTTCACACAGCCAGTGTTTCTCATTTCAGGCCTTTGTGTTGGGCTTGGCACACGGGGCAGGCCGTGTAAATGTCAGGCGCCTATGGCAAAGGCGTTTTGGTTTATTATTAAGGGTAATGTTTCAGAATACTGGCATGTACTGGATCTGTCAGTGGCTTAAGTGTTAAAGGATACAGTTATAATAAACAGAATGTCATCTCAAAACAAAGGTTATTATGGTGGCATTGTCTTTTAAACTGACTAAAGTGTTTTATCGGATGTCAGCTGTGCTATTGTAAAAAAACAAATCTCCTGAATCGAGGTAGCAAACAGGATGCAGAATAGTAATTCAAAGCTGCAAAAGGGAAATTGCAAACATGTGGCTGCCCAGCATTCATAGAAAAACAATTATGTCATCATTTATTCACTCTCATGTCATTCAAAACCTGTATATGACTCTTTTTTTTCTGTGGAACACAAAAGATACATTTTGTATACATTGTCCAAACAATGGAAGTCAATGGGGGCCAATGTTGTTTGGTTTTCAACATTCTTCAAATTATCTCTTTTGTGTTCTCCAGGAGAAAGTAAGTCATGCAGGTTTGAAATGACGCGAGGGAGAGTAAATGATGAAAAAAGAAAAACATTTTGGTGAACTATCCCTTAATACACAATGCAAGTGTGTGACGTGACAGGCCCAAAATCAGAACTGTCCATCCGTGAGAGGATTTTCACGCCTGTGGTGGGTGTTGAGTGCTGTTATTGTTCTATGTGTGTGATTGGTCATTAGCAGCAGGCTGACAAGTGTAAAAAACGCTGGTGGGTTGCCCCAGGGTAGCTCTAGCACTGCTGGCACCAATCAACATCATGTGCTCAAGTAAGGGCTCTCGTGGGAGTGTCAGATCTCATTAGGATCCCAAAGTAAACTCTGAGTAGAGCGGATTCACAGAATCCAGCCAGCTGTGAGTACAAGACGTCACATGTCATAGATGCATTCGGGGGCCGTTCCCTCATCATGAGCATTGTTAGTACTGTTGACTAAGACTATTATTGTAAATTGCACTGGTCGAGTGAAAGGGCATATAAAATGACTAAAGAAGTTTGGCCTGGTTAGTTCAACCCTGTTCTGGCCAACCCAGTTACAAGGCAGTTCGTGGCAGGCACGGCATTTAGAATCTATTGATTTGTGGTAGTGGACACGAACTTCCCCCTTTTTCCGTGTCACTCAGCACGACTTTAAATATGTAGACCGTTTGTGTATATACATTTATATATTTATAACTTGCAACGCCTTACCCCACACCAAACCTTAAAATCACAGTTGTAAAGGCTAATTTTGCGAAAACTCACGAATTCTGCGAGCTGGCAATGCAATAATAAAGGGCCACCCTAACCCCGTCCCTAAACCTACATCACCGGGGCAAAGTGAAATCATGATAAAACATACGAATGAGATCGTTGAAATTCACACGAGGGAGCCACTTCATGAAATGGGTAGCCTACGAATTCCCATCAGATTGCTATGATATATATTTACACATATGAAAGATATTAAAATATGTTAGATTGAAAGTCGTGCATAAGTTGTTTGAAAGTCAACCTTTGTGATTATAACAAAATGCAGGCACATTGGGTTTGTTTTACTGTCTAGTCATCTTGCTTAAAGGGACGGTTCACCCAAAAGTAAAAGTTCTGTCATCATTTACTCGCCCTCAAATTGTTCCAAATCTGTTTACATTTCTTGGTTTTGATGAACACAGAGAAAGATATTTGGAAGAATGCTTGTAACCAAACAGTTCCTGGCCACCATTGACCACCATAGTAAGAAAAATGACAATGATAGTCAAAAGTGCCTCAGAACTGTTTGCTTCCTACATTCTTCCAAATATCTTGGTTTGTGTTAAACAGAACAAAGACATTTATAAATAAAAAAAAATCCTACTATGGTAGTCAATGATGGCCAAGACAGGCCTTCTGACAGGTGCCATCCACTCACTTACTAGCTAAAATGCACATTATATCAAAATATTGTTTTTAGATATTGAGTGTCCTCATCACGATGGTTTGCATTAACCAAATAATTTAAATAATTCAAAACATTTTGCATACACAAATGTTAGTGGCTGTGTGTGCTGTCACGTGTCGAAGATCAATGATAAAAAAGAATGCAAAACAATATAACAGTAAATTGCATTATTTAGCGTGCGATCGTGTATTTTTCTTGAATATCTTGCACTATGCTGTTGCTTGACGTCCTTTTGTGAACGTACAGTAGGAGGGATGAGAGTAAATAAGTCCTCTGGATGGAAGCGCTTGGTAATCCTTTCTTCTCAAAGGGGTTCGACAGAGGTTGGGTGGGAATCAAAAGGCAGAGGGACACGTAATCCATTCGCAGGGGTGGTGCTACAACATGCCCTGAGTGTTGAGGTTTGGTAATTCACAGTTCCCTTGCTACTGTGTCAGCAAGAATGAAATGGATTTCATTAATCTGTTAGATCTAGGGATGCACCGATGTATCGGCAGCCGATATTTATCGGCCGATGTTGGATTTATTTAACACCATCGGAAATCGCATGAAAAAAGCCGATACCGATGGTTTATTTGGGCTTTATGATTTCCGTGATGCGGAAAACACAGATGTAAAGTAGCAAACACGGATGGAAAGCAGCAAACACGGATGGAAAGTACCACTGAACAGTTTATAAAAATTGTGCTATGAATAGAGCTAATAATTATTCAGCTGCTGTTTAAATATGCAATCTGCTTGTTCTTCGTGTGAATGAGTGGTATGGTTTTGTGTTCTGTAGTGGACTTTTTAACATCTGGTGGACGCGAACACATAAACTGAATCAGCGCTGCTCTAACAGAGTTAACCTCAGGCACATTTTACCGTTTCATTTGAGAGAAGCTGCTGTCGAACTGTGCTCGATACCCCCAGCGATCATACAGGTTTCGGAAAGTTTTTTTCGAACATATAAAACTGTTTCATAACAATTTTTCTTAGCCCCTTATTGGACAATTCTCCCGGAAAAGCACGCGGCGGCAAGGAGAGCAAGAGAAGGAGCGTGCGTAGACGTCACTTTCACTTGTGTGCAGGAGAGAGAGCATACGTTCGCGAAGATCAGGTGTTTGTTTGTTTACTACATTTGGGTGATAAATGTTACAGTATATAAACTGTGGATGATACGCTGGATTTGGAGATCGTTCGAAACTGATATATGGAGCCGTCCCAGAGCTAAAAGATGCCGGACCTGAACCGCATACCGTGGGTGAAACTGATGTCTGTGTTTTATTGGCAATGGGTGCGCACGTGCTTTGGTTCAGCCTTCCCCTCCCCCCCGCACGCGCCACGCGCCGTATGATTTCGGAAGTAATCGTACAGCTGTATCTATCTTTTATAAATGTGATCAAACTAAATACTCTTCGAAGATACGAAGTATGCAATACCAGTCTTTAGATACTCAAGATTAATATGAGATTGGCAGAAACCGTGTGTGTTACGCCCGCTTTAATTAACTGCATGGAGGCAATGAGTTGAATGTCTGCATATCCAACTGCACAGGCTTTATTTACATTTATTAAAGAAATGTTCAATTTTAAATTAAATTTGAGTTAATGTTTTTAATAAAATAAATATTGGATAGAAAACCTTTGAAGATGGTCATGATGTCTTACTGTATTTTTATCTTAACTTAAGCACATTTACACTTGTGCCTCTCTTAAAATGTTAAATGGGTCCAATTCATGTTCAGTAAAACAAATTAAATGCAGAAAAACTAGCTAATATTGTGTAGTACTGTATGCAATTGACCAATATCGGTATCGGAATTGGCCGATAGTTGTTTTTTAAAATCGGTGCATCCCTAGTTAGATCCAATCATTTTTCATGAGTAATGTTAATTTACAGATCTGTTTGTCAACAAACCCATGTGCAAAAGACCCTATGGTTGAATCCTCGGTTAAACAATAGCTCAGATCTGTGAATGATTGGAGACGGTGATGTTGGAAGTATCTCCGGTACTTCTTGTACAGTGGCTATTTGAGTAGGTTGTGTACACAGATCGTACCTGTGACCACTGTCCCCTCTCTCGATCACTGATTCAAACCCACATTATCCTAGAGTGATGACTCTCCATACGTCACCATAGTGCATTACTCACCCTCATGTCATTTTAAACCTTGTTTGACTTTCTTATGCAGAACACACAAAAAAATATTTAAAAGAATGTTGGTAACTTAACAACACTGGCCCCCATTGTCTTTCATTGTATGGACTCACTGAGACATTTCTTAAAATATTTTTACAAAAAAATTATAAAGTAATTATTCCTACTATGGGAGTCAATGGGGGTCAAAATCTGTCTGGTTTTAAGCATTCTTCCAAATATCTTTCTCTGTGTTCACCAGAACAAAGAAATGTATTCAGATTTAAAACAACTTGAAGGTGAGTAAATGATGACACACTTTTCATTTTTGGGTGAAGTATCCCTTTAAAGACCCAGTTTCAAACAGGGGGGATTAGATATTTAACTAGACATGAAGTCATGTGAAGGATTAATGTTGTCTTGTGACATGATTGCTGGCGTTGCATGTTACGCATCGGTTTAAAGGGAGTTTGTCAACATTTACTCACCGTCATGTTGTTCCAAACCTTTACGACGTCCTTTGTTCAAGAAGAGATATTTTGACTATCATTGAAATTCAATGGGATGATTGTGAAGCCATCCAAACCTCTTTTTCTGTCATATGGATATCATTTTTGAATGAAGTTCTCCTCGAAGTTCTCACCTTCAATGTGATTTGTGTTTCTCTTAAGGTTCACATGGGTCGGTCGGATTTGGTGTGTCCCATCACGGAGTGCAGTGGTTTTTTGGAGGAGGGCTTGCTCATTTCGCACCTGAGCAGCGAGGAATTAACAAAATACAAGTATTTTCTGGAGCTCAGCAGACTGGACTCGAGCACTAAACCCTGCCCGCAGTGCAGTCTGTTTACATCACTGAAAGGACACGGCCAACAGACGTCCACCAAAACCGAACACAAGTATAAGGTCAGACACCTTTAATGTGTTCTTAGCGTGTCAGTGGAGTGACAGTGAAAATGACGTTCTTAAATATGTTTTTAATATTCCTTTACAGATTCAGTGCACAACGTGCCAGTTTGTCTGGTGTTTTAAATGCCACGCGCCCTGGCACGAAGGTCTGAAGTGTCGAGACTACAAGAAGGGAGACAAACTGTTGCGTAACTGGGCAAGTGTCATCGAACACGGCCAGAGAAATGCTCAAAAGTGCCCACGCTGCAAGGTAAGCAAAGTGCTTTTTACAACTGGGAATTTCTTTGATCCTTAAACAGTGTAGTAAAGATAAAGTAAGGAAAATTCCAAATTTCAGAAAGAGGATGGAGTATGGTCACATACAACTAAATTGTGACTTCTTTTAGTGCACAGTACTTTGTTAAGGGGGGGTATGTGAAAAAAACTGGTGCGGCATGTCCTCCCTTTAAAGCAATAGTTTACTAAACAAAACAAAAATACTAAAACAAACATTCAAATTATTTCAATTTACATCTATCATAAATCCAAATAACTCCAGTGTATAAATATATGATTCAATAATATTAACGCAAAATCATAGATGTGTAGGAGAAAGTTAATATTTTATATTAATATATCCAAGTGCTAAATTCAATAGTAACGCATCAATAATTCCTAGTATTTATATGATATTTTTCACAGATATGCAGGTTAACAGAGATTTTAAATTATCACCATCACAAAGTGTCTGCATAATTTATATGCTTGTGTGTTTGTTTTGGTTTCAGTTTTAATAATAAGCTCTTGGTATAAATGTTTTCTCCCTATTTATTTGGATTATATTTGATGATGGATGTACTGTATGTGCTTTTTGTAGCCTTAACATACTGCAATTTATGAAATGAAGGATATTTTTATACAATATCAACTTTGCCGGTATTTAACTGAAGGAAGGAAGTCAAAGTCATATGTGTCTAGAACGGCATGGCAGGGTGTTTTTTTATGAAGGAATTTTTATTTTTTCAGTCAACTATTCCAATAAAATGAACAGGACAGAAAAACAGAAGTCAGTTAGTCATTAGGATAACTTTAAAGTCCCAGTGAAACTAAAAGTTGCAATTCCTATTTTTTCATGAAGCATTGCAGTGTTTATTGCAAATACTGTAGCTTACCAATGTGGGTCTCGTTTTCTTTTTAAAATTCATGTGCCCTGATAAACTTCAGTTAAAATCTAGTGACTTAGGCGGAGCATGCTTTAACTCCTCCCCTTCGTTCCATTTAAAAATCAAAGGCTGTTTCTATACATCCAGTCAAATCGCAGTAAAAAAACAGGCCATGCCAATGCTGTGTCAGGCATTTCTGTGAGGCGTTGCTGTTTTCCATCCAGGCATGTGCTTTTTAGGACAAATTGAAGTTTGAGTGCTTGGCATAGTGCACATACCAGAACCAGATACCTGAGAGCTTAGCCAATATCTTTCTATTGAGATCTTCCTCTTCTGAGAATGCCGGTTCTCAGCCCATAGTCATTGTGTCATCATGTGAGCTTTAGGCTTTTTAATAATATGTGGCTCACATTCAGTAAATCTGCCACATTTGCTTGCTGGTTTGGCTGGAAATGTAGCCAGTAAGCGTAAATAACTAGTTTAATGGTTAATCTGGTAAATTGGGTAAATTATGGTTAATTTTATAAAAAGGTTTATAAAGGTCTAAATTTTTTAATCAATATTATAGTTTTGGTTTTCAACTTAATATCTAAAAATCCTCACAACAGCATTTAATTGAGATATTAAAATAGCATATCATTGGATTTCTCTACACTATCAACACATTTTTGGTTTAGGTTTTTTATCTGAAGTATGTTCTTTTAATATAAGCAAAACTGTTTGTCATTGTGGTTACTAAAAATTATTCTATCTATATTCTCATTACATTGCACTGTTACATTGTGTATATACTGTACATCCGTTATATATCCTTTCCTTAACCACAGATCCACATTCAGAAGATGGAGGGCTGTGATCACATGTCTTGCACACAGTGTAACACAAATTTTTGTTACCGATGTGGAGAAAAGTACAGGCACCTGCGATTCTTTGGAGACCACACCTCCAACTTGAGTGTGTTTGGTTGCAAGTACCGCTACCTGCCTGAGAAACCCCACCTGCGACGGCTGGTCCGAGGCTCTGTTTGTAGTAAGTGTACACAACACAATCTGTTTCAATTCATTGGAGATTTTGTTTATTGTTTGTTTATTATTTCTGTCTTTCTTGTCACCTTTAATTCCGACTGCAAGCTCACACATCAGCTAAAAGAAATATGAGTTCACTTTTGTCTGGTTAGATCTCAAAATACTATTGTCATGACACAACTAGTGTAGAAGAAAGAACTGTTTAGACACTGATGCTAGTTGAAATGGTCCCTCTGATAACAGCAGGCTGGACGACATGAGGTCGGCTCTGATCTGCCTTTAGTTTGCATATCTCGAGCACTGGTGCGTTTGTTTGTGAGGTGTCCTTAGGGCAGATCAGTGAACCGTAGTATTAGACTCAACCATCCGTACATCACAGTGTTTGGTCCACAGGTCAATGGGTTCACAGAAACTGATTTAGAAAAAAACAAAAGCACTCCAGTTCTCCTGTAGTCCCGCGGTAGATAAGAACTGAATATGTGTTTGTTTTTGGTCATTTTATAGTGAGTAAGCTGCTGGTGGCTCCTGTGCTTATCATCCTGGTTGTGATCGTGGGAGCTTTGGCTTTAGTCGTAGGTAAGAATCCCAAAATCGGAAGAAAAAGAAGTAAATAAGTCATTTTTGCATTTAATGTTTAGAAGAAATCAAATAACTTTCTCATTGTAAGAGTATAACTAATCATTAACTGTTATTAGTTAATTAAGCTTAACTAATAATAATATGTTTTCCAGGAAATGTTGTTATTTTAACAAATTTTCCAAAGTTTTTATATATTTTTATTTATATACAATCTTTAAACAATAAATCCACAGTAAAAAAAAAAAAGATCAGCATCTCTAGATGCATTGTAGCCTTTCCAGTCCAGTGTCTGTTGAATTTCAACCAAATATCACATAAAAAATCATTTTTGAACTTAACTATGCACATGTTGTCACATATATGACTGTTGTATTGCTTAAAAGTGAATGTAAACTTATTTTCTTAGCAGTATTTGAGGTCTGAAAAAATAGATACAAATAGACACAATATTTTTTAATTTGGGAGAAATATTGTTAGTAGTTCACAGAATGAAACAAAAATTATGATTATACCTGCACACATACTTTTCCCCTACAAATCGTAAATAATATTTGTTGTTAATATAATTGATATGGTCTCTAATTTTTTCTGTGCCTGTTTACCCCAAAAAATTGGAAAATTATAGAAATATAATTGTTTTAATTCAAACAAGACATTTATACATAATGATAGTGTTTTTGCTGTAGCATATTTAATGTGTCCACAAACAGTATGAAAAATCCTCATTGCTGTATCATGACCACTGCTCATTGCCATTAAGATATTTTTGAAATGTGACATTATTTTAAAGTTAGTTTTGTGAGATTCGCACTCCTATAGTGTATTTTTATACTATCTTGTTTATTTTATCAAATAAAGTATGTCTGAAATTCTCTTTTTTTGTTAACCTGTTGTTGTGACAACTCCTCCACAGGTCTTTTTGCTCTGCCTGTTTACTACATCTGTAAGAGGAGAAGGAAGCACACACAGGGTTCAGGCCGTTGGCTTTGCTGAGTCAGACATCCTGCTTAGGACCGGCACACACAAACACACACCCCTAATAAAACCCTGGGTGCCAAGAGACGGAAAACTTGCCACCTGCTGTAACAATCACAATGTGAGGTTTTCCTGTTTGCTGCATCTCATGAATTTCCTCAGCCCATAGCTGTCAGAAGGCAGGCGTGACAACTTTGGCATTGTGATCAAAGACGGCATGATCGGAGGTTGTGAATTTCAATTCAGTTTTTAAAAATGGAACTATTGATTGTAGGATGTGAAATGCCCCGTAGCAACATACTGTAAATAATTTGTGTCTTAAAGTGATTGTTCACCCAAAGGGAAGAATCATTTATTCACTTTCTTCTTTTTCCAGACCTTGTGGGAAATATTGCACACTTTCCATTACTGAAAGCTAGTTATAAGAGTTTGTAAAACCATTACATCATGTTCTTTTTTTGGTCGAACTGTCACTTTAATTTCCGACCTGCAGACGTAATCTGTAAGTGTTTGATGCTTAATAATGGCGAGGGTGAAATAATGTCTGACGTTCTTTACCCTCTCTATCTCTCTCTCCCCTCATCTGTGTGCTGTGCCAACATCCGCAGGAATTTGCATGCTCAACAAAACGCGTTTCTGTCTGCTGCACTGTAAAAAACAAAAGACACAGAATTACAGGGAAACGCAGCTGTGAGCCAAGGTATATAGGTCACGCAAAACAGTTGGGTGCAAAAGTTAAAATTGTTCTACATAACAAAATGATAAATCGGTAAAACAGACTATGTGTCATCTTTGCTTTTGACAGCATGCACTCAAATTCTCAGGATTTTGCTCACAGACTTTTAAATCCTGCTGTACCTACTTGGATGCCTGGAGCATGCGTGAAATGTTTCCAGAATGAACCTTTTGTTTCTTAATTTTTCTCAGACGTGTAATTTAAGGTCCATAAAATGGACGCTTTGACATTAATTTCTAGAATATTTAAACTTTGCACAGAGACTTAGCCACTGGGCGGCACCTTGTTTGTTTAGCGGCATGTTGAGACTATCATATTGAAGCCCAACAGGCACACCTGCTGTAATTTTGCACAGTGTTATACATTCATATCCACTGTAATGCATTGCCACGTGTTGTTGGGTTTAGATGTTACAACGAAAAGATTACTGTAGCATGCCAACAAAGATGCTGAAATATATCTTTAATCATTAGAAATACATTATTCACTCCACTACATGAAATTATATTTCACCAAAAGGCAAACCCTAAAGCTCCGCTTTCAGTCCAGCGTCCGGCCCACGTTGATTTGATTTGAGCTGGCCATTTAATGCTTAAACAAAGGCTGCGAAGGCCAGGAAGCACGAGGAAAAAACATTGCCGGAAAGGTTGTAACCATAGAAACCGTGCAGGGTGGCCGGAGGATGAGGAGTATTAAAGCATAGACCAACTTGTGGTCCTGCTTGGCTTATACTCAGGGCGCATTTTGTACAAAATATAATATCAGGATCCGCTTTGGAGCGGTTGCCAGTTATCATTTCAAAGAGGTTATGGATTGGATTTACGAGACAATCATTTATGACGATGCACTCGGGCTGGAAGTGAACGCCAATGTTACTCTCAGGGAGAATTTTGTCCCAAATGTACACACTGCACTCTTTAAGCGGATAATCTGTATATACAAAAACAGACATTAGAGAAATAGGGGATACATTAGGTCTGAATGTTGAAAAATATCTGAACTGCTGGTTTAATTTATGTAAGATTTGAGTGCCACTACTTTTTTTCACCAGACGGTGCCTTTTACAATGGGATTGAACATTATTCTAAGGAACGCTGTGAACTATTCCTTTCGTATAGTTTGAAAGCACACCTGCTGTGATCGATTTCCAAAGACATTGGATTTTATTAATATATTTCTGCAATATTTTGTTCCCTTAATATACTGTAGTATGTGTCTGAATCTAAAGCACAACACCTGTGTTACATCCATGTTTTTATGACAAAAAATGCACAATGTATTTTATTGTTTTTCTTCATTGTTACATTGCTGCTGCCCTTTATGTTCAGAGTTACAGAGTCAATTCAGGCCTGCAGACAGCAAACATATGTCTTTATTATGTTTAATGAAGGATTAAAAGGAGCTGCAAACAATTGGTATGTTTATTTTTATTTATGCAGTGTTTGCCAAGGGTGTTGCTCATGTTATTGAAGGAACAATTCACCCAAAAATGATTTTTGAAAACATTCTGTCTTCATTTACACACCCTCAATTTGTTCAAAATCTGTGTAAATGTCTTTGTTCTGATGAACACAGAGAAAGATATTTGGAAGAATGCTTATAACCAGACAGTTCTTGGCCACTACTGACTGCAGGATTTTAAAGTTGATTTGAAAACTTTTTTCTTTGGGCTTTAACTGTGATTAATTTGTTGAATGTTTCTAGCTGTCTATGTTGTATATTATGTTATGTTATTTTGTGATTTAAGTGAATGTACAGCACCTTGGTCAACAATAGTTGTTTTTAGTGGTGCTATATAAATAAAGTTGAAGTACCAAAATTGCTTCATAAATTTCTTTGTTCTGTTGACCACAAAAGAAGATATTTTGAAGAATGTAGGAAAGCAAACCATTCTGGGGCACTTTTGACATTTGTAAAATGTCTTACTTTAGTAGTCAATGCTGGCAGAGAACTGTTTGGTGACAAGCATTCTTCCAAATATCTTTCTCTGTGTTCATAAGAACAAAGAAATGTATAAAGATTTGGATAAACTCTAGGGTGAGTAAATCCTTACAGTTTTTATTTTGGGGTGAACTGTCCCTTTAAGTGTCCGTATAACTCAACCTGCACTGTTTATGATTTTGATGTGAATGGTATCCCAAATAATGTGGCTTGTGTGTTACACTGAAATGCTTACAATGTGCTCACAATGAATAAAGACATTTAAAAACAGATTAAAAGAATAGTTCACCTTCAAAATGAAAATTTGTAATTATTTACATGTCCTCTTGTCATTTCAAACATGTATGACTTACTTTCTTTTTGCGGAACACAAGAAGATATTTAGAAAAATGTTGGTAACAGAAAACTGTTGGTCCATACTGACTTGCATTGGTTTTGTGTCCATACAATACAAGTCAATGTGGACAAGCGGTAACCAACATTCTTCCAAATATCTTCTTTTGTGTTTTGCAGAAGAAAAATCACACAGGTTTAAAATGACAACATGGTGTGAAAATGCTTTTGCTATTTTACGAAGTCTGTATCTATGATTTATTTATTAACACAGTTCTGATAAGAATATCCATTATTTTGTTGGTCAACCGAGTTTAAATTTAGTTTCACAATGCTTACATCGGCCACCGTTGAAATTTGCATGTGCAGTGAGATAATATGCAATGCAAGTCTGACCACACGCGTTGGAGTAAAATTATTATTATTTTGTTTTCTTGTAAACAGAGCTGTGTTGTCCATCTCATTTTGTGGTTTGGATGCTGCACTTCCAGCTGTCATCTGATCCATAAATTATTGGTGCTCCATCTGGTTAAGGATCTGGGCTTCATGTGCAGGTCCGACATCAGTCAGCAGAGATAACAACCTGTGTGCCACGTCGGTTATGATTTCCTAGAATTTCCTTCTTTGTCCCTCTCTGCTGGTAGTCTCTGATAATGCACATTCCACTTTGATCAATTTCCTGCTTGTCTAAGCACTTTGTTAGAGTGGTTTGCTGTTTCCTGTGGTCAGCTGACCTACAGATATCCTGTTGACACAAGCAACCCCGCTGCTCCATCACTGTATGGGCTTTAATAACAGAGCAGGACAATGAAAATGATCATCAATCTCTGCCAGTATATCAAAGTACCGTTTAAAAAAGAACTGTCTCACTTTACTATTATTATTGTGGCTGTATATGGATAACTATTTCTGTAACTATGGGCACTATAGACCTTGTTTTATATTATCCTTTTTATAAATTCTAATTTTAAACATAATATTGTAGGTTTAAAAAAAACTAACATTTTTAATGATTAATAATATTTCAAATATGAAATGTATTTAGTTAAATTTTACTTTAAAACGTGGGCAGAATTTATTTATAAAACTGTCAGAACATGACACCGAATAACGCATTTGAATTTTACTAGTAGAGCATAAGTAAACTTAACTTTTTAAATCTGGTCTGCATATTTATCCATCTGGGTTGGATGCTGTTCTTATTGAACCAATGGTGTGTTGAACAAGTCTGACATCTTGTGGTCGGAACTGTGGATAACAGAAATGGCCAAAACTAAGCATTTTACCTTGTAGATTAGTATTCTATGTGTTTTAATTGCATTAATAGCATGTTTTTTTTTTATATATATTTGTATAACTATATTTTCACTTGAGTGGACATTTGAAGAGGTGGCATTATATATGATGATCCCCTAGTTTCAATTCAATTTTATTTATATAGCGCTTTTCACAACGTGGATTGTTCCAAAGCAGCTTAACAGTAGAAAAACAGAAAAACACAGAAAATGTACAACACAGCACAGTGTATGGTGTTTACAGCACAAGCGAGATCATTCTAGTAAATAATATCTAATAAATGCAGTCTCCCGGTGAGCAAGCCAGCCAACAATGCCCTGTGGCGAGGAACCCAAACTCCAATGATAAATAAATGGAGGAAAAAAAAACTCAGAAGGAACATGTCCCAGCCGGGAGGGCCAGATCTGCTCTGATAGTTGTGATTTAGGAAGTTTCATTTGTTGAAACTGTGGGTCTAATTTGTTTAATGGGTAGTGTCTGTGTTTAATGGGTAACTATGACATCAAAGCACATATGCAAGTAATGGCTTTTTAATGCCCACTGTAGTAAACTCCAAGCATAAAGGGTTAATATTGTATTTCACATCTATCTTCTTTACGCTCTTAAAATGCATGATATTGTATACAGATCTGTGATAGATCTGCTCACTGCATTTTAAAAAGTGTATGGGTGTTTATTTTGTCTAAAAACATCAAAACGTTTTAGCTCTTGTTATATTGGGTTAACAAATAGCGCTTTCGTTAAAAATCTCACTTTTCTTTCACTCAATTTGTTTGTAGATCCTCTTCATGCCATTGATTCCATTTCAATTTCAGCCCAAGCCGGTTTTCCCGGTCCGTTTAAACCAGAAGATGGCACTGTTGCTCCCTACCAAACTGTTTAACCAACAATAAACTGGTTTTGTTTCTATCTGGTTAACTTGTATCTCATCAGATCATCGCTTGAGTATGCATTTGATTACGTCTATGCGGTCATTTGCTTTCACATCCTCCTTTACAACTAAAGAAAATCTAAATAGTCAGTTTGTGCCAAATTCTCGAGGTATTTGTTCAAAGCTTCCTAATTATTGGTTATGTTGAGTGAGTTATCGGTCTGATATTCAGCACCAAACGTTATTATCATCAAACGTGCAATTACCAACCCCTACATTATAAACAATAATTAGAAGCTTTTCCATTGGGCAGTGGCTGAGGCTCCGGCTGTGTGGGCGGAGTTTTGAGAGACGAGAGAAAGAGTGAATTACTAGACGTTACATTTCTCTGAACTGGTTTACTGTGACTGTACTGGACCAGTATTTGTACAGTATTGCTATTATGGAGCCCGGACAACAGGGTGAGCTGCCTTTTCCATCACGTTGATGTCTTTTAGTTTCACCGCTGAAGAAGAGATTGCTTTTTATTCAAAAAATTATATCATTATAGTATTTTATAGTATCATTTTACTTTCTTCTGCAATGCTCGCACAACTTTAGCAGATGAGAAAATAAAGAGGGAATGCGATGAAAGTGTTGCACGACGAAAAAGACACGATGAGACAACAGGCGTTAACCTTTAACGTATAGGCTAGCCTAAAAGTCATTTGTTCATGCCTTACTATTCTTGCTCATTGACATTCATACGTGGTATATTTATTTAAGTCATGGTCATGTGATCGTGGGTTGTTTGCCATGTAAACAAATAAGGATGAAAAGTCTCGTTCAAGTTTCTCTGGGTGCGCTTATCTCAGAACCACGTGACCGCTCGTTTCCATACACCACGTGACTGTAGCTAAATAATTGAAGTCTTGTGACCAGATATTTTCAAGTGCAAGCACCAGTGAGCTAACTGAACAAGACTGTCTGGTACAGTGTAGTGTGGTTATATGTGTTGTTTGACAATATAAACAACTAAAATTGTACATTTATATAATAATGTGTACACAAACTGTTTGTGCTTTTGTTACATTACATGTTTTATCTAGTATCTGAATATGTAGTTTAGTTTGTAATGAGCTCTGTTAAAGGGCCAGTTCACCCAAACATGAAAATTCTGTCATCGTTAACTCACCCTGTTCATTTCAAACCTACATGACTTTCTTTCTTTTGCAGAGCACAGAAGATATTTTGAAGAATGTTCGGTTACCAACTTTCTTCAAAATATTTCCTTTTGTGTTCTGCGGAAGAAAGTCAAACAGGTTTGAAATGAACAGGGTGAGTTAATGATGACAGAATTTTCATGTTAGGGTGAACTGTCGCTTTAAGTACACTACATTTTTACTGAATCAACCAATTCATAAGTAAACGCAGCCCTGCAATTGTTGTGTGTTTTTGTGCACTTACCCTGATTGTGCTTTACTATCTAGCGTTTGTTTTGCAAATTATACTTCACAGAGCTGTACTCTAGCATACTCACTCCTGAAACAGTAGACTGGGGTAAGAGCTGCTTCTATGTGTACTTGAGAGTGAATGTGACAAAGGATCCCTCTGTAGTCTCTTCGGGAGTATTTCACGGTAGTGGTTAACTGAAACAGACAGCCATGTCAGGACACTTCAGCACCTTTGAAACTTGTTATGTACATCAGTGGTTACACTGCTAAACACTTGAACAATGACATTTCATTTTCATCCCTTGCATGTATCGCATGTCATTTATAATTTGCTTAAATGAGACCGTAAGGACATGAGTTCTATATGCATGTCTGTCTGTGTTCTGTTTTTGAATGACTTTTTATTCCTAGTTTAGTTTTTACTGTTTGAATGCAGTCTTGTGTTTAGATGTTTGCATGTTCCTGTGTGCCTGGACATGGTATAAAGCTGGTAGCCTGTATATGGTATATCTTATGGATCAGATTGTAAAATTTTCCTATTTCCATTATTTGCTATACAACAGACGAAAGAGGAACTCTGCATGCAGGTAGGTCTCAGAACGTTGAAAAACAACCCGTTTCACACTTTTCATGGTTGATATCTGAAATTTCTTTGCAGTCACTGAATACCGTCATGTGTCTGCGCAGCAGTCGGACGGATTTAAATCCAGTCTGATAATCGCTTACGAGAAATCCCTCGGATTACATCAGCATGGCCAGAAATGACGTAATGCTGCATTGACTTTAAAGGTCCGGTTAAGACTTCATTCCTCTGAATAGATGCAGTATACACAGATTCATCTCAGAGTCAGACGTAAAAACATATGATACACACATTTAGCTCGCATTTGCCTCGAATTACTTGTTAACTATGCCCTATAATTTGTCTGTGTGGGATTAAAAATTGTGTTTTGTTCATCTGATGGAGTCATTCTCTGAGGTTGAAGTGATTTTTTTGTGTAGTATGTTGCGTTGTGAAGAAGGGAAATGAGGACGTTGAGTGAAAAGGACAGAAGAGAAGCGCATAGTGCAGTGAGCATGAAGAAGCTGAACTGTCGGGCACGCTGCCCTAAAGGGTCACTTACTTACTCGGATGACAAACTGATCACAGACAGCAGAACTTGATGAAGATAAATTCCCATTGGCATATTTGTGACGGTCACGGAAGTAAAACTCTAACCCAAAAGATTTTGTGTGTGATTAGGTCTCATTTCTTGTGTTTTTCTGTCATCCTGACAGCTGATGAAAACAGACAAGGTTGCGTAGGGGGACAACCTACATTACAACCAGGTCATGGCAGGTTTAGGTTGTGAGTTTGATTCAAGTCTTCAACACATGATTGACATCTCACACGTTTCAACTAGTCCGACTAAGATGGTCCAATTTATTGTTCACATAAACCAGCTCGGACCAGCTTAAGACCAGCTAGAAACCATAACAAAACAAGCTACTAATTGGATTTTCACGAATTAATATTGTTTACATTTTTGTACGACCCTTAAAAGTAGTGCTGGTGCAAATTTAATTGTGTATGTTCTTGCAATACCTTAAACAAAGATGTAACAGTTGGATTGAAATATATTTTGTATATTTTTACTTATTTAAGATGAAGACAATTCTCTGTACCTCATCTTTCCGAAACACAAATTTAGAGAATCAGATTGAAGGGATAATTGGGAGGCTGGTGCAAGGCATCAGGAGTTGCTAGGCAACCTAACAATGAGACTGCAGAACTACCTGATAATTGCTGTTATACAGTAACGTATTTTTCTGAGCTATATGGTCAAAGATCTGCCCCGCAGGTATTAACATAGGGTAAAGTAAAATAATGTTTCACTGTTCTAAATAAACAGTAATGGCAGTTAACAGACTGGAAACCTTATATATATAAATATACTGTAGAAATATAGATATTGTATAGAAACAACTCTGTTTTTCAATAAATCTGTACGTATGTTTTGAAAGTAAATCCTTTTTATTGCAAGTTAGTTACAGTGTGTCCTTCTTTTCAGAAATTCTTAAAATTACATCAAAGGTATTAGTGATTTCAGACCAGCACTTTAACAGATTATATTTTAATAACACAATGTTTCTTTAATTCCTCTTTCCAGCATTTAACTTCCTGAACATCATGTACAAGTCTGATTTCACTGGATTGATTCACTGTGAATTTTTAGTTTTAAACAGGTGGATGTGATATTTTACTGCAAGTCGAAGATCTTATTCATGACCACTTTTCTCTGCTTTGCCGTCTGATTGGATTAGACAGTGAGAGTGTATCACAAGTATCATGCCACAGCACTCTAATCAGGTTGTGATATAATGACGGACCATCTCTCCAAAATGTGACTCTCGTTTCCCTTTGGACAAAAACAACCTTAACGTCTACAGTACTCGGATTACTGGAGCCATATCAAGGGCATTAGTGCTCAAAGTCGCTGAATTCCTGGCCTTAAACGTTCATGTTCTAGTTGATGTGAGATTTGGTGTTTTACTTTTGTCATGAGCGTGTGCTTCAAATAACTGAAAGGCATGCTGGTAAACTAAGTATGTGGTGTGCAGGGGAAACTGGAATTTTAAGGAACTAGCTTTTAGGTTTCAGTAATGGGCATGAAATCAAACCATATTTTTTATTTCACTTTGCCCGCTTTGTGCATTAAACCTCTGAAAACTGCGCCTGTACGTGTATGTAAGCAATTATAAGTGGTGCTTCACATCAAATTCATCTAATGTTGTTTATAAAGGGATGCGCATTTGTCAAAAATGTGCATTATACATCATTTACAACACATTTTGTCCTCCTAAGTCTGTATCTTTCTTTATAGAATGAAAGTGAATGGTAACCGCGGCTGTACCTGGTCGCTATCCGCATTTATTATACGTTTGAAATCTGCCCAAACAGTCTAATAAATATTTTTTGCAAGAAATGAACACATGAGAGTTTGGCTAGCCATGAGAGTGAATAAATGACAGAATTGTTATTTTTAGGTCATTTAATTGAATGTAAAGCACTTTAGTGACACGGTTACAGAGGCCAGACAGCAGCTTTTAGACACACTATCCCTAAGACATGCATGAAAAGACTTTGTGATCTTCTGTTTAACTACAAATATAAGTTCATTTGTAAATCAAATGATCTTATTCTGGGAATTAGAATACTATACCTGTGATCAAACTGGGTATTTTGCAAGGTTTCATTACAAAATTCAAGATGTCACATTGCAAAAAACACCTTCATTTTGGAGTTATCATACTGAAGAGAGCACTTCTGTATACAGTACTTAAAGGAACAGTTCACCCCAAAATGAAAATTCTGCCGTCATTTACTCACCATCAAGTTGTTCCAAATCTGTATACATTTCTTGTTTCTGATGAACACAGAAAGATATTTGGAAGAATGCTTGACACCAGACAGTTCTTGGCCACCATTGACTACCATAGTAGGAAAAATTGCTTTATTAACTTCCTTGTTCTGTTGAACACAAAAGAAGATGTTTTCAAGAATGTAGGAAAGCAAACAGTTCTGGGGCACTTTTGCCTACCATTGTATTTTTCCTACTATGGTAGTCAATGGTGGCCAATATGTTTTTTTAAGGCTTTTGTCATGCTTGTTGGATTAAGCCTGACAAAAGTTCTTTCTGGAAAATCAAATCTGTAAAAGAATCTGCGCTTTAGAACTGCGCATGTGATTGTGACGTGTTTACACAATAACGTTCATTGTTCATCTAGTTTTGTTCGTCGTTCCAGGTTTGTTGGATAAAGAAGCTCTAAAGGAAGTGGACGAGGACATGGTGTCAGAAGTGGATCTCAATAACATGATCACAGATGAGGAGCGAGAAGAAATGATGAATGAACTGACGAAGGTATTTCCCTGCTGTGTTATGTTGAGTGACTCTGTACACCAGGAAATGTGCTGCAGACACAGCATTGGCTGGTTAAAAAAACAATCAGTCTGTGATCGCAAAGGCCATGCTCAAGCATGATATGCAAATCCTGACTGCGCTGTCTGTGTTTTCCCTCTGTGCTGTTGTTTGAAAGAATTTTTGTATGATCTAACACTTAACATTAATTTTGTTTGGTGTAACTTTTCTCAGCTCTTTTTTTACAATAATAGTTTAGTTTGTAATGAGCTCTGTTAAAGGGACAGTTCACCCAATAATCATCCCTCAAGTAGTTCTAAACCTGTATACATTTATTTGTCAGCAACTGAGATCGACTACCATAGTAGAGAGCATATTGTAAAAAAAATTGTTGTAGTAAAAACAGATTGTTTGTGTTCAACAGAACAAAGAAACTTATACAGGTTTTGAACAGCTTGCGGTCAAATAATTCATGACTTTCATTTTTGGGTGAACTATCCCTTTACGCTTACAAAAAAATGTTTTCTTAAATAAATTATGCTTAGCAAATAATGATTAGATTACATCTGTGTAACAATGACTAGGAAAATAGTATCTTTCATGTAGGTTACATTATGGTATTAATGTCATGGCATTTTTCGTTGTTGCTCTTTTTGGATGCATTGGATTAGCATTATTAACTGTGCTTTTGAAACAAACGTGGTCTCTATCACTGTATTGTTTGAAAGTCACGTGACCAAAGCTTGTACAATGTCTCCTTTTTCCTTGTGCTACTTCTTTCCTTCTACTATCTTTTCTAATCTTTACGGTTCACTGGACCATGTGAGGCCAACATTACCTGTGACAGTTTGTGTGTGTGTGTGTGTGTGTGTGTCTGCACAATTTGCTATTCAGATGTAATTTTTATATGAATGGCTGCATTGTTGTTGTACACAAATTTCAAGGACATCATGAGAGCTTCTTAACCCCTGTCTTTATGTTCCCTTTTGCCAGTTAGAGGAAGAAATAGCTACTTTGAAACAAGTCCTTGACTCCAAAGAAAAGCGCCACTCGGATTTAAAAGAGAAATTGGGAATCACGCCTATTGGTGAACTACGACACAATTTTAGCAAGAACTGGAATGACATGCAGTCCAGCACGGCGTAAGTCATCTTTGCCGAACCCTGTGATAGTGATGTAGGATGTTGTGTGTTTGGTTATGGTATGACAATATATTTTATGTTTAATTTATATATATATATTCATTTATATTAATATTTTATTGTATATTAATTGTATTAAATTAAATCGAAACTACTCAACAGGCATTATTTCTATTCTTCTACCGGAAGTTAAGTTTTGGCCACATAACGCTTGTTTATGTTGTTACCGCTAAAAAACGTCTAAATGATTACTTTCTAGCCCGACTTTCTGTTTATATTGCCTTGTTCCTCTGGTTATTCAGTTACTAGACAGGGACATGGTAACTTTAGCGTCTCAAATAAATAGCCCTTCTCGTGTCACGGTTGCCGTGGCGAGGAGCTGGGGCAGACTGGGACAAACCGATCAGATGGCGTCTACTGACTGATATGTGATTTCTGTATCAGACCCAGTGTCTTCACACAAACACACACGTATTGTCATCAAGTTAGCAAATTCAGAGACTATGGGCGGATGTTAGTATTTTAGATTTCAGAAATGATTTGTATCAATGTTATCTGGCTAGTGTTCCTCTTGTAGATTGTTTCAATGTATTCTCCAGATTAAAGTGTGCACTTCCCGTTTTCTGTGAGATCATAAAAAGAGTGAAGTGCAATTCTTCCTGCAACAAATTATAAAAGTGAATTTACTCTTATGGAAGGTGTTCTGCTTGTATACTATATATATAACAAACTCATAGTCTTATCTCATATCGGACATGAAATTGTACTGCATACTAGGTACGACACATAGGCCTACAGTATATCATTGCTGTTACATAACAGCTGTAATGAATTTTTTTGTTTGTTCTTGTTGTTCTGACAGATACAAAAAGACCTCTGAGACTCTGTCAACAGCAGGACAGAAAACCTCAGTGGCCTTCAGTAACCTGGGCACTGCCATCAGCAGGAAGTTTGGGGACATGAGGTATGATGTCACTTCCTCCCTTTTCCATCATTTGCTGTTTGTCTCTCCGTTTTGGAACACCATCATTTACACATTATGTGCCATCTATATATGTTGTACAGTGAAATGCAAGTGGTCCTGGAAGGGGTGTACTGCAGATGGTCATTTTGAGCTGGCGTGTTTGTGTTACATAAGCATCAGATTAAGCAGCTTTTAAAAGGACAAGATTGGTGGCTGGTCCAGCTGGCATTGTGTTAGCATAAAGCATTTACAGTACCATCTCTTCTTTAATGGCTCATGGGTGTTTGTGGCACTCTGTGACAATAGATGCTTTGAGTTCAGATGAACAGGAAGAGGGAAGTGTCATTAATGGCAACGGGTTAATAAAAAATTCACTGTATATCATCCTAACCATAAGATTAATGTTTACAGATAGCAGACAAGGGATGTGACGATTCGCTCAGCGATTCACGATACTGTTTATTCAAGATTTATTTTTATGAGTTGAGACAAATTAGAAATGAACAACTTCCCTTTTATTATTTCTCAAATGATGCACATTTCTTTGTAAATTTAAAATACCCTTTATGTCAAATAACAAAACTAAACCGCAATTTTAAAACAAATTCCAGATCAAATAAAAAAAGAATAACACTAATGTCTTTGTTTGTGCTTTTCCTTTTTTACATTTAAAGGGATACTTCACCCCAAAATGTATATTCTGTCATCATTTACTCACCTTCGAGTTGTTTTAAATCTGTATACATTTTTTTGTTCTGATGAACACAGAGAAAGATATTTTGAAGAATGCTTATAACCAGACAGATTTTGCCCCCCATTGACTACCATAGTAGGAAAAATACAAGTCAAAAGTGCCACAGAACTGTTGTCCTTTATTCTTCAGAATGTCTTCTTTTGTGTGCAACAGAACAATAAAAAATATTCAATGGTAGGCAAAATTTGTTTGGTTATAAGTATTCTTCCAAATATCTTTCTCCGTGTTCATCAGAATAAATTCATTTATACAGATAAATGATGACAGAATTTTCATTTTTGGGTGAAGTATCCCTTTAAGAAATATCAGCATATCCAAGTTTTCCGAGTTTGCATTAAACACAGCGGACCCTGCTGTTCAAAACATGTATTGCGATTCATTTGACATCAACCGACTTGAATGGACACATAGTATAATCGATTTTCAACCGGCTCACGTGAATCGTTACATCCTTAGCAGGCATATACACTTTACAAAAAAAGAGTATTTTTTGTTGTTTGATTAGCAAAAATATTGAAACATCCATTAAGATGCGCTACATGTATTGTCAAAGCAAAATAGATGTAGACCTCTACATGCAGAATTCAGTTTAGAGAATTGTTTACTATACAGTATACACTATATTCTGTGATACAGTATTTAAAAAAAAATGTGTATATGTTAATATTTTATTTATCTATGATTTGATTATCATAATCTCTCTAATCCCATGATGCCCAGTTCTCATAACTTGTATGGCTTTGCAAAAAATAGTCTTGTTTTTACCATTATGTATATTCGACATTCATGTAGATTCAACACCTCATTCCCTCATTTCACTTCAGCATGTTTGGCCTTCAGATACTGTATCCTAGGAGGTATGTTTATGAGGAATCCGTGTGTGCATGTGGGTGTGAATTTCTCTCTCTCTCTGATCCGAAGCAAGTGTAGTCCTGCATGCTTGTTTGATCTTGACTGTAAATAAAGAGAACTGATGTGACAAGTGATGCTTTCCGTCTCCCAGGAGTCTACTGTTATTAGATATAAAATATAATGAGTGCACATTTTGATATGTAATTGATGGCTTGGCTTCTCCACTTTGCTTATGTATAAGCAAAACTGCAATATTACGAATGAAGTTATTTGTTTTGTTCTTTTCCCATCTCCTAATGCACAACAAAGGTCATATTCTATTGGGTAAGATTTTGTTCATAAATACAGACAGAGATTAGACATAGCTGCTTTTTTTAGCATGTACATGAAACATGAGCACAGTGACGATGCTGAAACTAAATCTGAATCAAAGACAGAATTTGCGAACACAGTCTTTTCATAAATAATCGATATGTGTGCCAACTGCCAAAGGGGTTTTTAGGTATCTGACCAGTTAGTATGAATATAAAAAAAAAATTAATCTATGTAAATTTTGATAGACATTAACTGTTTTTCTCTATATGTCATGTCTAATAGAACAAATAGCTCTCTTAAAAATGACTTTATGATATTTGATATACGCTTAAAGGTCACTTTTATATGATTCAGAATGTTAATGTTACTCTGTAGTTAAAGTGGTAAAACATCGTATTAGCAGTTAACACGTAGTTATTTAATTTATGCCTTGATTCCACTGTAAGTTGCTTTGAATAAAAACATCTGTCAAGTGCATAATGTAAATATAAAGCTGCTATGCTGTGGTAGTTATAAAGGAAACTTATATAAAAATAACTTTACTTTTATCCACACTGGACCCGTATACAGTTATGCCATGTGCTTTAGTTCTCACTGATCTATTAGTATAGGAAATAGAATTCTAGAAAATAGGAAGTGCAAATTGCCCTGTAAACTTTTAAGATAACCAGTTGGTTTACGCTTGTTCTGTTTTCATGCCGCTATATGCAACATAATCTCTGACTATAGCTACAGGTCTGTTGTGTCATATAGACATATGTAGATGAAGGGACTGTATTAATGCAGACTCAACTGTCTATTTACCTTTTTATTTGTCCATGATAATAATTTAACCTCTCTTGCTTGGACATGCTTTCATTGGACAGCTATTCTATACGCCATTCAATGAGTATGCCTACAATGAGGTAAATGTGTTGAACTATTGAGAGTATTGAACTTCTTGTTTTGCATGTATGTTTTTTATGGCATTTGATCACAAAAACATTTCAGACTAGAATGGCAATAGGAATGTCCTATACCGTGTAAACAGCACTGTAATGTACATAAATATATAATAGTCTTGATGTGTTATTTTTGAAAAAAAAATTTTTGCATGTTGGGCAGTTGCATGTACCAACATTTTCATAACACAATCGAATATCCCACCAAGGAGATCAGGATTCCAACTGAATGCAGTAGATCAAAAGTAAATAGGTCTATACCATTAAAAAACTGAATCTGTCCTAATTTTACAGGAACTCTCCAAGTTTCAAGTCCTTCGAGGAAAAAGTTGAAACCACAGTTTCAAACATCAAGGTAAGCCTATGACCTTACTAGTGGTCAGTTTTGACCAGTTGCTTGGTTTGGCCTTTCTTTGAACAATTCTGTAAATAATTGACCAGTTCGTCATTGGGAACTTTTCCACCTCACAGTACTTATTGTCAACAGTAGCGGATGTCATGAATGTTCACAACACTGTACTGTTTGTGTCCCGAGCAGTCAAAGGTTGGAGGAACAGGGGGTGCGGGCAGTTTTGAGGAGGTACTATCATCAGCAGCCAACGCCAGCGCCCAAAACACTCCTACAAACAATGTAACAGAGAGCAGTTGAGAAGAACACATGCTAAAAGTGTTAACAGTCCACATGGTAACAGGTGGAACTCTCATGCCCCCTATTGGAGACCAATGTGCAAGATGGGGAAATACAATTTTTTACCTTTCAGACATTATACATGCATATTCCACCGAATATTTCCTTACATTTTTACAGAAGGAAAACCAATAGATCTTATTTAACTCTTACTGAATATATGTGTATATTTTTTCGTTCCCTTATGTGTAGCTATTATAAATGCCCTGTATTACTCTTACCATTGCTTTTAAACTAACTTAACATACACTGTTACATTAACAGGGCCAAAATAATGGCTGCACGTTCAATCCTAAGAGAACTAAAAGAATATTTAATAAACCTGATGTCAGTTCTGCCATTTGCACAAAATACATGTCATGTGTTCTATTTGCAGTTTATCCCCCCATGCTGATAATACCAAATTGTTGTTTTACTGTTACCTTAAATGTAGGTATATGTCCTAAACTGTATTGGCAACAAGTCATTGATCAAAAATGTATAGGCTGTTTCAAGGGCAACAACATAAACAAACGTTATGTGGCCCAAACTTAACTTCCGGTAGACCTCCGCAAAGACTCAATAACTGTCGAGTAGTTTTAATTTAATAAATACAATTAATATACAATAAAGTATTTATATGAATTAATATTATAAATAAATTATAAAATAAATTGTAATATTACAACCGAACACAGATCGGAAGTTAACTTTGGGCCAGCGATAAACTCGCCTCATTACCTTGTTTTTACTTTCCTATAATGTAAATTTCCTATAAAGGAAATGTTGCAGATTTAGCATTTACACTGAAGTTTACTGTTTGTAAACAAGATTTTGTCATCTTAAAATGATTCAGATGCAGCAGTGGTGAGCTGTTGTTTGCATCATTTCGTCAATAAATGGTTTTCACAATATCTCTGAACTATGAACTGAACTATTTTATTTTAAGAAGCCATAAATGAACAATCTAGTGCGTGTCTACAAAAAGTCTTAGAGCATGCCTGGGGATAGATCAAATTAATTGATTGACATTCACGATACAATTTATTCATGTTTATGTTGGCATGTGGCTGTTTCTTTCTTAAGGGGAAAAAATGTGTCTCAAACGATTAGCGACGCTCCGTGGTCTTAAAGAGTACATAACATGAAATCATGAAAATTACATTTCATGACGTGTGTAATGTTGCAGTGTGTGAAAGTATGCAGTCTTCCAAGTTGTAAATCTGAAGGTGAATGAATGACAAAGCTATTGGCTTGGAAAAAAGGGAGTCGACTCTGATTCACGCAAACGATTCGTCCCTAGTCCGATTCATTTTTTGTTTTCAGCCAATAGAAACACCGCTTTCATACGTGGTGAGCTTTCGTCACCACGTATGAAACCCCTGCGATCGCGCACATGTATGTGAAACACAAGACAGGAATCTTATGTTATTACAGTATGAATGTTAATGCTATTTTGTCTGAAACCAATGCGACATTGGACAGGCATTTGAAGTTAAGGGCCCGTCTTGTAAAACTGCGCATGATCAATGATGTCACGTGCGCATAGAGCCCATTCCTGGGACTGATTGTATATGTAGCTGTTTCTGATGACTTTCAACAATCAAGTCAATAATGAGTCAAAATGAGCCTTGAATAACCACCGAGAAAATGGCGTATTAATGTATGGATTAAAATGAATTGGTAAATTATGAGTTTAAATTATGGATTTATTTAATGTAAGAATTTCAAAATAAAGGTCTGAAAGAAAACAAATTTAATTAGTAGCAGGCTGTGGAATGTCATGTATTTTTATTGCTGGCAGCGTTTTTTATTTTAATATTAACACCCTTATTCAAATATTTAGACATTTTATCCCTCTAGTGCCCTCTATGGTCTTAAATGGGGCAAGAGATGTTCCTGGTTGTTTTTGTATTGAATTTATAAAAATATTTAGCCATCATCCCAAACAGTATGAATTTTCTAAAAGTAATGACATTTTTTATATTATTTCACACTAGTGTAACTTACATGATAAGAGGACACCGTTTAGACACAAAATTAAGTATAAAGGATGTATGCTTCTTTGTAAGTGTGAACATATTTTGAATGCATTTTTTTCCATTTTCAATGCTCACTGCTCAAGTCACATTAAGAAGTAATTAAACGGATTGTTAATCGAGTCAACCAGCTGTCTGTGGATACGATCAATTAATTTCTGACTAGTACATTTAGTGCTGTAGTCATGGTGCAATGTAAGAACAGAGCAGTGAAAATGCGGGTTGAGATGCTAGTTTTTTTATTGTGTAAAATGTTACAAATAGCAGTTGCATTCAACACTTGCCGTTTTCAAGTTTTAATCAGTAACGTAGTAGAAAGACTTTTCTTCAAATATGTGCCCTAAGATTGTTAAGTCATAAAAGCCTTGCCCCTCCCCCCATGAATCTCTGGAATATCAAAAGGTACACCGTGTAACAAAGATACCTGCATTTCTGTAATGCATAGTTGCATTCATAAAGAGTGATTCATGTGGTAGAAAAAATAACCCTGTAGGATTTTGCTGAATTTAAAGGGAAAATCTGCTATTCTAGAGAACTTAAATCCACCAAAGCATTACATGAACTCAGATATTTTGACATGACGATACGAGCAGAGACGAAAAAAACCACACTATATTGTGGTTTAATCATTTGTAAGACTGTTAAATCAAATAATTGAATATGGATTTTTTTAAAGACCATTCTTAATACCGCAGGATTGAAATCTTTTTTACAGCAGGTTTGCAGAAAGTACACAGTAAAGCAACTACTCTGTTGCCAGGCACAATATGTTTCCTCTACGGCCAAATTGTCTTGACTGGGATGCTTGCCTTCTCACCGACCTAGCACAGTGGCCAGCAGTGCCATCCGAATATACATCCCATTCTCCGCCTGCCGGAAGTAAGCAGCTCTGGGATCCGTGTCGACCTCCACGCTGCAAACCAAATATGATTATGAGCTACTACAAACACTATGTTTGTGTTTAGCACTTAAGGTTCCAGTATAATTTCCTTTTACAAACCTGATCTCATTGACTCTCGGGAGTGGATGCATGGCCACCATCTTCTTTTTGGCTCCCGTCATGATGTGCGGTGTTAGGACAAACTGGCCAAAACACTACGAGGAATTTTTTTTGTCAATTTCATTAAGTTTAAGAAAACAAAATGTCATACAATTTTCATCATAACACAGGATATCTGACCACATTGTACTCTTCTTCCGAGGCGAAACGCTCTTTCTGTATTCTAGTCATGTACAGAACATCGGTTTCCGGAATGGCCTCTTCAATGCTGTTAAACTCCTCCTGTGGATACGGATGGGGGTGTTTATATAAGCAATTCAGGAAAATCAACATTGATAAAAATGCATCAAATCAAGTGCGATCTCCAAATCATATATATGACTGATGATCACCTGTTTAATGCCTTTGGAGGCCACAAAGTCAATGATCTCGGCAGGCATGCTGAGGTTCTTAGGAGCCACGTAGCGCAAAGTGATCCTGTACTGGGTGAGAAGTCTGGCCAGAGAATGCACAGTGCGCCCATGTTTCAGGTCGCCTACCATGGTAATCTGAGATTAAAACAAAAAGATCCAATTATCACAACCATTCATTTAGTTTAGTATGTAACGGTTCTAATATCAAATCATTGTCGTCTTCGTCAGAGTCTTCTAACCAGCCCAATATAGCAATAGTGAAAAACAATATTTAAGCAATTGCACATGATAAAATTGGGAAGATTAATTAGACACTTTGTTTTCAATTGGACTTTATCAATACAGCTAATGGCAGTATTCTGGGATGACAATATTTTGGCTGACTCACAGTCATGCCATTGACGGTTCCAAGCTCTTCTCGGATGGTAAAGATATCCAGAAGAGCCTGAGTAGGATGTTCTCCGACCCCATCCCCAGCGTTGATCACTGGCCTCCGACAATGTCTTGCTGCACTCTACAAATCAAAAGCATATTTCCCATTTAGATTAATGCACAAATAATTCTGTGGCAAAGACTTCCTTTCCAATTCCTGTTATGAGTTATTATTACCGTTAAATATTTCTAAATATAACACTGAGTAAACAGAATAACAGGAAATAATGTTTGGATGACTTCATTTTATCCAGATTTTTTAAAAGTGGACTGTAGTTTCCATATAGTTACAACAACAGACCATTCATTTAAGAAAGTCAAAGTTAATACATTTTTATTTTAAATTGTGCAAACATCAGAGGCAGATTTAGTGTCAAGTATATTTGGTTATGTTTTGCTTTAAAAGACATTTTGCAAAAAATATGCGTCCATGTCTATCCATGGGTACTGTCATTCACCTCTACAGCTCCAGGTATGGGGTGGCGCAGAACTATGACATCAGTATAGCAGCTCATGGTGTGAACCGAATCAGCCAGAGACTCGCCCTTCTGTGTAGAGGATGTGGATTCGCTGAAATGCACCACTGTGCCACCCAGACGCTGCATGGCTGCTGCGAACGAGCTGCTGGTGCGAGTGCTCACTTCATAGAACATGGAGGCCATGACTTTACCCTGGGAGAAGATGAGGACAATGTTGGGCACTTTGAAGCAAGTTGAATTTTCAAGAACTGCATAAAGTTAATACCTTTGTTATATACGACACATTTGGCTACATTTTACTAACAGCAAAAGTACCTTCAAAATGTCCAGTGGTCTTTCTTTCTGTACCATGAGACGCAGATTGTGTGCCACATTAAACAGATGAGACATCTGAAAACCCAAGGAAAACAACATGACATTATTTGATAGACAGCAAATATGATTATTTTCGACACATGCCATTACCCGTCCAGTACGGCCGCGTTTGTGATTAAAAACATGTTTTACCTGTTCCTTACTGAACTGCCGGACAGACAATATGTGCTGGCCCACCAGCGGGTGGAGCAGGGGGGATGTCTGGGGTGGGGGCATGATCTGATGCATCCCCAGCTGAGGTGACAAGATCCTGGCCAGAGGAGGAGGAGGTTGCATGTATGCATCCAGTGGTGGAGCCAGTTCTGATCATGAAGAAAAAGAATAGTCACAAAGGATCATCACTGGTTATGAAATGATCCCAATTTATACAAAGCTGAATAAGCTCGTTGGATTCCAAAGGCCCAGCATGCAAGCAGAGCATGGAGTATAGAAATGAACCGGCATCCGAGTTAAACCTGTAAGCTGCATGTAATGGCTGATATATTCCCAGAGAATAAGGATCCATGATTTAGTCCAGAATCAAATACAGATTGAACAGAAGCTCAGGATGACAAAGCTCTGATAAGCATCTCTACAAACTTCAAACCTGTTTCATATGGTGGAGATAATGAAATGTCCTCTTCATCTGCTCAGGCATTTGACGGAAAAGTTTGAAGAAAATGATTAGCAATGATACATTGAGGTTATATTTGATAAATTTATTACATTCATTTGAGTAGTTTTTTTTACAATTCTGTATCATTTTGGAATTAGCTGTATTTTAAAATCTTGAGTTGGAGATCTGACTGCCTCTACGAGTTGGTAAAAAATACTTTAAAAAATTTTGATTTAGACTTAAATCTGAATCAGTAATGGAATTAATATTTATAAGATAAAACAAGCAACAAAGTATTTTAATATAGTTTGGATTTTAAATGGCTTGCATGCAACTTCTAGGAAAAAGAGTAATTGATAAATTATAGAATAATGAAAAAATGTAGGTCGTAAAAATCTTTCTTTTGTTTTGTAAATGAAAATTTAAAAATGTTCAGAGAAACTTTGTGTCAGTTTATAATTCAGTTCAATCAGGAGATTTTTTTTCAGATTTTACCAAACTACAGTACAGTACATACACATTACCCATCATCGCCTTTAGGGGTTTTATGGTGGATCTTTTGTAACCTGCAGGTGAGATATACATCTAAGACCATTAAATGGTTGAGCTAAACCATTTACAACACTTTGTAGAACACAAGCTCAAACACACAAGTGCTAGTGTACAACTGAAACACTGCATGAACGTCAAACACATCAACTGAAAAGCAATGTTTCATAGATTACAAATACAATATAGTGGTTCACAAATTCATGTTCAGGTAAACACACGAGAGCCTCAGTACCTGGTGGCAGACCGGGGTCAGATGCGCGGTGGAGCCGTGGTGGTAGCATGAAGCGTCCATCTCCAGTTGATCGGCGTGGGCTCAGGGCACGGCTACGAACCGTATCAGCCACGGGTCCGTTACGGAGCCGTTCAGGAGTCAAGGCTTCACTTACATGCTGTCAACCAGGACATTATAGTGTTAGATAACCTACTGTATAAACGCACGTTTAAGGGGTTGTTTATTATTATCTGTTGAAGAAACACCTTAGGAGCATCCTTTATCGGCTCGGTTGCCACTGCGGGGGGTGCAGACCATGACTTCACATCCTGACCATAACCTGGAGGTGCCAAGACCTTAGGAGAAACAAGAAAGTATTAAAAACATAAATATTGATGTTGGAGCTGTGGCTTAGAGGTAGTTTAACTATACACTGTATCATATCCTGGAACTTATTCGCTTATCTGTCTCCTCAATAATAGATCATTTTTAAATATAAGAGAAAATGAACAAAATTATGAGCATTAACACACCTGTCCATCAATATAGGCCACCTCTCCTCGAAGCACCACCCTCAAGACTTTTCCTTTTACTTTCATGCCTTCAAATGGAGTCCACTTTGACTTTGTGAACTGCATGTGTTTTGGAATAGTCCACTCATTCTCCAAATCCACCTAGAAAGTAAACAAATCGCTTTAAAATTCCAAACAAAACAAAATAATTTAGGCTTAACTGCAAAGGCATTTATTTGTAGACATCGTAATATGGAGATACCTCTACGTAGGTGTCCTCCTGGGGAGGAAGGGAGAATATTCTTCGGGGGTTTTCATAGAGCCTCTTGATGATGTCATCAATGGTAAGGCGTCCATCGCTCACCGCCGTGAGCAGCAGAGGCACCATGGTCTCCAGACCCGGGTAACCTGGTGGTGGTTTATCCGAGTTCTTTTCTTCTACCGAATGAGGGGCTGTAAGTCAATAAAAGAAAATTGTTCCAGATCTTCATAAATTAACATACAAGACTAAACTTGACACAGCGCTACTTGGGAAGTTGTAATATAGTTTGCCAATTTGAAGTGCGTTTGGTGCATAACCGTGTTGAGATGGTATACATAATAGCATGTACTATTTTAAAAGCACAAAGGAGCAAAGGAAAGAAATCTGAACCCATTATTATTACCATGATCTGTAGCAAAGCAGTCAATGATATTTAGATTTTCCCACAATGCCTCCATGTCCTCTCGTGTACCCAGCATGGGTCGTACTTGCGCCATGCCGTCCCCAATGGCGGGCACATTATCTTCACACAGGAAGAGATGATGAGGAGCTACTTCACACGTCACCTGAATCCCCTTTTGTTTAGCAGCTCGGATGATCAGAATCTAAGAAACAAAGGAAGATAATAGTAACTTGCTCTACATAGGAAACTGACTAATCAAAAGCGGTATTAAACCACCACGGATGCTTTGGATTCTTACCTCTTCTTTCTTGGCAACATGGCAGATGTGAACGGATCTCTGATAAAGTTGCGCTACCATCAAGATAGCCGCCACCGTCTGTTTCTCGGCATGCGCTACAATGGGCAAGTGCTTTGGCCACTTCTCAAAGTGCTGCATTGAAAGAGAAAGATTGCTTTGTAACGACAACAATTCACTTGTGATGTGAAATGACAACATTTATAGTCACAGTGTGCAACTTCCACACTACAAACAGGTTTCATAAATATACTTTCACTGTCACTTTCAGACAATAGAGAAAAATTCACTTCTTACCTCCATCCATACAGAAACATTGTCCATTTTCAAAGTGGAGAACGTGTCATTCAGGTACATCTTAAGACCAGCTGTAGAACTTGCCATGGATGGAAGAAGTGCGGCGTTGTCTGATGAAGCCCCCACAAAAAGTGCGTAATCGCAGCGACACCCGGCCTTGGCAAGCTGCACCAGTCCATTAAAATAATGTTAAAATTTGACCACTGTGCTTCTTTTTATAACTCAATAGATCCGACGTTACCTTCTGTGCCACAGCGAGGGAGCTAGGGTCAATGATGGCAGGGCTGGTGTTGGGCATGGCACATACCATAGTGATTCCCCCAGCCAAGGCAGCAGCTGTGCCCGAGGAGAAATCCTCTTTATGGGTGGCACCAGGTTCACGCAGGTGCACGTGGACATCAATCAAACCTTCAGACAGCAAACAACATGAATTCATGATTCGGTCTTCAATTTTAGCCTAGAGGACAAATTTCAATAAGGTCTTGTTCTCACCAGGCAAACGGATGAGCTTGTGTGAGGTCATGCTGTCCACGTTCGTCTTTACACGAGGAGCCTGACCAATCTGCCTCAGTGCCTGGAAACAAAACAAACATTTCAATCTTACAGTCAGTCACGTCATTTGCTTTTCACGCATTAATGGGTTTCGTAAATTTAGGTAGGATACGCCAAAGGGCTTGTTTGTTGGGGCATTAATGCTGACCTGAACAAAAAGTTTAGTACACTTGATGTCAGTGATAAGAGGGACGGAGTAGTCGATGGCCATTCGACGTGTGCGGTAACCTTTGGTCATAAAGGAAGACAAGCGTCTTCCACCAGAGTTCCTCAAAGACAGATTGATGACCAAGTCAAAATGGTTCTCCTCCAGATAGTCCACGATGTTCCTCTCTTTGTCTTTGTTGGGAAAGTCACTCTCCTCCTCAAACTGCCAATCCACAGCCATCACCTGCTCGGATGACAGCATTCATTTAGGATGGTGCCTTGCTATGCTGCCTACGTCGGCAACACGCTAAGTTTTGAAACAAATTGAATGAATAAAGCATGTTTACTGTACCTTGACTCCATGTTCAGTGTAAAAGTCGGCAGTGCCGAGACTGGCATACAATTTATAACCAAGAGTCTCCAGAGTCTTGACTGTGGGCAGCAGCTCAATCTTACACTAAAAACAAACAAAACTCATTTCAATTCACATTACCAGAACACAACTTACCATTTGAATAAAAAAAAAGTGCTGTAGGGTCTGATGTTTACCTTGTAACTACCAATGGAGAGAAGAATATTCTCTTTAGGGAGTTTGAAGCCAGTGCTGATTATGGCTTTTAGATACGCCTCGTATCGGTTCTCCCCAAAGCAGGCCACCTCTCCAGTGCTGGTCATCTCCACACCTAGAACCACATCTGCTCCAGCCAGCCGGGAGAAGGAAAACTGAGGAACCTGAGAGCACAGATAAGGCTTATTGAAACGGTTACAACTGTTAAGGTTTTATTATCAACGCATACATCAATGAGAGCTTACAGACCTTGACTCCCACAATTCCAATTCCCCTCATCAGCCCAACATGTTCAACTTCCTCTCCCATAATGACTCTTGTTGCCAAAGCGACAAGATCGACACCGAGCGTTTTGGACACAAAGGGGAAGGAACGTGAAACACGAACGTTGCATTCGATCACCTTCAGCTGGTCGTCCTGAAGGCAAAGAAACAGAAGTCAGTTTTAGCTGGAATTACTCATGTTTCAATTAAACATACTTTTAACAGGTAAACTCACCTTGGCAATGAGCTGAAGGTTGAACGGGCCAGTAACCTGAAGCTCCTGGCCAATAGCGTGAACAATAATCTTTATGCGTTCCATGGTTTTCTGGTTGATATCCTGAGGAGGAGTCACCAACGTGGCATCTCCAGAATGAACCCCTGCGTTCTCCACGTGCTCGCATACGGCGATGGCGATGACCGTTCCGTCACAAGCCACAGCATCCACGTCTATTTCCTGATAGCCAAACATCACATATTCAAATAGCTACAAAAGTGGCTAGGGACAGCTTGGCGCTTTGCAGGAACGTTTAAGCAAAAAAGTGATCGGAAGCATTCTCCACGTATGTAGCAGGACTACACTAGTTACATGAGAAAGTTTAATTCTCATGTTTAAGTATTTAAACATTTTTCCCTAATAAATGAATAGACGAACAAGATCTCCAGCTGTATTTTTCATCTCTGACCTAATTTTATAGATTAAATAAATATATAGAAACGATTACTTTTAACAGTTTAAATTATACAATTTAATTTTTATTGATAACAGTAAAAAAGCATTCAAAAAAAATTTTTTTGGAAAGAACTTGAGGGTGAGTAAATGAAGACAGTTTTTTTGTTTTTGTTTAACGGTCCTTTAAATCCTATATTCCAGGAGAAAACAACTCTAAACTTGTTCAAACCAGAAATATTTTATTTCGTGCCAAATTCAGTAACACTGTATTTTTATTTTATTGCCCAGCATTCAACTCCAGCCTCCTCCCATGTATCTGCATTTTTAAGCAGGCTTGCGTTGACTAACCTTGGCCTCCTGAATAAATTTGGAGATGACGACAGGATGTTCCTTGGACAGAGCCACAGCGCTGCTCAAGTACTTCTCCAAGTCGCTGTCGCAGAAGGCAACGTTCATTGCAGCTCCGCTGAGAACGTAAGATGGCCTGACCAAGCAAGGATATCCAACTGACGCACAGAAACCAATGGCAGACTACAAGAGAGAATGTGGGGGGATTCATGCTCTAATGCTATAAGGTGAATATTTATTAACAAAGGCTGATACATCTTCAACTTAAACATAGTATCAATAAAAACACTATCAATTAACATGAAATAATGAACCCTTGCAAACAATACAAAAATATTTTGTTTCAATATTTGACATTTTCCTTGAATAAATGATATTGGTTGCATACAGTACCTCAGTATCCGACAGCTCTTTCCATCTAGGCTGACTGATTCCTATGGTGTCCAGCATCCTGGAGAACTTGAAACGGTTCTCCGCAGAATCAATGAACTCAGGAGAAGTGCCTAAAATCCTACACTGCTGTCGGTGTAGAGACATGGCAATGTTGTTAGGCAACTGTCCACCCATGGACAGAATCACACCTTCTGGGTTCTCCATCTCATAGATGTCCATCACAACCTGCAGTACCAACGTAGACATGCTCAATGAGGAACTCAAAGACCTCAAAACACGTTTGTTGTAAACCGAGATGAAATTCAGTATAATTTTCATGTCTACTGATGGTTTCAATTGAACAGCTTACCTCAAAAGAGATCTCATCGAAATAGAGCCTATCGCACATGTCGTAATCTGTGCTGACTGTTTCCGGGTTATAGTTCACCATGATTGTTTTGTATCCCATCTAAGAAAGAAATGGTTCACAAGATTGATGACTTAAGCAATATAACATTAATTTTCTCACTGTTCTCTAAAAGCACATGGCTTACCTTCCTCAGCTCCATTATACATCCAACAGCACACCAATCAAACTCCACGCTGCTTCCGATGCGGTACACCCCAGAGCCAATGACCATAACATGGGGCTGCTCGAAGACCACGTCATTTTCAGAGCCATGATAGGTCAAGTACAGATAATTTGTTTGGGCGGGCCACTCGGCAGCCACTGTGTCAATCTGTTTGACCGCAGGAAGGATCTTCCAGTCACGTCTCAACTTCCTCACAGCCAGCTCAGTGCTACAGACAGAGCAGAAAACTTACTTTATAAACTGTCCCTTGTATAAATCAAAGGGTGACTGTTTGTTAGCCCCTGGTGGTAGATGCTGTAATCATTCTGAACCAATAATGCATGTTTCTAAAATCGACAGCAAGTTCAAATATGGAGGCTACAATTTGTCTGGGTACCTTTGAACAGCTTGGGCAATCTGTTTGTCAGAGAAGCCCAGCTGCTTGGCTTTCCTCATGACCTCCTGCGGCATGGCGCTCTCGTCCTGGTTATACGTCTGAAGAAGTTTCTCGTGGTCTATGATGTTCTTCATCTTGTGCAGAAACCAACAGTCTATTTTGGTGAGCTCGTAGAGACGCTTGATGGTATAGCCAGCGTGCAGCGCAGCCGCCAGAACAAAGATGCGCTTGTCTGTTGGCATCTGTAGCTCCTAAAGAACAAGACAAAAGTGCATTTTTTAAGACGTCTGCATTTTTATATGGGCGAAAGTAAGATGATGCAAGTACAAACCTCTTCAGACGCAGGTTTGATGGTGTGATCAAAGCCTACGCAGTTCTCATCCACCATTCTCAAAGCTTTCTGGAAGGCTTCTTCAAAGTTGCGACCGATAGCCATTACTTCTCCTGGGGTGGAAGGAGAATAAGTGAGATTAGATCGTGAGATTAATGAAAGAGGTGACTGGTGTATGACACAGAGAGCTTACCAACGCTCTTCATTGAACTGCCGATTTTGGTGCTGACTCTGAGGAACTTGCTCAGATCCCAGCGAGGAACCTTCACCACGCAGTAATCCAGGCTGGGCTCAAAGTTGGCAGTTGTGGAGTTAGTCACAGAATTCCTGGAAAAACAGGCCATTGTAAATTAAATCTGAGTAATAGACCATTATATTCCACCTCATTTCATTCAACGAACTCACTTGAGGGTAGGAAGAGGGATTCCCAAACCGAGCTTAGCTGCCACGTAGGCCAGCGGGTAACCTGTGGCTTTACTAGCCAAAGCAGAGCTTCGTGACAGACGAGCGTTCACTTCAATGATGTAATACTGTCAGCAAGACAAAGAGTTGGATTATGGGTTGACCATCACTCCTGGAACATCATTGTTTTATGATGAATTATTTGAATGATTTACCTGCTCGGATTCTGGATTTAAAGCGTACTGAATGTTGCACTCTCCCACAATGCCCAAGTGGCGAACAACTTTGATGGCCGTGTTTCTAAGCATGTTATATTCATAATCGTTCAGCGTCTGACTCGGAGCCACCACTATAGACTCTCCAGTGTGGATTCCTAGAGGATCTATATTCTCCATGTTACAAACCTAAATACATAAAGTGGGAAATTCACATCTCAACTTAGACAATGAACAATTTGGGGATCCAAAACCAACTCCGACAATATGGTATGGTTTATAGTCACAGAAAAGTTTTGGTGAAATAAAAATGTACTGAATGTCACTTTGGATATAAGCAACAAAATGCTGCAATGTAAATGAACATTTTTAAAAACATGTTTCGTACCGTCACACAGTTATCGTAGGCGTCCCGCACCACTTCATACTCAATCTCTTTCCAGCCTTTCAGCGATTTATCCACAAGGACTTGTGATGTGTGAGCAAAGGCCTGGGTGACCAACGTTATCATCTCCTCTTTATTATTGGCAAAGCCTGAACCCAGCCCACCCAACGCAAATGCAGAACGGACCAGAACAGGATAGCCAATTGTTTCACCAGCAGCAACGGCCTAGAAACAGCAAATCACAAAGTTAGACTGACCAAACATTAGACAGTGGTTCTCAATACTTTTCTTGGAGAACGTGTCCCTAAACATGTCTTCAAACTTCTCCAAGGTATAAGCTGAATTAAATACGTTTGGTTAGGAAGACCATTGGAGGAACAGAACTCTGAACCACTGCTTTATTAATCTAATAGATATATTTGGTACATACGCCTATAGTCTGAATTTCCATATAGTTTTAGATGACTTCAGATCTATGCACCATTTAGAGATAAACTAACCTGCTCTACAGACATGGCCGCTTCACTTGGGGCAACATGTTCGTTGATTTCCTCCATCTTTTCCACAAAGATCTTGCGGTCTTCGGTCATCTCTATACAGGAAACCTGGGTTCCAAGCACACGCACTTTGTACTTCTCCAGCACTCCCTGTTTAGTGAGCTCCACGCCACAGTTAAGGGCCGTCTGCCCTCCGAATGTGAGCAACACTCCATCTGGACGCTCATTCTTTATAACCTGTTAAAAACAAATCAAAAACTGCACTGTTTATAGACCATCAGGCAAGTTAGCCACTAACATCAGGAAACAAAGTTCTCGTACCTGTGTGACATACTCTGGTGTTATTGGAAGGAAGTAGACTTTGTCTGCCAGACCCTTCGAGGTCTGCACTGTGGCAATGTTTGGGTTGATGAGAACGGTTTGGACATTCTCTTCCTTTAGAGCTTTAATAGCCTGGAATATAACATAAAAAAAATTGCTTAAAGAATGAGTTTAAAACTGAAGACACCACAACCCACAGTTTTGGTCCAGATGGTTTTCACTACGACGTTGGCGAATCCCCACTCACCTGTGATCCAGAATAGTCAAACTCTCCAGCTTGTCCGATAGAAAGTCCTCCTGAACCAAGAATTAAAACCTTACGAGGTCGAACAAACTCCTCTGGCTTTGGAGATCCAGGGAACGTGAGATGCTCGGTCAGTCTTTGCTTAACTGTAAAGTCAATTATTTTAGTCAATATATTCAGGAGATAAAACAAGACACACCACTAACAAAGAGCCAACATCAATCCCACCTGATTTCCCAACTTTGCCCTCTTTAAGATCTTTGACTGTCTCCAGAAAGACATCAAAGAGACCGACAAGATCAGCAGGCCCGGCCATATGTTCAGGATGGAACTGCACACTGAAAATCAATTTTTTTTTTTATTAATATCAACCTCGAAGTCTTTAAAAATGTTTATCATAATCCTAGTTTGTAAATAAGACAACCTGAAGAGAGGTTTGTGGTTATGAACGATGCCCTCGCTGGTTTGGTCATTGGCATTGGTGAAAAGCACATCCCAGTCCTCTGGAAGAGTTTTGGGGTCCACTGCAAACCCATGATTTTGAGAGGTGATGTAACAGCGGTTTGTTCCTTTATGAATGCAAGGCTGGTTATGACCACGATTACCATACCTGAAACAAGTAAAGAAGAATTTAGTTCATTCATTTTATAAGATGCCATTCTTTAGCCATAACAAATGTACGTATCTGGATCAAGACCTGTTGACTGTACAAAACAGAAAGGATTGTGGACTGCTATCTCTTCTGGCCTTGAGCACAGGCAAACAAACCAAGTATCCCAGGACTCTTAGAAAAACACAGCAGCTTATGCCAGGGCCAGAGTAATGCGGTGTCAACATGCTAGACTCCCAAGCTCAGCATAAACTAGATTTTACACCATCCTTCTCCTTCGTGAGAACTGGAAGGGCTTGGGAGAGCCAAGGAAGCAGCACTTTGTTTTTCTACATTCTTCTTAATCCTCTAACAATTATCTAAAACTCCTTTCACTACAAAAAACAAATATATTGAGTAAGAATTGTTTTTTTTCCAGTGTTAGCAATCTTTGATAAGATATTATAGTATACCTAAAAACAATTTACACAAGATATAAACTCCTGAAATGTATCTTGAATACAAGTGTATTGTTGACTTTAAGAACAAATTTAAAGCTACAATACGTAACTTTTGCATTTCAATCATAGGTTTGCATACTCGGCTTTATGCTGATGTTTTTTGTGTGTGAAACTGAAATAACTGATTTAAGTTTATGTTTAGGCATAATGACATTCTCTGTAGACACTTTTGACAATCATCTGCATATACTTTCTCTTTAACATGTGGATAAATGCCTTTCAGTAAGTGGAACAGATTGCTTACTTCATTTTGTATGTCTTCGCACCAATGACCAAAGACAGCAGCTGATGCCCCAGACAAATTCCAAAGACGGGTTTGGGCTTTTCCGTGGACACCACCTTCTTTATATTGTCTACGGTCTCCTTACAGTACTCAGGATTTCCGGGTCCATTACTGATGAAGAGCCCATCAAAATCTAGAGAAAGACATTTTTTCCCGATAAAGTCAACACTGCATTACCAGCCATGTAAACATTCTACTTAGAATTGAATTAAATTACAAGATATGAATTTATAACACATCCTTGTTATAAAGAACTGTACGTGGCTCACCATTGCTGTCCAGCTGGTGATCCCAGGGGACCACGGTGACCCGGGCTCCCCTCTGGCACAGACAGCGGATCTGGTTGTACTTGATGCCGCAATCTATAGCAGTGATTCTCAACATACCCTCAGGATTAAAAACTCTTGGTTCCTGTTTAAGCAGAAGTGAGTAGAACATAAAACATCGTAAAATGAATTACATTTATTCATTTGAATTATTAAATATTATATGAGAAAAAACAAAGCTAGACACCTACCTTCATGGAAACTTCTTTAACAAGGTTTCTAGTGTCCGGATTATCAAATGGAATATCAGATGCCGCAGTTCCTTCCACTACAAGTTTCCCCAGCATGGTTCCCTTTTCTCTGATTTTTTTGGTCAGGCAACGAGTGTCAACACCTTGATTCATAATAAGAATAAATGCAACCTCTTAATAAAAATAAATAGCACAGTTGCAAACCACACGTGTTGTTTGATTAATACAAGGTAAAACATGGACCTTCTAGGCCCGGTATGCCCTGCTCTTTGAGCCACTGATCCAGAGACTTTGCAGAGCTCCAGTGACTGGGGTTCTCAGAAACCTCCCCAACAATGAGAGCAGCAGCGTGGATTCTGGACGATTCAAACCACTGAAGGAGCACAGATAGCAACAGTTTTAAAAGAGCTTTCTTCCTGAAGCAAATTATAGACATCATCGCCAAAACCAAAACTGCACCAGTTGTATGCCAGTGTGTTATGTAATGGATATAATATTAAAGAGAAAACCGATCACCTTGCTGAGTCCAAACTGCCCATCTTCATCTTCTGGAATGCCATAATTGCCAATCAGTGGGTATGTCAGAGTTAGTATTTGAGACTTGTATGACGGATCAGTGAGAGCCTCCGGGTAACCCACCATTCCCGTCTGAAAAACTGAGAAAGCACAATTTATTTAATTTTATAGCATGTTGGTTGGTATGACATATTAATGGATTATTAATGTTTAAATGAATAATGGGTCACAGGTCTGACATTTACAGGGATTTATTCATTCATAAATCTAATATGAACAACTAACAGGTGGAAAACATTTATATATACGCTCCCAGTTTCCACTGACTGATGTGATTTTGCATCATTTTCTGTATCATGAAGATGCTTATATTACTATTTTATACATCTTTTGTTCTCAAGATATAATTTCAGTTTGTTATGTATTGTTATGCAAAACTCATAGCACAGTGTGTAAATTACATAATTTGATTCATATAAATGCAAAATTTATTTGGATTTCACTTATTAATGGGTTATCAAGTTGGAAATGGGGAATATATTATCATTTGCACTTCTGGCTGGATGTGAAATGTATTTCGGTGGTCACCACAACTATGACAATATAATAAATGTTTATTACAAGGGAGTTATGTAGATCAAAAACCCTAATTAAAATTTACGTCTATGTTTATTTTCTTTTTTAAAGTAGCCACCCTTGAACTAGACTATAGCGTTGCAAGATCTGGGCATTCTCTCATCATCATCATCATCATCATCATCATGAAGTACCATCTTCTGCAGCCTCCCCATTAATAAACATAACATCCTCCAAACCATCCTCCAGTTTTGTTCGTTAAAAGTAAACAAAATAATTGTGGATCGCTTTACTTGATTATTCAATTGTTATGGCCTTTTTTCCTTAAAATAATTGGGAAAACCTATATGATAAGTGTATGACGTCATCATTTACCATACTGAACCACAAAACGTACACAGATATTTTAAAGTGATACTTCACCCAAAAATTCTGTCATAATTTACTCACCTTCAAGTTGTTCCAAATCTGTATACATTTCTTTGTTCGGATGAACAAAGATATTTGGAAGAATGCTTATAACCAGACAGATTACGGCCCCCATTGACTACCATAGTAGGAAAAAATGCAATAGTAATCAAAGTGCCCCAAGACTGTTTGCTGGTCTACATTCTTCAAAATGTCTTCTTTTGTGTAAAACGGAACAAGTCAGTGGGGGGAATCTGTCTGGTTATAAGCATTCTTCCAAATATCTTTCTCGGTGTTCATCAGAACAAAGAAATGTATACAGATTTGGAACTTGAAGGTGAGTAAATGCCAGAATTTTCATTTTTGGGTGAAGTATCACTTCAATGTGTTGCATCACTAAATGGCAGTATGAACTGGTATAACATCAAACAAAATCCAGTAAACTTTAACCTAGATAAACCGCCAATAACAAGGAGTCATGCATTAACAAGTTGACAATTCTCTCTGCCAAGTGTGAGTGTTCTGAGAAATCGTGAATGCACGACAGGAACATTGTGCGCATGGCACACATCCATGAAACGTGTTCGCTAAGATTCGGCGCGAACTCTTTTTCCCTCCCTCCCTCTCTCTATCTCTCTCTCACACGCACACACGTGTAACTTCATGCTTCTCCAGGTTTCCGTGTGTCGCATTTTAACGTGCATCACATTTTGCGCAGTCAGGAGCTGGCGCAATACATTACCCTCATATAAATCAGTACGTTAGGAGATCATCAAAGGAGCGAACTCATATGCTTTTCAACACCATCTTTTGAAACCAGTGACGTGATTTAACTTACCAACTTCACCAGATACTGAGGCCGGTGCACCAAACAGCCTGCCTCTAAACGCCGTCCCATCCTCCAACACTAAAGATGCCATTTTAACGAGCATGTTTGCGTGTTAGCGCTTCTAAAGTCACCACGGATCTCGATCTCTATAGCGTAAACTATATGAGCGAACTGGATGAGCCGTGGAGCTGCGCGGACTCGCTGGTGAACCCACGTGAGAACCACGTTATTCTCAGAGATGATCAAAAGGATCCGGTGATCGCGGATTTAAGTCAAATAAACACGATATACGCGTGGTTCAAAGACCACACTGTCCTGTTACAGAAGACGTTTATTGATCAATAGCGATGTTTTAGGTGGATTTAGGCCGCACGAGGAGTGATCAACGGAGACAAGTCCACGCCCTGCTCCAGCCACAGCAGCGTGGAGCCGAACCTGTGAACTGCATCTGGTTTTATACAAACTGCACGTCTGTAAGGAGGAGGAGACAATCGATATTCAGACGCCATTACAGTAAGTTAACATTGTGACGCGTTTGTGGGTGGAGCTTCGGTGCCACGTGCCACGTAGGGGGCATTCGGTACCACAAGGACCACGGCATTTTAAGATGATAATAAACAAAATCATTTAAAAAAACATTTGGAATATTAATTTGGTGAATATTAATTAAAAAAGCAACAATAGCAGAGGTTAAAACATAATGTATGGCCCTAGTATGACATATGTTTTATTTATTCGTCAATAGTGGAGATGGAGATACTGTGTATCAGTCCTTTGGATCATGCTCTTGGTTAAATGGAAGCACGTTTCAGTGAATGTAATTCAAAGTTGGCAGAAGAAAGTAAGAGCTCGCTCAGTGTTGTTATAATGATGCGATCGTTTTGCTAGACATAAAGCTCTACTGGGGAACAGACCTTGTATTATTTTTCCGTCAACAAGCCTGCTCTAAATTAATGACCTTCATGAATAATGAACTTCCACTACATTTATGTATGATCGGTGTATTTCCAGTTCTTTTTGTCAAAACGTCATACAATTTGCTCCCCTCCAAGTTGATATTAAAAAGTATTTAAATCAGCGTTTCAGTGTCTTTCATGTCTTTTATTTCAGTTCAATTTATTAGCTTTAAAAAAGCTATCCGCAATATGCAATGCTGTCCTCGAAATTGACATTTAGAATTGTTCAACTTGAAACTTCAAAACGGCAGCGATTTAACTTTATTTTTGTTGTGTTTTAGTTAAAAATGTGTGGCTCTTTTAATCTTAATCAATGAACAATTGCATTGAATAAACAGCAGCCCCTCACTTTGTGCACCATGGCGCCGACTCTCGGTAACACGTTGTCGCTTTTGTTTGCTTGCTTGCTTGCTTTATGACAATGACTAGAAAAAAATCCGAGTACATTTTAACATGTAAGGTCACTCACTGTCTAGGACCGCGATTGTTTTTGAAAAAGTTAAGGACGCTCATCCTGGACTTGTTGTATTAGGAGCAGGCTTACTTCTTATTAACAGGATCAGATCGCGGCCATGACGCAGTCAAGTCGACATTCATACAAAGCATCTTGTTTACAAAGAGCTTTGCGAAGTTAACGTGCAATTATCGCAATGTTTTATAACAATATTTATTGTAATATATTATATATAGAACCATTTTTATTTACTGTGTCTTAGGTGAGGACCGAAATAAATGAATGTATAAATAAATTTAAAATAAATAAAAAATTCTTGTGAAGGAGATATTTGCCATATTAATTTGTTGGACCTTCATATTAAATATCTAAAAAGCACAGACAGTTTATATGTATATATACAGTAGGCTATATATAGAAATGCTGTCTGTCCTGCCGTTTGCAAATGTGTGGTATTTCAGTCTCTTAAAACCACAGTTTGTGACAGTTTTTTTAGGAACTAAAGATTATGCAGTAATGATCGTGTCGATGAGCATTGCATGTGTTTTTCAGTCTTCACTGATGTCATCGACTGCATAATAGGCCCCTGAGGCCTCAGATTATTTTCTGAAAATAAATTATTATATTTGCAGGAAATAATAATTTTAATATTATTAGTAATAATATTAAGCAAAAAGGAACTGAATTGACAAGGAATCTGACTGATTCAATATTTTAGATGGTGTGTGACCTAATGTGCACCTACAGTATCACCAGCACTGAAGCAAAATGAGTGAATCTGGGTCAACAATCTTCAGTCACATTTATGATGGGACTGTTTGAAGACACCATTCCCTGAGCCAAACCTGTGACACAGCAGCTCAGGTCAGGACAGGATCATGACATGACCTTTGGGCAACTGATAGGAATGAAGGATTTCAGTGTATATAAAGTCTAAGGGGTGAACCTGACAGGGGGAATACACATCATCAGAGAGGAGAGGAGACCTGTGATGGAGGTGCAGCCTGATGATGATGTCCTAACCACTTCACTTAGACCACTAGAATGAGCTTCATAAGATTTCACTTTTGGAAAACCATTTTCTTTATTATTCTAAAAATAAAACCATTTTCTTTATTATTCTAAAAATAAAAACATTTTATTTTTAATCTCCATGGATAATAGGGAAGCATCAGTGTCATCTTTTACCAGCAATAAGAAATGTTAGGTCAGTAAACAATACATCGTTTTAAAATCTCCAATCTTTTTAAAACTAATCTCTAGATTTGTTCTTTATAAGGTCAATGCATTGAAGTTTTGACTTTTTGGATGTATTCGACCTTTAAAGTGTCTTGTGTCTTTTTTGGAGATAAATCAATCATTCACAATACATTAAAAGCAATAATATAGCACAATAAAATCATATTTTCCTCATCTATGTACCAAATTTCCGTGCTTACTGATCTGGACTCCTGCAACTGCTACTGAGTTTATCCAGTTTAAGAAATGTGATTGAAATGGACAGTCTTCAGACACTGTCCTCAGTATGCTATGCAGTGAACACTGATGGGTATAAAAAAACACTTAATTTTGTGGGGGGAAAACACCATCTCGTTGCAATAAACCACTAAAAAAGAGAATTTATAAAAAAATCGTTTATCGAAATATACAACTTCAGTTTACAACTGCTTTAAAATGTTATAAATATCTCTGAAAGTAATCTGTCTGTGCATCGTTTGAAGTGTTCCTAACAAGGTTTTGAAATGTGTCATAATCTTCAAGCAGCGGGGAAGAAACGGACGTAACTACGTCTTTTGACGTAAGAACCAGCCAATAGCAGCGCTGCTGATCGATAGTTCTTCTATCGATATATGCTGCCTTTCCAAACAGCGCGTGAGCGAGCACTAGTCCCAGACAATTGAATCCAGATATTATAATCGAACACAACAGGTGCGTTCGAAGAACCGAATTATCCAGATCATGATTTGCAGGATTAGGTCATCTCGGATGTTTCATTTGATCTTGGATGTAGTTAGCAACGTACGAAGAACGGGCCCCTGTACGCGCACACTCAATGGATCCGGAACGAACCGACAGGATTAACTCCAGTTAAAGTCCCAGTGAAATTAAAAATTACAATTCTTATTTTTTCATGAAATATTGCAGCGTTTATAATAAGTAGCTTATCAATGTGGGTCATTTTCTTCTTAAAATGAATGTACCCTCATAATCGTCAGTTAAAATCTAAATCTAAAATGCACTTCCGCCGTGAACGCTGCTTGAAAAATAACATTGTAAAAGCAAAAGGGGTCCATTTGTGGATTTCATTTCATAAAATTTAATAAGACTCACTTATTTTCCTGCTGAAATCCATACAAATTCAAATGGTTTGCATTACAGATATGAAAAAACAGCAACAGTTTACAAAACTTTTTTTATTTTATGTAGTGTGTTTTGTGTCTTATTCTAGTAGTTAGACTTATGCTGTTCTATACTGGTTCCTTTAAAACCAGTACAATTCCCATTATAACCCTTACATATATTGTATATATATTTTTTCTGTGGTGGTTTTTATTGTTTTTCAGCAGAGCTTTGTGTAATTTACCTTTTCTTACATGACAGATGTAGTTTTGGTATGATGCAATCTAAAGGGATAGTTCAACCAATAATGAAAATGCTGTCATCATTTACTCAATGATTATAAAGAAGATGTAAGATTCACATTATACGTCAAAAATGTTGTTTTATACAATATTTATTTAGTGGGGAAAATGTAACTAGACAAATAAACCACAGAGAAAATTATTTATAGACAGTTAAATCGACCTTAAAAAAATGTCTCTAAAATTACTTCAGTGGTAGAACAACTCTTAACTGGACGAATTCTACTGCTGCTTCTACCTGAGCAGTCTATAGCGGCTACAACCACACTCTTTAAGTTCTGTGTGCGGGTCGGTACACACAGCCCCGCTCATCTCCTTAATGCGGAAGAGTGCCAAATGGTTTCCAAACGTTTCTGCATTCGCCGGTTTCATCAGTTTATCAACCACCGGGGGAGCCGTAAGCAAAAGTTCTATAGTGTGGCTTTAACAGTTCAACTGAGTATTGCCAAAAAGATGAGTTCATATTTATGCTTGCCTTAAGAGGATAAAAGAATCATGAAAGCAGGGGATGCATTAAATCAAAACAGGCTTTGTTCATGGTATATTCTGACATATTTTGCTTAGTTGTAATAGATAAGCGTGGGTGGTGGATCATTGATACTATCATTTTGTTGGCATTGAGGCTTTTTGTAGCTAATAGGTACAGGGACCCCTCTGAAGTGATCCATCAAATCCATTCCACCAAAGAAGTTTGCAAAGATGATGCCCAGTTTGGCAGGCATGAGACTGGAGGAATATAAACAGGGGCATTTTACGGTTACTTTGAATGAGTCATATAAATGAATGTATAACTTATCATTTAAAACTAACTGCTTTTATATCTTGATAGTATTTAGAAGTCTATATTACCTTTTGAGTGCCATCATGAAATTTAGACTTGAAGGTAACAATAGGTACATTTGCTCCCTTAATATGGCATCCACAATCTTTTTAGCTGTATCTCTCCAATCCAAGATTGGAAGAAAAGATGTTCTCCTATAAAATGTAAAGGTAAAATATCTGTTTTATTGTACAACCACGATCTCTAATCAAGTTGGGGCCTACATAAAAAACTGTAATGGCTTACTTTGTTTGACATCCCGCAAACATTGTTGTGTTTATTAGATAGGGACACACTATTGTTGTTTTGACTCCTTCCTTTCTGAGGACAAGCAGCTCCAGAGCAATGGATTCCGCAAAACCCACTGCTGCAGATTTACTCGCACAATAATCTGTGAACAAAATACATTACATTTAATATGTTTAACAATATATCTTCAGATACCGTACATTGTGGATTAACAGTGTATGTTTTTCAAACCCTTATACGTGCCTGCAAGGCCATTTATAGGGAACAGCCCTCCATGGGACGCCACACAGACCAGGTGCCCATGATTCCGTTGTATCATAACCGGCAGAAATGCCTTGTAGGTCTGTGAATGCAAGTTTCAGAAAGCATTTGAGATAACAATAAGCACACGGTTCCCATAACATCGAGAAGAGGTGAAAGTTAGGAGGAAACACTAAATAACAGAAAAAGTTTTACCCAGAAATGAGCAGCAACATTAACCCTTAGAGTTCTGTCCACCAGGTTGTCGGGAGCTTCAGTGAAGGTGTATTTCCCTGTTACCACTCCTGCATTATTCACCAAGATTGTGACATCTCCGACTTCCTTTTTAACCTGTTGAAGTATTTTTACCACATTTAAATTTCTGCAGAAATGATCCATTCCCACTTATTTTTAATAGATTAACAGTACAAAGTATTATTAAAATATGTTGTTCAATATAAATCAATTATTTGAATAAATAATCATATTTAACGAAAAATAGTTAGGAACTTTTTACCAGTTCTGCAACTCTGTAGACTTCACTTCTTCTGCTACAGTCACAGGTGTAAGCATAAACACGCACATCTAATGCTCGCTGTAATTCTTTTGCCGTCCGATCCAGCGCCTCTGAATTGATGTCCCACAGGACTAATGTAGCTCCATGTTGACCAAGTTCTTTGGCAATCAATTTTCCAATCCCATTTGCTGCGCCCGTCACCAAAGCGATCTCCCCCTCCACATCTTTTCTGGGATGCGGAATAAAAAGTCGAACAAAGGCTTCAAAAATGTAAAAAACAGTTCCTAGGATGAGCAAAATAACCTCCTTTACAAACCGAAGTTTGAGCATCTTCTCAAAACTCAGGATAATCCGTTTATGCATGTCAGTGGTCCAATTGACACATTTTTTAGTCCTTCTTAATCAAGGCCAGGTTGGTGAGCTGTCCCATGTGCTCGCACATAGCTGTATTTGTGGATATTTTCCTGGATTTCAGGTACAGCTTGTTCTGGTTTATGTATTGGACCTCCCATGTGCTCATGACTTGTCAGATGGTGTTTGACTGACCTGTCACCTGGAGTACATAACTGTAGTTAATTTTAGATGCTAACGTCACTTTTGTAGCATGTGATCCCAGTTTGTTCCATGATGACTATGAGGTGTAACGTGGTCAAATGTAACGTGTAACTCAATGTAACGTGTAACTATGTCAGCGAATTATAACCATTGAGTGTCAATGTCTGATACATCTCTTTGGTAAAATTAACGGTTGTTTTATAACAGTAAGTTAAGTGGACTTTTCTTTGTAAAATTATCATCATAATTGAGCAAATTTAAGGTTAACTTACTATAGGTCAGTATAAATACCATAAGTATAATACAATTCTCGTTGTAGAACCAGTTCATTTTTGTAAGGTATTAGTCTGGTTCACTCCGCGTTGACGTCAATAAGGGGATGTAGCTCAGTGGTAGAGCGCATGCTTTGCATGTATGAGGCCCCGGGTTCAATCCCCGGCATCTCCACAATTTTTTTTACTGATGTTAAATATTACAGCATAGTTTTTATTGATCAAAAAGCCAACATTTTGGGGATACAATCATTTGAACGCTAACAGGAAGCGCACGCATTAAGCGTTTCGTTCAAAGCTGCGTAACTACGTCATACGCTCCTTCCTTGACGACGGTAACCAGGGAGAAAGCTATGTTTACTAAAATGTCTGCAGCCTGGCAACTATTTCGCAAAACATGTCTATTTCAAGAAATTTGATTCACTCATAAATCCGAAGCATGCAGTTAAAGTACCTGAAGACTCTTTTAACTCCGCAGGTAACGTTAAAATATTTCATCACGTGCTTTAGCGAAGCTAGCTGCATGAACGCTATTTAGCTTAGCATCTCTTGGATGCTTACAAATCTGCAATAATGATAACTAAAGCTTTTATGTTGAAGTTGTGTTTGAAACGGGTTTAAAATAACTCGCACTGCTTTAAACGAGCGGTTTTTTTTATCTCAGTGAGTGAATACAGACTTAAGGCATTGATTTGAGTAAAATGTGTTTAATATTGTGTTTAATATCTTTTGTTAGGATGGACCCGCTAAAGTCACCTGTATGGCTTGGGCTCCCAACAATGCAAAGTTTGCAGTGTGCACTATTGATCGAGTGGTTATACTGTATGATGAGCAGGGAGAGAAAAGAGACAAATTTACTACCAAACCCGCAGACCCCAAAGTAAGTAATACATGGTTGAACTCATTAAAAATGTTGAATTAGTATCACATCCGTGGTGCACATGTATTTATATATCAGGAAAATGTATTAAAAAATGTAACTGTCATGTTTTTCGTTTGTTGCAGTATGGAAAGAAAACTTACGTGGTTAAGTCGATGGCATTTTCTCCTGATTCAACTAAAATAGCTGTTGCCCAAACAGATAACATCATATTTGTTTACAAAATAGGAGAGGAATGGTAAGTATAAGAATAAAAATCATCATTATTCCATTTTAAATAAAATAATGATTTTGATATCACAACTGATAATTGCAATAATCATAGTTGATGTTTATATTCTAGGGGAGATAAAAAAGTTATTTGCAACAAATTTATACAAACGGTAAGTGGTTTGTTTTGTAACTAACATAATAGTTCCAGGTTCCACAAACATTAGTAGTCACAAGTGCTTTTTTTGTTGTTTTCTAGAGTGCAGTGACATGTTTGGTTTGGCCGTCTGAGCATCTGATAATATTTGGGCTAGCGGAGGGAAAAGTAAGTGGAACACATTTTTCAATGCTTAGACGGTGCGTTGTATTTTCAATTTTTCTAACATTTATTTGTGACTATTTTTATGGCACATGCAGGTTCGACAAGCCAATACAAAAACAAGCAAGTCATCAACAATCTATGGAACAGACTCTTACATTGTCTCGCTAACCACAAAGTATGCACATTTAAACTTCTGATCTTCATGTTCCCATATCAAATCAAATGTACTGTAATGGTAAGTCATTCTTCTCTATCATCTCAGTGTATCTGGAAAGGGAATCCTTTCGGGACATGCAGATGGAACGGTTGTACGGTACTTTTTTGATGATGATGGATCTGGGGAATCTCAGGTACAGTTGACACCTGTATATTTTAATCTGTACAAAGATGTTTCAAAAGATTGAATTTTGCTATGTTTTTTTAAGGGAAAACTGTTGACTCATGCATGCCCGCCTTACGCCCTGGCATGGGGTACCAACAGTATAATTGTGGCTGGATGTGATAAGAAGATCGTAGCCTACGGCAGAGAGGGTCACGTCCTGCAGACCTTTGACTACAGTCGAGATCGCTCGGAAAAAGAATTCACAGTAGCAGCAGCGAGCCCCAGTGGTCAATCCATAGTACTAGGAAGCTATGACAGGTGAGATTTATATGAACAGGTAAAATTGGATCAACAAAATGATACTTCCATATAACATCAATATTTTATGTTTATGCATTAGACTATCTAAATTAGAGAGAATTCAAGCTACATTTACATTTTTGTATTTGGCAGACGCTTTTATCCATATAACTTACATTGCATTGAACTATACATTTGTTTCTGACTATGTGCAGTCCTCTGGGATCAAACCCATTAACTTGGGGCTGCTAGCGCTATGCTCTAACCACTGAGCCCCAGGAAAGCATTTATAAAAGAAGCTATAGCTTTTTTGAGCACCTGCATAATGACACACTTTACTTTTAACGTGAAATTGTATTTTTCAGACTGAGGGTTTTCAACTGGAGTCCTCGAAAAGCCAACTGGGATGAATCTTCTCCCAAAGAGATTGCAAACCTGTACACTATCACAGCTCTAGCCTGGAAGAAAGATGGCTCTCGACTCTCTGTGGTCAGAATGAGTCATTTAATAAAGACTTAAGAAATTTTATATCTATTCAATATTAGTGATGATGATGTTTATTCATACAATTCGATTGATTTCTGAATAACAGGGGACACTCTGCGGAGGAGTCGAGCTGTTCGACTGCTGCCTCCGGAGGAGTATTTACAGGAACAAATTTGTGATGACATACGTTGGACTGAGTCAGGTGAGCATTACATTGAGAGACTTGCAGTAAAAGCATGCACTATTTCTACTCATTCCACTGACTTTCAGACTTTCCAAAAAGTTATGTGGCTTTGCTTTTGTCTGAATAAACAACCATATTGGATGTTGTCAGACACCCACCACTGCTGTTCCTTAAAGAGGTCATATGGTGTGTATACGTGTTTTTGGTGTGTAATAAATTGCCCATGCATGTATTAGACATGTAAAATTGCAAAAATGTAAGCATTGGAAACAAAATATGCATTTCTATCTAAACAAAATATGCATTTCTATCTAAAAGCGAATGCTCACCCAGACCTGCCTGAAACGCCTCGTGTAACCACAACCCCACAAATCTAAATCTGTTCGTGGTATGATTTGATAAGACCGCCCAAATGTATACGCAAGTTAGGTGGGCGTACCTGTCAGTACAATTGCATTGGAACCTGATGTTCCAAATATGGTAAGAGGCGTTACATTTCCGTCACACGTTTTTAGTATTCGACCAATCACTACACACTGGTTAACTGGCCAATCATGGCACACTTCACTTTTCAGAGCGATGAGTTTTGTTAAAAATCTGCGCGTTTCAGAGAGGCGGGGCAAAAATCAGATACAAACATGCACTGTATGTGGAAAATACAGCATTTTTTAACCTTAAATCGTGACTACACATTGCATTACATCTAAAACAAACGATAATATTCGATTTAGCCGTGTCATATGACCCCTTTAAAGGTCCAGTGTATGAAATTTAATGGCATCTAGCAGTGAGGTTGCGAATTGCAGCCAACAGCTCACTCCACCCCTCCCTTTCAAAGCACTACGGTGGCTGACACAGCACTAAGATGTCGACACGTTTTGTCGAAAGAGATGACGTATTTCCAAAACGAACATTTTGTCCGTTTAGGGCTATTGTAGAAACAACATGGCCAATTCCATGCAAGGGGACCTGCGGTGTAAACTATAGAGAAATATCACATTGTAAGGCAATAAAACCTGGTGACCTTTCAACTTTTCCAGGTGATTGTGAAGAATTTGTCCACTGGCACACGAGTGGTGTTGAAGTCTCAGTATGGCTATGAGATCGATGAGGTCAAGGTCATGGGGAAGGATCGATATATCGTGGCTCATACCTCTGACACACTTCTGCTGGGAGACCTCATATCCAACAAGCTAAGCGAGGTTAGACAATGTGTTTTATTAATATTAACATCTCATACCTATGTTTGGGCCGTATGAAAATGTCATGACCACCTTTTTCAAGACTCTTTTTCTAATCGATTCTTGATCTTTCAGTCCACCTGTCTGTGTGTAATCCATCAATAATCTGTCCTCCTAAGGTTTTTAAACAGATGTACAGGTTTTTAATTTGTGGTGAAATGAATACCTCCATCGGCTCGGCCGAGGTTTAAAAACGTCTAATTAAAAGTTCAAGGGCTGTCATGGTTCACTGTGTTAATCCATGTTTAATTGAGTTTCCAAAGTGCCCTTATGCTAGCTGGAGGAAAGTTGAGTGTGACAAACAGGATATTGGTGAAGGGCCCAGTGCCTGTGCTCTCTCTCTCTCTCTCTCTCCCTTTCTATCTCTGTCTGTGTAATGTAGTGGAAAACAAAGCTGATGACCATGTCATACTTCAATAAACAGCACTACTCTCTCATTACAGGTGGCGTGGCAGGGCTCCGGAGGAAATGAGAATTTTTTCTTTGAAAATGAAATGGTACAGTCTTGTTTCAATGCATGTTGTTATGATGTTTAACTTAGAGGCGTAGGTTTAATGAATCATACAACACCAGATGATAAAATGAACGCCTAGCTAATTGGCACTAGCTTATTGTAAATTGTTCTGTTTATGAATAGGTGTGCATGGTTTTCAATGCTGGAGAGCTGGCGCTGGTGGAGTACGGGAGCAATGATATCCTGGGATCGGTTCGGACAGAGTTCATGAATCCCCACCTTATCAGGTCGGCAGTTTTGGGAAATACACAAGCACTGTTTAAAAGACAAAATATAGTTTTAATAAACCCTATGATAAGACTTTATTCCAGAAAAACAAGTTGGTCAAAATGTATTTTTCATTTGTTCTCTAAAGGTCTATTTCTCTGACTTTATTTTGAACAGACAGGAAACATATATTAACGATCAATATTATTTCCTAAATTTGATATTCCGGTTAAACCCTAATGAACACTAACTAACTACATGTTTCATTTGTATATGCCAAAGTCATGTTTAATACATACCACTAGATGGCGCTATTTATCCTGTATTTACCCATTTGTCCTGGTGCTGTCACTCATCTCTAAAAAGGCTTTTGCTCGGGATACAGCTGGCTCTTAGTGAGCAGACTTAGTCATCACAAATCAGCATTCATGTATAAAGGCTGTCAGGTGCTGTCAGACTGCAGTGCATGGTTCCTCATGATGGAGCACTGACAGGTCCCTCTGCACCCGCAGGTGTTTATGTGTGTTTATGCCTGGATGTGTGTGTCTGTGTCTGTGTTCACAGTGTGCGGCTGAATGAGAGGAAACAGAGGGGAGTGGAGGACAACAAAAAGTTTGCCTACCTGATAGACATCAAAACTATTGCTATAGGTAAATGTTTACCTACACCTGCTGATAATCTCCCTTAAACCAGATTATTATTATTGTGAAATAATTCTGGTATAAAGTGTGGATGATAGACAGTTTATTTCAAATGATTTGTAAGGCGTCTTTCACAACACAGATTTCAAAGCAAAGGATAGTGCCATATATTGAAGCAAAAGGAAATAAAACCCTGAGATGTCTATATACATGAAGTATAAACCTTAATAGAAAAGAAGATTCACCCCAAAATAAAAAGTTTGTTTCTGACTCGGCCTGCTGTCATCAATAGTTCATCATCTATGCAAGGCTGCATGACTTTTCTCTCTGTGAAAAAAGATGTTTGCTTTCATCCATACAATGAAAATGGATGGGGGCTAAAATGCTTTAAGTAATCCAAACAATTTATTCGAAGTCTTCTAAAGCAATACGACACAGTAGATTTGTGTGAGGAACACAGAACAACTTATTCATTGAAGATCTCACCATTAACCGTATTGAAAAGAACATCTTGGACATTCTACTATAATGATGTCTTTTTCTTTGTTCCACTGAAAATAAAAGCCATACGGGTTCTAAGAGACACGTGGGCAGTAAATGACTTTAATGGAACTACGCCATCAAGGATATTGATCACTTAAAATGCCTGTTTCTGCTTTTAATGGGACACCTTCTCCTTATAACCCATAATTTGAGAAGATATCATTTGAGACGCGGCAGATAGGTGAGTTGAGCCGACGTCGAGTCGATTCGGACGTTACCTTTCAATTAGACGCCGAACCCGCTGTGTCACCATCACAGCCCTTTCCTTTCACCGGCCGCAGCGCACCATCTGCCGCGCCTCTGGCCACTTCCTGTGCTAATTAAGTCCAGCCATGCTCCCTCCGTCCTGCTCGCCTTGTTTTTTCTTCAGGTGGTGAAAATGAGAAACAACTTTCATCCAATTTATTTTCCTCTGACAGACAGCAGAGTGCTTTTCCCCCTCACTGCTCCGTGCGTTTAAAACCTGTTCAGAAAGTGCAAATTGGAAAGTGTTTTTCCCGCGTTCATTTTTCCCCTTCATAAGTGATGCTTTCCATCAGAATGGATATTTGCGAACAATAAGCCAGAGACCTACGGAAGCGTCACAGAACGTGATTCGTGAAATACTCATTGATGTTTTTCTTTTGTTAGCTTTTGGATGTTCGGGGTCTGTATGAAAGGAGATGCCTCAGTTTTTGCTGCATGTCTTTTTGCGTGCAAATGCTGATGTTCATGACAATAAATGGAGCTGTCTCGAGATTTTTAACCATGCCAGGAAAAAGTTCACCCCAAAATAAAAATAAAATAAAATGATTCAGTGGCACACAAAAGAAGATATGTTGAGAAATGTCTCAGTGGTTTTGTGTCCATACAATGGAAGTCAATGAGGGCCAGTGTTGTTTGGTTACCAACGTTCTTCAAAATATTTCATTTTGTTTTCTGCAAAAGAAAGTAATTCAGACATAAGGGTGACTAAAGAGGGAACTGTAAGGCCCGGTTTCAGAGACACGGTTTAGCTTAAGCCAGGACTTTGCCTTAGTTGAATTAAGATATGTAAGTCACTTTTATAAAAATGCCTTTTAGAAGAATACATTACTTGTTTGTATCTTGAGACTAATGAAACTAATTTATTTTAAGATATATCTGGGCAAGTTATATTGAGCTAGAACAGGTCACACATTAATTTTAGTCTGGGACTAGCCTTAAGGCTTGTCTGTGAAACCGGGTCTAAATGTTTTTCTCTTCTGCTTATAACATTTGACTCTTATTGTTTAAAAGTTGTAACCAGAATGCTTAATTTATCCTGGTTTGGCAGAGAACAATCCACAGCTGGTATTTTAATGCACACATCTTGTGTCATCTCTTCCAATGTTTTTCAGTGGACCTGGTTGGTGGGTGTAATATGGGCACCATAAGCCATGACTCCAAAATCGACTGGCTGGAGCTGAACGAAACCGGTCGTAAATTGCTCTTTAGAGACAAGAAACTCAGGGTAAGTGACAAACCAAAAAAAATTCATCTTTAGCTGGTAGTTACACTTTGAAACATGTTAACTGCCATTCCATAGTAGCTGGTTGTTATTGGTCCAAGTTGGTCTACCAAGAAGAAAACAGCAGCTTTGTTCCAAATAAAAATTCTGCCATCATTTACTCACCCTCGGGGTGTTCCAAATCTGTGTAAAAAATGTTGTCCCGATAAACACAGAGACATTTTCTCTAAAATACATTTACAGTGAATTTCTTTCCTACAATGGTAGTCTATGGTGGCCAAGAACTGTTTGGTTACAAGCATTCTTCCAAATATCTATTTCTTTGTGTTCATCAGAACAAAAAAAACTACTTGAAGGTGATTAAAAGATGACAGAATGTTTGGGTGAACTGTTCCTTTATGATTTAAGCTTTAATATGTTTAAAATCATGTTTATTATGTTTTTCTCATCATGTTTGTTTAGCTCCACCTGTATGACATCGAGAGCAGCTTGAAGAGCACCATGTTGAGTTTCTGTCCGTATGTTCAGTGGGTCCCAGGCAGTGATGTAGTTGTGGCTCAGAACAGAGGAAATCTGTGCGTTTGGTACACCATTGACAGCCCGGAGAGGGTCACAATGTTTCCAATCAAGGTGAACTCAGATCTCAACTCGGGCATATTTTACTGGGACACCAGCACATTATACAGGGTGTCTTAAAAAGTATTAAAAGTTCATAAATAAATGAGAGAAAATTAAGGCCCTTAAATAGTATAAACAAGTCTTAAATGCCATTTCCCGAGGTACTTAATTTTGTATCACCTTTTTATATTTGTCCTAAGCGGTCATATGCTAAAGTTTGCCCGAATTGAATCATTGGGTAGGCGAAAGGGAGGTCCATTTACACCTGTTTGTTAAGCAACATAGTTGACTAATGGGAAAATACAAGTTTTTGTGCAAATGGTTGGAGGATAAGTAGTTGGAACCATGGCTAAGGGCCGTCTCTCGGAATAACCGTGAGGCGTACTGCTCTTTGTGTCATAAGGCGATTAGCGTAGCCTCGTCTCTCCATCTAATAAACTTTGCATTGGTTAGTCACTCATTGAATTATTTGGGGCTTCGTTCCCACTCTTCTGAATTATGTTGCATTAATAAGGAGCTGTCACAAACTAAGACTGTTTGGTTGTGCTATCTTACAATCAGTATATAGTAAATAAATGTAAGTTAAAGTGATAGTTCACCCAAAAATGAAAATTCTATCATCATTTATTCACCCTCATGTAATTTCATACCTTTATAAATAATTTGTTCTGATGAACACAGAGAAAGATATTTGTAAGAATGTTGGCTGTTTTCAGTTCTGAAAAATCATTGACTACAATAGTAGTGGTAGTAAAAGGTGCCGCAGAACAGTTTTTTTTCTAAATTCTGCAAAATATCTCATTTTGTGTTTAACAGAACAAAAAATATATTTTTCCTACTATGGTAGTAGATGATGTCCCAGAACTGAAAATTGCCAACATTCTTACAAACATCTTTCTTTGTGTTTAACAGAACAAAGACATTTATACAGGTTTGAAAGAACCTGAGGGTGAGTAAATGACGACAGAATTCACGTTTTTGGGTCAACCTGCCTTTTAAAGTGTCACCAATGTAACAAATAAAAAAAAAGTGGCGGTGAGGTCTTAAAATCTATGGAAAGAGTCTTAAAAAAGGTCTTTAAAAGTATTAAATTCAGCTCCATGATTTCTGTATATACCCTATTATAGCACATGATTACGCTAGTGATTTTTTGTGTTGCCATAGGGGGATATCGTAGACCTGGAGCGATCCAATGGTAAAACTGAAGTCATCGTGACTGAAGGGGTTAACTCTGTTTCTTACACCCTGGATGAGGGCCTCATTGAATTCGGTACAGCCATCGATGACGGCGACTATCACAGGTACCGCTGCACCTGCACTAAACATTGATTTGGCCTCAGCAAATCCCTAGTGTTATGTGCTAGAGTAGATTTTGTGCTTGTTTGCTCAAGTATCCTCATTTAAAGCTGGTCTCTTGTGTATGCGCACAGGGCCACAGCATTCCTGGAGACGCTGGAGATGTCTGCAGAGACAGAGGCCATGTGGAAGACCCTGAGCAAACTCTCCCTGGAGGCACGACAGCTCCACATCGCCGAAAGGTCAGAAAAGCAATACAGTCCTACAGTCCAATTATCTTTGACTCGGCTGCTGTGATGCCTTCGATCCAGATCCGATCCGTTTAACTGACAGACATCATTTTCTAAGCCTGTGAATCTATTTTTAACAACTTGCTAGCTTATTAAACTAACTGCAAAGTGGTTAATTATGGATTTCAATGCACTCTAATTAACTGCATAAATTAAACATTATCTCTGAAGTTGTTGACCAGAGAATTTTTGTGTGAGTTGGGCCACATTAACAAACTCGGAGAAGAATGTTTTATTTAGTGTTTACTAACACCTTCCTCCTCAAAGACAGCAAACATGGTCGTACGAGCAAACATTTAATAATTACAGCCGCATAACCGGCAATAGAGAAACATCTTTCACATGGATAATGAAATAAAAACAACACTATGTTGTACTGCACATGCACCTACCTCAATTTCTATTATATTTAGTTAACTTACAATACGCATTAGAAGCTTCACAAAAGTGCTATAAAATTAAATACTTACTAAATATATATGAACACATTTAAGCATTCATCTGATTCATCCAATCAGAAAGGAAGCGCCGAAAGATGGATACCAAAGTAAAAATATGACCAATAAAGGAAAGACCCACTTAAGTAACTTGTATTTAGCAGTGAATGTTTAGTGCGTTCTATAAACATTAAAGTCCCAGTGAAATAAAAAATGACAATGCTTATTTTTTCATGATATATTGCAGCGTTTATAGTAAATAGTTTATCAATGTGGGTCATTCTCTTTTTAAAATTCATGTGCCCTCATAATCTGTAGTTAGAATCTGAATATGCGTCCTTCCTGTACTGACCATCCATCTTAGATGACGCACGTAAGACGGCTTGGGCGGAGCATCCGTTAACTCCTCCCCTTCAACTGTCTGTCTGCTGCCAGATCCATTTCAAAATGAAAAGGCTGTTTTTATACATCCAATCAAATCGCAGAGAAAGACGAAAGCCACGCCCACTATTTTTCTTATTTAAAATTCCATTTCACTCAGAAATGCGTCAAAATACGGAAGTAAAAACGATCAAAACTTCCGGTTTGCGGGGACTTTAAGAACACTAAATAAAGGCCCTGTCCAAAATGGCGCACTTCATGTGGACTTGCGGTCTCGCGGACTTAAATTGCGCGTGATCGCCAAGTCTACGAGTCCGCAGGCTGTCCCATTCGACTTTTTAGCGCTCAAGTAGCACCGCCTTTGTGCCCTCGATGCAGTCTTAAGCGAAGCCCGCATCTTTGGAGACTGCTGAAGTTACCTACCTAGAAATCCTTGCGAACGACCAATCACAGTCCGGTTGGGAAGAGTGCCGTGGATATACGTAAACATGACGGATACATTTTTTAAATATATGTTTTGATAAAATTCTAAATTAAAATAGTTTCCTATTCACAATATTCAGTGTTGGGTGTAACTAGTTACTAAGTAATTAGTTACTGTAATTTAATTACTTTCCCCTTGAAAAAGTAAAGTAAGGGATTACTCTTATGTTTTCTGTAGTTTAATTACAGTTACTTTTGATGTAATTAAACTAAATACTTTGTGTAATATATGTGCGTGCAATTGTGGAATTGACATCAAAATTCAAAGTCTAACTTGTAACTTGTAAAATGTATAATTCTCACATCTGTCATACGTTGGTCAGTTAATAGAGTACTTTAAGTAGTTTAATATTATTTATTTGAATGAATTAAATAAGTCGTTTCATGTCTATCCTTGAATCACTTAACTAATCAAAGTTGATGTAGGATATAGAAAGTAATTAGCAATAAGTAACTAAATACTTTTTGGACAGAGTAATTTGTAAAGTAATCTAATTACACTATTGAATATGTAATTAGTAACTAGTAACTAATTACTTTTTCAGAGTAACTTACCCAACACTGCGTATTTATTTTCTATTAATCCAACTATTCAAGAATAAAAACTTTTAATGCAGTGCATTTTCTTACTTAAGGTAATAAGGGTCTGATGTTTTGTTGTAGATTTATATTTAGTTGTCTCTGGGCTCGGTAAAGCTGTATAACACAGCTTCTGTATTATAGAGAAATATTAAATAACAACATACTTAAGGTGCATAATGTGTCCTTGATATGCAAATAAAGTATTGTGTATACAAATAAATACATATATAAGTAGTTGTGTTACAAACATAAGTAGCCTATCTATTGCATAATGCTCGGATGGTATAATCCCATATGAAATACAAAACTATAAAAACCAGTAGCTCCTGTCCCAAATCACAACAATGGGACAGCAGTGGGGTCGACTTCATGCGGCGCTGCTCGGACTGATCAGCATATGACATCAAAGTACCGCGAAAGCCATTAGAAAACATCGCTTCCTCTTTCTGGCGTGACGACCTCAAGTCTGTCCCAAAAATGTCTCACGTGTACTTTTGTGGACTCGTGCTTAGTGCCCTATAGGTCTGCACTTCCTGACGTCACCAAGTGTGGACTCGGAGGAGGTCCACGAGACCGGAGTGTGCCATTCGGGACAGGGCACAAGATGCTAGTCTAGATCGCTGATCTGTCTGTTACACTTTGAAAGCCGAAATGTTTTCTCAGATAAGATTCTGCCTACAGAAAAATGCGTGTAATCTGCTGGATGAGAGGGGAAAGATCCTTCACCTGAGATGGAAAATCTGGTGCAGGAGGATAAAAGCTTGAGCACTAAAGATGCTCTTGAACAGGCTTCCAGTGTTAGCAGCGGCATGTTTAGAGTTTTCATTTTACTGAATAAGCCTTTTTAAGAGTCTTAAACTAGAATTTAAATGAGAAGGGCTTTAATAATGCAGGATGGGTTTGTTATGTGTATGCTTTCTGCATAAAGCACGCAGAGGGAAAGTGGTCATGCCGTGAGGAAAATCCAAATGAAGAAGTTTATTTCCTGTCTCATGCCACTATTTTTAAGAGCTAATACCACGCTACCAGATCACAGCAGGGTTATTGAAGTTTAACATTTGTATGTTAGCTCTTAATTTTTTTTTTTAGTTTATTTTCATTCTGTTGGTTTTAGTTTGTTCACTGTATTTAGTTTTAATATTTTAAAAGTGTCAAAGTTAACACATAGACAATATTATATTTTTACAACTTATCTAGTGATATCTTTATGAAGTGCTTCTGTCAAATTTTGCGGGGGCAGATTGTAAAGGCTGTACATTTTGTATGTATGGTCTATCGAAAACTAAAACAAAATTCAATTTGCGGCTTTATTTTCATATTCTCCCTCTTCTTCAGCGATGTGAAAAACTTGATCCCGGTGATGTTTGCTATCTAAATTGCAGGCTGATTTTGAACAATATTGACAATTGAATGTGTAAAAATGGGCTGTTGAGTCATTATTAGTTTATCCTGTGTCTCGGGATTGTTCCGCAGGTGTTTCGCAGCTCTAGGGGACGTCTCCAAAGTGAGATTCCTAAATGATACCAACAAGATTGCAGATGCAGTCTCTAAGGAATATGTGAGCAGAACAATTCAGATTTTTACATGTTGTTTTGAATCAATCAAAAATATAAAATTGGTGAACATTTATATATAATTTAAATTATTGTTAAATATGCAGTAAATAAATGCATATAAATATTTCTTAAATATGTATACATGTTTGTGTTTATAAATACACACTTAATATGCACAGTACATATTTTGCGTCAACACAAACTTTTGACAGCCCTAGTTTGCATACTTGCAAAATCTACATTTTTGATGTCTAAGTTCAATACTGTTTACTCTTTTGTAGGGTGGTGATGTTATAGACCACTACCAAGTGAAAGCCAGACTTGCAATGCTGGATAAGAACTTTAAGCTTGCTGAGATGTATTACATGGAACAGGTAAAGATACGATTGCTAACTGTATGACCTGGTCGAGATCTGAGATGGAGAGACCCACTGAGATCTAAGATTGTATTTCCTTTATCGTGCTGTGAGCAATATTACTGTTACCCTATAGAATGCGGTTGAGGAAGCAATGGAAATGTACCAAGAGCTTCATATGTGGGACGAATGTATTGCCGTGGCAGAAACAAGGGTAACATTCTTTTGAACATGAACATATTCTGAACTTCTAGCCAAATGTATACAGTGTGTATTGTTTAAGTTGTGGATGCTAATAATAACGTGTCTATTACTTTTGAAGGGCCATCCAGAGTTGGACAATTTGAGACGCAGTTATTATTCTTACCTGATGGACACCGATCAGAACGAGAAAGCCGCAGAGGTGAAGGAGAGTGAGGGAGACATCATCGGTGCAGTTAACCTCTACCTGAAAGCTGGACTTCCTGCCAAAGCCGCCTGGCTGGCCATGAGCAGAGATGAGCTCCTATCGAACCATGACATCATGAGCCGCATCACCGCCGCACTCATTAAAGGAGAGTTCTATGAGAGGGTGGGTTGCTCCGGAGCTCAGAGGATTATGGGTATTTGTCTGATTTTTCTGTGAATTTCATTGTAATAATTGTAGTTCTCATGTGGTTTTACAGGCAGGCGACCTGTTTGAGAGGATAAGAAATAATCAGAGAGCCCTAGATTGCTACAGGAAGGGAAGTGCTTTCAAGAAAGGTAAGGACGCCTGCAAACCATAATAACCATAGGCAGGTTTGACATGATTGGTCGATCTCTGGTAATGCGTTGTTCCTCTGCAGCCGTGGATCTCGCTCGTGCTGCCTTCCCCGCTGAAGTGGTAAAGCTGGAGGAAGCGTGGGGAGATTATCTAGTGCAACAGAAACAAATGGATGCCGCTATCAACCATTACATAGAAGCCGGGTGAGTTTTAGGGCAACAGGCCTCGATAGATGTTCAGGTTATTGCATCTCCTCTCACCAGGGGTTGTATCAAAGTGTGTGTTAAAATTTGAATCAGACATCCCTTTTAACTTTCCTCCCATTGAAGCCGCTCCACCAAGGCCATAGAGGCGGCGATCGCAGCACGCCAGTGGAAGAAAGCATTGCATATACTGGAGCTGCAGGAAGACAAGACTGCTACCAAATATTATCCGAAGATAGCCCAGTACTATGCCTCTGTGCAAGAGTTTGAGGTATTTCATAGATCACATTAGAACTTTTACATTCATTTTACTTACTTTTGACATGGGTTGTCCTGTTTGGCTGAGTTACAGGTGGCCGAGCGTCTGTTCGTGAAAGGTGATCATATTAAGGATGCTATAGATATGTACACTCAGGCCGGGCTATGGGAGCAAGCTCATAAGGTACTTTGTGTTCACTTTGTGTTCTAAAGCAGACCGATTTTATTCAGGTATACCTGACTGCTGGAAGCTCAGATGAGTTTGAAGAACAATGCTTGTCAAGATATTGATGAGTTGTTAATAATGAATGTTAATGATAGCCGGATATTTTGAGATGCATTAGCAAACATCAGCACTGCTGTCAATGTTCATACTTGCGTAGGGATTTTGAGAAGTAAAGCCATAACGATTATAGAAACAGTTGATTTAAAAAAAAGTGATTTCTTTGCAACACAAAAGGAGATATATTAGAAGCATTGCACTTCAAATACTATGAATGGGTACTAAATCTTTCCTTTTTTTTTTTAGAAAAGACACAAAAGCAGCATAGAATGTTATAAACATCATTTATATGACTAAGGTCAATATATGTGTCTATATATATATATATATATATATATATATATATATATGCTCCTAGTGTAAATGTGAAGAGATAGTTCGCCCAAAATATAAACTCTTGTCATCGTTGAATCACCTTCATGTCATTCAAAACCTGTATATGATTCTTTCTTTTGTGAAACACACAAGCAAAAACATATTTTGAGAAATGTCTCTGAAAGTTAATGAGGGCCAACATTCTTCAAAATATTTTTTTGTGTCCCGCAAAAGGAAAATGTAATACAGGTTTAAAATGACATGAGGGTGAATACATGATGACAGAATTTTCATTTTTGGGTCAACTATCTACTACACACTCATGAGAGTTCTGGCTTAAATATGTTTCCTCCAAACATTAAAAGTAGTCTTTAGCTAATAAATCAATGTGTCATGATTATTTCCTATAACAATTATTTACATCACAGAATGATTATAAATTGTTATCAAGCTTTCTCTGTCTTTGATTCGGCCTTGTCTTTTTCCGCCGGTCTGCACACAGCTTGCAGTGAAGTGTATGACACAAGAGGACGTGTCTGCCCTTTATATCAGCAGAGCTCAAGACTTAGAGAAAGAGGGCAAGTTCAAAGAAGCTGAAAGGTAAACGCACACACAAATACACTGACACACACACATACTTCTGTGTCTTGACCACTATCACTTATTGTCAACAGCTGTGTGCAGTAACTGGAAGCATCTTAAGCAGATTTTTCCTCTTTTGCTTCATCTTTAGGCTCTTTACCACTGTGGATGAACCAGATCTGGCCATCACCATGTATAAGAACAAAAAAATGTACGATGACATGATCCGTCTGGTCGCCGTATATCACAAAGACCTGCTGCAGGAAACGCATATTCACCTGGCCAAGGTTAAAGAGATATCCTTTTTTTTTCACTTTCAGTTACAAAAAGCATTTGACCCAATTGTCTTTTGGTGAGGTGTAGTTTTGTTTATTTCTTAATGTGCACTGATTTCCACAGGAGCTCGAATCCGAATCCAGGTTTCAAGAGGCGGAGTATCACTACCTAGAGGGGCAGGATTGGAAAGCCGCTGTAAACATGTACAGAGTCAACGATATGTGGGAGGAATCGTATCGGGTGTGTATGCACGCTACAGTATTTTATTTGAGTTGATGAAATGTAGAATGCAGAGAGATTTAAACACCGTAGATACAAATTATTTTCGATGTGTGTACATCAGATAGCAAAGAGCCACGGAGGAGCCAATGCTCATAAGCAGGTGGCATACCTGTGGGCTAAAAGTCTTGGAGGAGAGGCTGCAGTTAAGCTACTCAACAAGTTTGGCTTGCTGGAAACCACCATTGACTTTGCGACGGATAACTAGTAAGTCAGTCAACACTGAAAATTCTGTGTTTGGTATATTCAGGTATTAAGAAGATAATTATTTAAGTCCTTGACTTCTAAAATGGGCTCTATTTCTGAGTGACACACTAAAGCAAAATATATTTTGTAAAACATCAAACGTGCTTATAACTTTTGCACAGTGACCTCAACGCCAACAGTCATGGAGAAAATTCGTACAATAACAAAAAACTCTTTGTTTTCTTAAGCTCATTTGACTTTGCGTTTGAGTTGGCACGACTCTCCATGAACCAGAAGACTCCTGATATTCATCTGAAGAACGCCATGTACCTTGAAGACCAGGTATTTCTTACCTGCCAGTAGTGATTTCAGTTTTCTGCACTGTAGCGGTGTATATTGAAAGGCTTTTGCTTATGCTGTCACATTCTGAATTCAGTTTTATTAATGTACTGTATTAAGTTAATATGATGTAGTAAGGTCCTCACGGTTTTCATTTTTATTCATTTCTTTTAATAGCAAGACCTTCCCAAAATGTATACTCAATAAGTGTAATATTTCACTTTCAAGGGCAAGTTCAATGAAGCTGAAACAGAGTTTATCAAAGCCGGGAAACCCAAGGAGGCTGTATTGATGTAAGTGAGCTTTCATCATTTTCTTTGATGCATAAATAACACAATTTTGTGAAGTCTTGAAATATATTTGCAATAGGGTAAGAAAAATATGTTTGTTTACAAAAGATTCTTTAAAAATAAGCCTTATTATTTTACAAACTTGATTTTCAAAAGTGTGGTTATTAGGAGATATTTTTATATCTGAACGGAAACACTGCGTAACAATAACAAATACTGTACGTGTTGTTGCAGGCATGTTCACAATAAAGACTGGAGTAACGCGCAGAGGGTCGCTGAGGCTCATGATCCAGAGAGTGTGGCTGATATTTTAGTGAGCCAAGCTAAGTTCTGCTTCGACCAGAAAGAATTCCAGAAAGCAGAGGCCTTCCTGCTCAGAGCACAACGACCTGAGCTTGCTATTAAATACTACAAAGTAAGAGTCCTCAATCTAAAGAGATTTTCCATAAATATGCGATAAAACAAAAAGTCTCATCGTAGATGAGAGCCAGTTTAACTATTCCATAGAACACATAAAAGTAATAGTTCACCCAAAATTGGAAATTCTTTCATAATTTACTTCTGCAGAGCAACAAAGAACTTTGAGTTCTTGTGGTGCCACCGTTTTCTTTAAAAAAAAAACATTCTTCAAAATATCTTCTGTTGTGTTCCACAGAAGTTTTCAACACGATGAGGATGAATAAATAATGACTGAATTTTTATTTTTGGATGTGCGATCCCTTTAACATCAGCAAGCAGAGTTTAAAAGGATAAACAAGATGCTTTTTTTCTGTTTTGTTTTTATAAAACATTCTCACTGACACATTTTGTGGAATTGCACCAGCCACTTTATCTCATTGTAAAACTATAAACTTCTTCCAAAGTTCAGACATTGTTGTTCACAATAACCGGAAGGGAAACAAGACTTTTTCTTATGTGCAGAAAATGAATATTAAGCTTCACAGTATTTTTAAAAGAATCATATCCTCTTCCAGGATGCCGCGATGTGGACTGATGCAATGCGAATCTGCAAAGACTACTTACCCAGCAAACTGAGCATCCTTCAAAAGGAATATGAGAGCGAGGGCAACTGGTAATAAAACTCTTAACTTTTATGTTATGTGTTTCCTTTCCACATGTCTCATTGGCTTTGTATCTCAGAAAATCCTTTTTTTTATTGTTCTTTGGAAACTGCTAGAAAAAGCTAGCAGCTCTGAACCTCAGATCAGATCCTCTTGTCGTTGCTTGACTTCCCTCCTTTATTAAAACATGGCAGCTTTTCATCCCAAATTAAATCCATAATGAGCAGCTCATTAACGTGCAGACACGCAGCAAATCCGTCTCCACTGATAACTTTCCTATTTTTAATGACTTGTGGGAAAACATCAAAGGCTTCTTTGGTGCCTTCCTTGGGATGAAAAGGAGAAACATTTTGCATTGTCAGTTCAAGGCCCACTCAGCAGTAATACAGGCCTCTTGTATCATTAACCCATTTTCCTGTTCCTATTATTTTTTATGCAAAGGAAAAACACACACAGTACCTCAATAAAACACAGCAGGCATGAAATCCATGTTACAAGGACATCATGTAGATTCTTATGAATAATAAAACTAAAGAATATTTACCAACAGTCTTCATATTCCGGCACATAGCTGTCTAAGAGAAACAACGCTTAAATATTAAAGTTCTTGTGAACCGTAAGTTGTGATCGTTTTTACTTCTGTATTCTGACGCATTTCCGAGTGAAAGAGAGAAGGTGGCCATGGCTTGTGTTTTCCACTGCGAATTGATTGGACGGATAAAAACAGGCATTGCCTTTAAAATGTTCAAAGGAGAAGTACAGGTGGAGAAGTGTACAGTCATGCGTTTCTTGAGAAATGATAGGAAAGTTAGAGTGGGATAGTGCACTTGGTCTGTTGTGAGGGCTCATGGTACATACAATAACACAACGCAACATTGTCCCGTGAGATTGGGTGAAGACATGGGTTTTGGGGCGCGGTGTACATGTGATGCTGGCATGCTGCACACCCTAAGATTACGTTTTCTAGGTTTTGATACTTTTTCAATTCGTGATATAGAATTGAAGGATTCATTTGAAATGTTACAAGTATGTGTTTATAAAGATTACAAGTACGACCAGTAGAGAAAAGACAGTTTTCAAGCACCTCCAAGGTGCATGAATGAGAGACACTACATAGATTCATGTTGGTTGAGTGTTTACTTTCACAACCACGATGTTCCGTTCACCTTCAGATTTAAAATCAACACTTGTAAACATTCAATACGTGTTTTTGAACAATTATAAAGATGTTATTTTTACAGTCGTCTTGGGATTTGAAAAACGGTGACCTTTAATAAATACACTTTATTCAACACATGTAAAGAGTACAGCACAATGTGATGAGCTGCAAACTATGCAGTCAGCTCTTGACAATTTCTCACACTGTAAGCCCATCTCAGATTAATGTATTGTGTGTCTCTTCAGGGGTGTAGAAGGGATGGTCGAGCAGGCTCAGGAGTGGGAACAGACGGGCGAGTACGCTCGAGCCGTGGACTGCTATCTTAAAGTGAAGGACTCATCTAAAATGGATTTGTTAATAAAGTGTTGGATGAAGGTAAAGTCCAGTGACCGTTTCCTCACACGTCATACAGAACACAGTCGTCCAATTTCATGAAATTCTCATCAAAATGTATTCCTTTAAAATTACTTTCAATTTTAGAGGACGTTGAAATGTCATTGTATGAAATATAGGATAATGTCCTGTTTCACTCTGAAATACATCACATTATGATAGAAAAAAGGGTTGGAGGCAATAATTCATGTTGACTTTAAGGTTAGATTTGCCAGATTTGACGTCGCATTTGTGAGTCTCTTACAGATTTTGATTTAAGCATTTAGTATTGAAATATCACCATAATGAAGACCATTAATAATGTAATAGCTATATCAGAAATATTCTATTCCTGATATAGGGAAAATGCAATATATTTTGAATCATGAATCTTTCCCAGTAAAGGCTTAGAATTCGCTATGACAAAACGTTGATGTTTCAACCTAAAATCAACCTGTTGTTTTTCGGACAAATTCTCAGTCGACCCAGCCGTGGTATGTGGCAGTCCATTAGAGACCTATTCTGTTGACTTGAAATATCTTTATATAAGTGCATTCCTTTTCAAATCAATTGCATACACTGTATGAAAGATGTTTCCTCTCTTTTTCATGTCCTTCAGGCAGCAGAATTGGCCATTAAATTTCTATCCCATGAGAAGGCTGTGGATGTTAGTCAGGTCGTGGGACCACGCCTCATCCAGCTCAAAAAGTACAATGAGGTATGTTGTTATTTTTCTGTTATAAATTTATATTCCGATTTTTAAACTCCTCATTTGACATTTGTTTTTCTCAAAGATAAACCAAAATGCAATGCTGGCTTTTTGTTCTGTAAAAATATAGCGTTTTGAAAGCACCATATTCAGAGAATGGTTTTTTGAGCATGCTTGTGCGCAATTGTATACATATTTGTATATATGCATGACACAAAAGAAATGTGACCGCACAAAAGCTTGCCTGTTTTTTGGCTTCCTTCAAGTTGTCGACCTATTGAGGTACAAAATCAGTTTTTTTTTCAGGCTGCCGAGCTCTACCTCAACCTGGACCTCATTAGGAACGCCATAGATGCTTTTATTGAAGGGGAAGAATGGAACAAAGCCAAGAGAGTGGCCAAGGAGCTCGATCCAAGGTGAGCTCTTAGCATGCTGGTCGCCCCTAACAACGCTTCAGCCAACAATGTGACAGAAAATCACGGTTTCTCGCCGTCAGAAAAATCACTCGCTGGCGTGTGTTGCCGAGCACAGACCTCAGAGGTGCAGGTGGCCTTCACACTTTATCTCTAGCTGTTTTTGATTTGTGGAAAACAAAATAGGTTTACAATTCAAGTCTAAATACTTTCAAGTTCTAATGTGCGATGTTTACTCCTAAAGACCATGTGAAAACACTACAAAGTAGTTTTGCTTGCTGTGTTGATTTTTAATCGGTTGAAAGGGACATGTTTAAGTGTTTTGTTAATAGATAACCAATAAGCTTTAGTCTAGAGATGAACCGATATATCGGATAAAAATCAGTATCGGTAGATACAAGCAGCTTTTCACGCTATCGGCTGATAGTTTAAAAAAAGTAGATATACTGTCCTAGATATACTATTTTCTGACATTTGATTGGACAAAAATCAGTCTAGCGCAGTATGATTTATCAATATCAACTATCTGTTTACTCTAAGGTAAAAACTTCAAATTGTGCATTTATTGTACATATGTTAATTTTTATGTGTATAATGGTTAAAAATGTATATTTTTTAATGATTATCAGTTCAATGCATGTCAATAGCCTATATAAAGAAAACACATGAAAAAAATAGCATAGAATTACACATTTATCTGTCTTTATTGAGATTTCATGTATAGATTTTACGATCTTCACAGGTTAGAGGAATATGTGGACAAACGCTACAAAGACCACCTGAAAAATCAAGGCAAAGTCGACTCTGTAAGTTCACCTTATTAAATATGATCAATTGCGTCCAATAGATCCAATGTAGTTATCTTCTAACCAGATATCTCTCTCTGTATTTAGTCTGACATGAGCAGCGTGGCTAAATATGTCAGAACATTGTGCTAACTGAAGAAACCAGTAGAGTTCAGTTATGAATCATCAGAATTCTGTTTAAGTTTAAACAAAAAAAGTATATTTCCTAGCAATGGTAGTTGTGGTTAAAGAATGCTGTAAATGAGCATAACAAGACAGTATAGACGGGAGTTCCTCCACACGGTTACTTCATTGTTTTCAGTTATTGTTTTGAGGAGAGTAAAATGGAGATAATTGCCTTGATTCAATTTAGAATAACCGCTATGAGTCACCAAATTGATGTTGAGCGCTTGCCTCTCCTTGCAATGCTTCACCGGCAGCGCAGTTACACTGGCTGTCATTGAACAAAGGCCAGGGGGGTTTTATTGAAGAAAAAGGCTGAATGGAGAAGTTCATTTTAGAATTCAAATTGTTTGATTATCCACTCACCCTCATGTCATTCAAGACGTCCATGTCTTGTCTTGACTAATCCAATGTTGTTGAGGAAAATATGTCCGTATCTTCCTCCATATGATGGATTTATGGGGGGCAACCTGATTTAAGGTCCAAATTTCAGTTTCTTCGCAGCTTTAAATGGCTAAACGCAATACCAGCCGATGAATTAGGGTGTCTTATAGCAAAACGTTTAGTCCTTTTCTAAAGAAAATGTTTACTTTTTGTCGTGAACGCACAACACGGTTGGGTGCAAGCCGTGTGTTTGTGGTTAAAAAGTACAAAAAGTATATTTTTTCTTCGAAAATGACTAATCGTTTCGCTAGAAGACACCCTAATTTGGACCTTAAATCGGGTTGCCCCACCATTAAATCCATTATATGGAGGAAGATCCGGAGATGTTTTCCTCAACAACCGTGAATTAGTTTCTACAGAAGAAAAAAATATGACATGAGGTTGAGTGAATAATCAAAACATTTTAATTCTAAAGTGAACTTCTCCTTTAACAAGGAACAGAGTTAAATGCACTATTAAATGTTTATAAAAGTAGCCAGGAGGGAAAACTGTATCATTTACTATGTTATGTGCATAAATGGAGTCTGCATTGATCTGTTTAAGTCATGGCTTTAATTTCCAGTGAACACGCATACTGATAAAATGTACAGCATGAATGCATCATTAGTCGCTTGGGATAAAAGCGTCTGCAAATACGTAAATGTAGATTAAAGCAGTATGCCATGACAGGCTGTAGCTTACAGTCATTTGCCACAGATAAGGGGCGTTCTTATGCAGGCTTCTAGGTTTGCTTATTATCTGACAGGGTTTATGATTGGCTCTGGAAGAATGTTTTTGCATAGTAAAAATGTCAGAGTGCCTACCTTTAGTAATAGTTTTATTTGTTGAATCAGTTGGTTGGAGTAGACGTGATAGCTGCCTTGGACATGTACGCCGAGAGAGCCCAGTGGGAGAAGTGCATTGACACAGCTTCAAAACAGGTGCCTGTTTGCTTTTCATCTCAGACATGCCCGCATAGAGACACAGTGACATTTATATCTGCTTTTGTCTTCTCCAACAGAATTTTAAGGTGTTGCACAAGTACATCGCCCTTTATGCCACTTACCTGATAAAAGAGGGCGAGGCAGAGAAAGTGCTTCACCTGTACGCCCAGCACGGTGTGCCCGCTTATTCACAGGTACACACACAAAGCAGCTTTTGTTTTTATCTCCTAAAGTCCACTAATATTGTTTGTGGAGGTTTTATCGTTGAGATGTCCATTGATGACCATTTTCCACTAACTGTCTGTTTTTGGTACTGTACCTTTAAATGGGGTTTTAAGCAAGTGATGTCACATTTTGGTCTGTTTTCCCAGAAAAAAAGAGGCTGTATTCACCCACAGACCATTCCAAATTTTAATTTAGTATTTCTAGATGTACTGTGGTCATTCCAGTCCAGTCTCTGTTGAATTCCAACCAAATTAAACCTCAGGAGTGACAAAGTCATCCCACAGCAATGTGAAAGACTGACAGCATGACAAGACACATGAAAACTGTGATAGAAATATAGGGTATCGCATAAAAAATACATTTTGAACTTTTCCTAAATACATACATTTGTAAATATTACTGTTGTACTGCTTGAAAGTGAATATGAACTTATTTTCACCTGTTTGTCTAGTTTTCATTTTCTTTAACAAATCCAATAGAAACAATATTTTTATTTGTAATTTGGGAGAAATATTGTTAGTAGTTCACAGAATGAAACAAACAATTATCATTTTACTTAAACACATACCTAATAGTAAATAAAAAAAACTGACAATAATTTTGAAATGGTCCCTTAATAGCATTTATTTCAACATTTTAGAATACAGCAGCAATTCTGTATCCCATAGTATGTTCCTTTCAGTGAAGAATATACATTTTTAACGTTCCTCATCTTCCCTTCTTGTAGAACTTCAACATCTACAAGCGAATGTTCCTTGAGTTAGTGAGTCTAAGGGACAGGGATTGCGCAGAAGCTTATCGGACGTGGGCCGATCTGAGAGATGTCCTCCTGCTGCTGGTAAGCTCTTGGTTGCTATGGTTACTTGCATCAGAAAAGCATTATTTAGGCAGCATCGTTTGTATGTGTATGACTGATTGACATCATTTTTTCTCTGTGGTATCCAGTGTGAAAACCTGACCAAATCTTCAGAGGCTAATTCTCCGGCTCATGAGGAGTTTGAGCAGATGCTGCATGTCGCTCACTATTACGCCACACGCTCTGCAGCTAAAGGCATTCACCAGCTGGTATGTATTTTTCGGGCACATCTGCAAACAGAAACAATCGGATGACATCAAATACGTTCTAGAGCGGTAGCTTTTAATTAAAGTCCTGGTATCTTAAGTCATTTTGTATATAATTATGTTCAAAGAAACATTGATGTTTTGATAGTTCTGCAGTGCTTACACTCTTTAGGATGTCAGACTAACAATAACTTGTGTTTAGTTGACTTTGAAAATTGAACTGGAAAAGTGCCAAAAAATGGCACACTTCAGCCTTAACTTGTGTGTCGCCGTCAATTTGCATGTGTTTATTTATCGTCAGAGTCCTGTGGCTGCCAAGCTGTCCATCTCTCTCCTGAGGCACACCGAGCTCATCCCGGCCGACAAGGCTTTTTATGAGGCCGGCCTGGCTGCCAAGGTGAACTCGCAGCTCCAAACACACACTCACATACACGCTTCAACCATTCATGTGAGACAGAGAACAGGAGGACAGCTAGGAGCCCTGGGAAATTGGCTTAAATCTCCCTCCTCGTTTGCCTTCAGTTCAAGCTCACAGCAAGTGTGAATAATTTGATTCGCAAAGCAGCCTCATATTTTGAAGTCGCGGAGGCGACGCGTCCTCTCTTTCCTGATCTTTTTAAATATTTCTTATACTTTTCATTTTTAATGTGTTGACATGTCAGAGTTGTTTCAGCCCCGCATGCCAGTGATGAATATTTCTCATGCAGGCTGTTGGTTGGGAGAACATGGCTTTTATCTTCCTGAACCGCTTCTTGGATTTGGCTGATGTAAGTAAAAGACTTCTGCTTTCGTCTGCAGTCTGATGAGTATCTTTCAAATTAGACTGCGGCTGTGTAGCAAACTCAAACCATAGGTTGTGCCTCTAGCATCTAGGTTATTATGAAATGAAACTGATGGCAAACTATGATTTAATAATAATTTGCTCGCTCATAGACGTTGCTAGAATCTATTTAGATCCCCCCACCTTTTTGATCCATTTCTAGTGCCGTTATCCTTCCAAGTAGTCAAATAATTAAAACCATAAAGTTCTGTTGCTTAGCAAGTCAATTTCAAAGCTTTACATATTCTTAAACTGATCATTTGAGTCCTTTTTATGCCTTATTGCTTACATCATTTCTGTGTGCGCTGATGTCACAGGGCATTGATGAAGGCACGTTGGAGGCTCTGGATCACACCGATTTTCAAGACACAGATATTCCTTTTGAGGTTCCGGTACCTTCAAAGCTGCACGTCACAGTAAGTCCTCACGGCAAACGCAGTACCCGCTCTGGATTGTTTTATTAGCCTCTCAGTGAGCCCTTCCCTTTATCTGTGTTCCAGGTAGAGAAGAGGGAGGAGATTAGGGAATGGGTTCTTACTGTATCTATGGACCAGCGGGTGGAGCAAGTGCTCCCCAAGGATGAGAGATTGACGTACGAGGCCTCCTTAGTGGCGGCTGGCACCGGTGTCCGGTCTCTGCCTTGTGTCATCACAGGTGATGCAGTCTGCACAGTAGAGAGTCTATTGGAGTCTCTGTTGGAGATATGGATTGATGTCCACTTGTCTTTTTATTTCTTTCTTTTAAGAAATTAAGACTTTAACCTAAGCAGTCCAGTGTACACACATGGTTTATACATTTCTGTCACATTTATCATAATTATATAACATTGATCATTTATTTTTATTTATATTTTTTTTGTATGTGGAACACAGGTTACCCTGTTCTGCGCAATAAAATTGAGTTCAAAACACCAGGGATGGCAGCAAATAAGGATGACTGGAATAAATTCCTGATGGCTACAAAGGTACATTTTTGCACTGCTGTACTTTCATTTGAAATCAGCAATGAAACACATTTGATTTATAATTAATATGCACTCTGGATCAGAAGTTAACAGTCAGGGCTGAATTTATTAGAATGTGTTGTGTTAATGTAAATGCTTCTTTCAGATCATTTCATCATCAATTATATTTTTTTTCCTTGGGGTGTATTTGTAATTTTTGCACAGTTTTCCATCCATCATGCTTGAGGGTCGCCCGCCATGCTTTGATCATGATTCCTTTTTCTTTTTCTTCTGTAGACCACTCATAGCCCGGAATGTCAGGATGTGCTGAAATTTATCTCGCAGTGGTGTGGAGGTCTCCCGTCGGCTGGATTCTCCTTCCACTGAGATCGGGGAAGGTGCACAATATCTGTTTCACTATCTGTCATCACCCCGTTCTTCCTTTTCTCTCGTTCACATGTCAACTCTTTAGCTTAAACATTTAATCAGTCATTTAATTATTTATCTTTTGTAAAGATGTTTAGTTCTGACTCATCATCTTCTGACTATCTTTTGCATTGCAAGTATTGTGTCTGATGGTCATGATGAAAGTCATGACAGAGAAAATGTCTTGAGTTCAGAAGGAAGTATGTTCATCTTATTCATTTGAGTTGAATATTTTGGTACTTCATTATAAATAAAAATAAAGGACTAATATTTCATTATTATTGTCAGTGTTCTCGTAAACATTTGTATTAGTAAACTTTGGACAAATTATAAAGAAATATTGAACTGAAAGAAAAACAATTGTTAACTTCTTTATGAATATTGGGGGTGTTTTAAAATTTTGTAAAATTCCCCTTACTTTCTGTTCTGAAGGGTATATGACCATTGTGCCAAATATTATTTATAATAGTAATCAATCCCAAAAATTACTTTTCAGAGACATGCACTAGTTAATTATTATATTTTTGGTAGACCAGTCGATTTAAATAACATTCACCTGTCAAACGACGCCACCTCGTGGAGATCATAACGCGTTGGGCGTGAGAGAACACACACACACACACACTAGGTCGGCCTAGTACAATTTTAACTAATATAGCCCCGTTTGCATTCATCTGTATTTTCGTCTCAGATACTTATTTCATGAAAATGCACTAAACCCGGAAATAAGTCGAAAATATAAGTAGGCTATGAAGGAGAGCTCTGGATTTGTGGGTAGTTTTGATATCAGGTTCTGTCGCAGCGTTATTTGCCTGACTGGATCCGTTACTGATAATTCCGAGTTGCATTGTTTTTTTCTCCATTTTTGTTTTCATTAATTCAACACCATAATAAATAGTGAACTGTCCCAGTGTCCTACATTTTCATGCCACAGTATTTGATCCCCAAAGTGTAAAGTGATCAACTCACAAACATTACCATCATTGTTTTTAATCATAACGGTGCATGTGTTTGATCGCAATTGCCGCGTTGTTTGCTGTCTTGATTGAGATATTTAAAAATAGGTCTATAGCTTCCTTTTTAATCCAAAAGCTTTTATCAAAAGCCACCCATGCAAATCCCACTGAATGACTTACATTTGTGTCGCGCGCTCAGTGTGTCCCCGCGCCCTTCAAGAATCAACATTTACAAAAATTACCTGCTCGCTGATTGAAATACAGGGGCAGCTGAATTTAATCTGCGACCTAAATATTCTTTGATGAAATATGCTAATGTGGGCTACACCTCTGTCTAATGAGGTTGATCTGACATTATACGATGTCCTTAAATACCCTTTAAATGATATAGGTTTTGCCACAAGGCCATCAGAAAAGGCCTATTGCTAACAAATTCTACTTGTTTTTTTCCATCTGTCGTGTCTTCGAGCATGTTAGTGTCATGCTTTTAGGTTACACCATTCACTTCCACTAGCTCTTTGTAAAGCAAAATATGCGACATTAAAACGCACTTTCCATCTTTCTTTCCGAAAGTTTACGTCATGCACGTTCTGTGAAATGACATCCTGACAATCTCTAGACTTGAACGAACAATTAAACACGGAGGAAACACGACATTCACATCTTTCTAATCGCACAGAAGGCCCACGCGTTTGCTTGATTCTCTTATCAAAATAACATGGTGTGCGTCCTCGGTTAAAGCCTGTCAATAACATAAACATTTCGTATTTATGTGTAAGAAAAATACCGCAATTCGATTTATCGAAAAGGATTTGTATTTTAAATCACATTTATGTGTCGCAGAAATAGCATTGCTATTTTTGATGATGAAGACGAATGGAATCAGTTTTCGTTTGAGGGAGTTTTAGTTTCATATGTGAAAAGCGATTTTTCAAAAGCCATAGGCCCACATTTCCAAAAGTAACCTTTATCTAAACGACCTTGACGATGAGATTCACGGTTATTGAATATCTTAGGAATGGAGAGATTATATGAAATATTGAACATCTGTCTCTCAAAAGACTGACCCATCTCACAATATTGAAGTGAATATGAAAGACTATAAAAACTGGAGCCTATATTTAACATGGCTGAGTATTTGAAATCCGCTTCAGTGTCTATCACTATAGAATTATATTTAGATGAATGTGTATTTTTTTTACGTTATTACAAGCAGTTACAATAGTATTTTACCTTTTTTTGCTTTTTGACAAAATTTCTCTCAGATGTCACGTAAAGCGCAGTTAAAGCGCGTAAACTTCTATCTCTAACCGTTTCTAAATTACGCATCCAAGCATGGGCCTGCAGCCTGCAGCCTAAATACTAAAAATCAACATTTATTTTGTGAATTATTCAGAAATTATTGTGCACGTATAAAGTTAGGCTTTCAATAATAGATAACTAATGCATACATCAAAAAATGGTAAATGGTTGCGTGGAAAAAAAGAAATTAATGTCTGTTTCGTGAATATGTGATTTTATTGACAACCTCAAATTGTTTACAGATTTTTCAGAATCATTGATTCAAACCAACAGTCATACATTTTGATGCCCTTAAAATGAGGACACATTACAAGTGTCACTGTAAGTCCACACTGCTGTCCACTGACACTGTCATTTATGTCAGACAGACACCGTGTGAAAATCAGCCGTCAGGTACGTTTTGTCTGTTTTATTTTGTTGTCATTGTAGGCCTCACAACCTATCTATCCGTATTTCACCATCTTCGTAAGATAAGGCTTTAAAACTGTTAAATTTGTTTTATTAAAATGCTCTATAAATAGACCAAAAAGAGTCAATAACAAAACGCACTTCAGAAAACCTGTATTTAGTCGTATGATACTACTTCTGTAAGGGTTTATATGTTCATAATGTGAAATGATGACCACATTTGCTCCAAGCAAAATTCTAACAGATTTGCAAAAATCTAGACGCATGCAGTTTGGCCGCATTGATGCGTCGGTTCGCCTTTACACACACGCTCTCATAAAACCCGCTAAAAGAAAAGAAAAACAAAACCGTCATGCATTGCAAGATATGGTCTGTCTGCGTCAAAAAAAGTCATCGATGATATTTGCCATCTCTCTTGGCATTCACCGCGTGCCTTAATTGTATGGACATTTAAATCAAGGTCCGCTGTGAACACGAAGAGAAGCGGGCCTATTTTCAGCCTCAATATTCACAATTGCACAACTATACGAGAGCAACGATGTTGCACCAAAATGTCTACGTCCTCTGTCGACCGGCGCAACATCCAACATCTCAAGAGCGTCATGCATCCCTAAAGCATCGGTGCATCGCTTGCCAGAACAATACCACTTTGTCAGCCTTCTAAAAATAGCAAATAATGTAAAAAAAAAACAAAGAAATCATAAATTCAAGCGTTGCATTGATTACATTACCTATTTTTGAAACCGTTCGAATGGCACGAGCGGGTTATTTCCATAGGACGGTGCGCATCTCCCCATCGTGTGTTGGTGCAACATAAGGCCCGAGTGATGGCAGTAAAAAGAAAGCGCTCAATGGCTTGCTGCAGTTGGTCCCTTGCTCAACTCCCATGAGATAAAAAAAATAGTAGAGGGCCCATCTGGCTCCTCACCAGCTTTGTCAAGTCTTGCATACGCTAAAATGCTAATGACCTAGATAGCTCATGCAAAATGCAGCAGAGGTAAGAAAGAATGGGAGAAACTGTTGGACTAAACCGAAGACACCGCCGCCTCGCGTGGGGGGTCGGGCGGGGTATATGTTAGAAGGTGGGGGCAGTTGAAAGCACCTGCATCAGGAGGGGTAAACCAAATATTGGGAAAAAAGTGGAGGGGACCATTTGTCAAAGCCAACCTTGCACCATACACAGAAAGGAAAACGGGTCCCCGAAAATTGGATTTTAATTAGGCGATGGGTTCGAGCGTCCTGACGTCCATTCGGTCTGAAAATCAAAGAACCTATTAATATAGCCTGTCATAATTTGATACAGTGGCACCTCAATGCATCTACAGTCGGCTCTTGCCATTAAAAGCAGAAAAGAAACATGCTTAGAGATTTTTTCGAATAAAACAGACGCAGTTTGTTGAAATTAACAATTTGAAAAATTACCATTCACCAAACATTGCATTCATTAAAACTTACAAAAACACACCTTCCGACGCGGGAATAAACAATAGGTTTTCTCCCCCGTGAACATTATTGTCCATATATCCAGTTTGGGGAAATGTGCACAAGCCTGTCGATGCTGAAGAGCGTCCTTCCAAAACCCTCAAACGGTCGCACGCCTTTGCGCACGGGGCACCTTGATGTTGCTGGATGTAGCATAAATCATTTTCCCTTACAGTGTTAGAGCACAAAAATCTCTTCGTGATAAACGAAAACGGAAACCAAAAGGCTTGTTAGAAAGAGATAGCCAGAGCAGGAGCTTTCGATGCTTGTAAGCGGAGTCGGTCATCATGTGAAATGGTGTGATGCAGAGCGCGATCTGACAGAGAGGAGGAGAGCAGCCCAGTTTATCACAGATACTGAAGCTCTCCGTCCTGCTCCTCTGTTCCCTTCAGAGAGGATTATACTCTGGTGGAAAGAGGTGGCATCTGTCGGCTTAAACAAGTCCCCGTGTGGAAAATATCGTGAAACAGTATAGGAGTTTTCTTGATGCACAACAATGCGTTTTCTTAAAGCACGAAACAGTGGGCTTGTTTATTCTGTTGCATATACTCTTAATGCACACCATCGCCTTTGCAATTAAAATGACAAACAAGAATACTAAACTCAACTTTAAACCGAAAAACAACACAAAAACGCACAGTTTGACATTTTATAACCCCAACACAAATATTACTACTCTTATGGAATGCTACAAATACGTTCACTAAACCTCATAACGAAACAAGGTCATGGGCCATTATTCCAGTTATTGTTAGTCCTTTCACTTAACGAAATATTTGTTTCACGTGGAATCGTTTAACACGTTATTAAACCTTTATAAAAGTAGCAGTTTATCAAATTGTGTCCAAAAACAAGGCCGACTCCATATGGCTTGTCATCTGCGCGTTGCGTCCCATCCCCCACGCACGCGCATCCCTCATGCCGCATTGATTTATTGTCGAACACTGATTTATCTCTATCTATCTATCTATCTATCTATCTATCTATCTATCTATCTATCTATCTATCTATCTATCTATCTATCTATCTATCTATCCATCCATCCGTTGCAGTCATCTGTTGCCTTTATTTATATGTCCCTGCGCTTTTTTAAGGTCACCAAGGTCCTCTCTTGTGTGGAAGTTTGGAGGACTGTCGTCTGCCACACGCGTGTCTCAAACAAACACATTCGACACGCAGTGAACTCCAGATGGTAAAGCTTTTCAATCCACCCTTATGCTGACGACACATGGATGAAGACACCGTCTTTGCTCTCAGACAGACAACACCTTTAAGGGCTTGAGAATTGTATTAAACAAAGAAATGTCTCAACTTGTTAGTGTTGTTTTTTATTTAAATATTTTGCATTGCTACTCATTCCGGACTTTTAAGAAAATGCTTTAGGATTTATGTGGATAATGTGATGTGTTTGGGTTAATATTTTCACACTTTGGTGTGATTTTCCTGAAAGAATATAAAAAAATAACGATAATATATAGCCTATATACAACATGCCCTTACATGTTATGGATATAACTTAAATTTATATAAGAAATGTATACAATTCTATACAATGAAATAACAAAAGTGCAAACACATAACGTTACAGTTTTACATTTTTATTCAAATGTATTATTCCATTCGAAGCTCAAAAAGGCCAGCTCAATTTGATGTATTTTATCACATCCTCCGCAAGGTTAAAATTATCATTATTATATATTAAAGCATTCTTATTTAACATACAGAAAGCAGGTGTTAAGTAACCCGTCTTGCGCGCGCTTGTGTAACCGTGCATAGTTACACAAGTGCTGCACGTGCAGAGTGTTTGCCCTGATGGTAGCGCGGACTCCGGCGCGTTTGTTTTGGCGTAGTTTTATCCATAGCAGGATGGGAGATATGTCCTCCAAAGTGCAAATGCCATCTCCAGAGGAAGCTTTACCGGGACGAGATCAGAGTATGAAAGTATCAGGTACCGTATATATGAATTTAACAGACTTTGAGTTTTTCGTTAACGTGCTAACGCGGCTATGCAAGTTGTCAGCGTTAAAACGTAAAATGATTCCTGGTCTGGCATCGCTGTAAAGTCCTCAGTCACGATAAAGTCCAACGTTATTAAAGTTACAGAAGAGCAGAACGTAGAAAAAAGAAATGTAACTACATTAAAGATGTGATGTGCTTTTCTGGGGGGGAAGCTGGGTTTTGTTTACACTCACTGACACTGTCGCGCATGCGCAGTACTGACACGTTACAGAAACCATCTAATCCCATTTTTGTTTACTCTAGACAGTGGATTCGCTATATTTTAGATGGTCACTCATATATTCCCCCCATCAATTTATTAGGGAAAACAAGGTAAAACAAAATGTTATTCAAGTACTTTTACTGAGTAATGTGTCTAACACTCTTGGCATTAAATATTCAATATCATTCCCCTCAGAGGCGGGAGCACAGGGTAGTAAAGGGCAATAAAAGGCACACTTGCAGTGCAGCAAACAGCTGACTCAGTCTCTTACATAAAAATGGAAATGCTGCTTTGAGGAGACTGAAGAGCTCTGATGGGAACAGCAGGCTTGCTATGAATCCTAAATCAAACCGGTTAAGTGACATCATTCACCAGAGAAGAAAAATAAATCATCTAGCTGCTACAGTCATTGTTTAGAGAATACACTGGGTTAATCATTTCTAGGGCTGTCCCGTTGTCAAAACCATTCCAGTGCACCCTACTCTCTAGAAACCCCCACTGTACCCTACATTGATGCTCGGTATGCTTACCTGAAATGTCCTCATGTATTTTTTTAGTCTCTCTGGTTATTTAAATGGTCAAACCTTTCATTGTGTACCCTTTATGCTGTTTTGTGTTTTAATATTTCATAACTATGTATTGTATAGCCCTTGCAAAAAGTCTATTCATGGCTGTGCACTTTTCTTACAACTAAAACAAAATGCATGATAGAAAAAATATTGTTCACAGCATGTTATATATAGTGATGTTGACAAATATAAGGTCCATTAAAATGGGCAACCTTGTAATCTGTTGCAGGTAATTTTGTCATCAATGTCTCACTGCCTGAATTTGTGTTCACAATATTCTGGTTCACGTCACAGGGAACTAGGGAGTGAAGTGAAAAACAGCCTCTTTTATTCAAAGTAACTTCTTAAAGGGAGTTATTAAAGGGAATGAATCATTGTATCATGATATTTAAAACCTATGAAACTGACACTCAAATGACAGTTTTTCCCAAAACATTACCAATTTTCAGTAACATTTGTTATTTTGTTAAAGAATTAACAACAAGGTTTAATTGAACTATCTGTATGTTATCTTATAGAAATATAATTGATCCGTCACCGAAAAATAAAACAGAATTTTAAGCAAAAAATATAGCGGCATAGCTTGTTTTTTGGTATTGTGATATGCGATACCTCGATATTGTTACACCCCACAGTGGTAATATGTTCAAACAGCTAGTATAGCTTCAAACATTACACAACCTTGTAACATCAGGTTTGATGGGACATTTTCCCCTAATTTTGTAGACGTTGCCTTTGCACACAGGTGTTTGACAGCTGCAGATTCATTTACGTTTAAAAGGAATCTATAGAGTAGGTGATGATTGGTGACAATAAGCTTAAAAGCTGCGAGTGTGTATGTGTTTGAAACATCTATGGAGCATCCGCAGGCTGTTTGACATGCGACTCACACTGGCGTTCAGTGCAATGGCACGCAGCGTGCCCATGCAGAGATCCACCCGTTCAGACCGCAGTAAACTGATTATCAGCTCTCGCGTCTCTAGGCTTCCCCTTGGCAACGGGACTCCACCACTGAGCTGGAAGGTTGCCAGGTAACACTCCGCAACACTGACACACACGTGCCTGGCTTTGAAGCTGTAATGAACCTGGATGAAGGTTACAGACCACAGAACAGATGGAGGAGCGAGATCAGAGCTCTGGGCAGTACGATGTCTCTTTGAACAGCTTTGCAGCTCATACTAAAAACTTTGTGGGCGCTTACCTTGTGTGCTTAGGAACTGTTTTAGTTCTTTCAGGTTTAATAACACTCGGTTGTGTACTTGAAGTGTACTTCTCCAGTGTGCTCTTGTATAATTAATACAACAATTTTGCCAGCACTCCCCATTTTGAAATGGCTTTAAAATGGTTAAGGGTTGTAATGAAAGTTTGCTTATGTTTTCTAAAGAGATGTTGAAGATTTTATTTATTTTTTCAATTATTCAAATTTTAACAAGTGATATATCTAACCAATATTTGCACAGCATATAGAGCCGCGGAAAAAAATATTTTCAGAATTTCATGTTTATAGCTATGCGTTTAGGTAAAATTATCATTTTTGTTTTATTCTGTTAATTACTAATAGTTTTTCTCACAAGTTGTAAAAAAATATTATTTCTGTTTGTATTTATTTGCAGAAAATGAAAACAAACGAAACGGGTCAAAATAACAGAAAATATATGCTGTATTGTTCAGACCTTAAATACTCCAAAGAAAACAAGTTCACATTCACTTTTAAGTTGTACAACAGTAATATTTGTACATGTAAATATATATATTTTTTATGTTGGATGACTTTGAGATTGATTTTGTTGAAATTAAATGAATGGTCTCTAAAATTTTAATACATTTTGTATTCTACTATATTAGATTATATTGTCAGTCGATAAGTTAATGAAATTCTTTTAAATTCGAAGTCCACACTTTACCTTAAAATGTAAAAAAATGTCATGCTTTCAGCAAATATCTAACAAAGTCTTGTGACGTATATGCTTAAAACAAGAAAAAATATTTTTGACAATGTTTTAAGAAGGTAGAAATTCTTTTAATAAAATATATCAAGAAATGTGATTCATAAATCTAGCATGGACCAGTTGATTTGCTATGTTAAATGTCAAAAGGCAACAGTATTGATGGCAGTGCTTACACATGAGTACAATGTTAGGCTTGGGTTCCATATGAGTTTTTTTTTCTCTGAAGTGCATCCCTGGGGCAGTTGCGCTTTGGCACAGCTTTGTTGCCATGTCCCCGAAAATGGCAGTAGTTGCACAGGAGGTACTGTTTTTTGGCACGAGGTGAATAGATGTGGCGCTGAAAAGAAGAATAGCAGTAGGATTTTCCCCGCAAAGACAGATTTGAAAATGAGTAGGTGAGATACAGAAAAACTCTTGAGTGCCGATGGCTAACAAAGATGGAGCGGATGGGCGGTCGAAGGACGGACGTTGGAGATGCGGGGACACCGGGGAGATTGGGATGACTGGCATTCCAATGTCCTCAGTATGTGCATCTGGAGAGGAAGGAGGGGTGAATCTGGATGGTGGGGGCAGAGAAATGGCAGAGAAGAGAAATTAATTTGAGATTCGTTTTGATCAATTTGCCTAAATTGGCGCTTTTTTGGGGAGGGGGACCCAGACAGGCAGACACAGGCTGGAGCTCCGCCAGGGTTTTTTCGGGAAAGTTGCCATGCCGAGAGTGTTGGAGCAGAGAGGGAGAGAAGCGGCAGAAAAAACCCAGGCGAGACTTGGCAGGTTTCTATCGCAGCTCCCTTTGTCTGTTTGGTCTGCTTTGCGCAAAGGAAATCAAAAATACCCCGAGTGTAGGAGCTCAGCTTCAGGGCTAAAAAACAACATCTAAAAAGAAAAGTACATTATATTTCGCAGGGAGCTAAGGGCAAAGGGGCGCGTATCACGATTAGCGAGCTGTTCCTGAAAAAAATTCTGGGAGATTTTTGCTATACCTCTGTTTTTGGATTGGACTTTTGAAGTTGTTTACGCCAACAGATGACCATAACTTCTGGATGACGGAAGCGTCTTGATCTCAGAAGGTTTTTTGTCATTTTAAGCGACTTGTTTGTGGAGCCTTACTAGTGTTTCTGTTTTTTTGCTTTTGGAAAGAATGCATGTATTTGGAACTACAAATGACAAGAGCCAAAGAAAGTTTGTGCCTTAGGCACAACGATTGGACTCTTCTTTTGTTTTTACTTCTATAAGTTTTACACGTAAGAGCCAACATCGACACGGTCCTAGGTGGAAGCTTGTTTTTTTTTTTTGGACGAAGAAGAGGCAGTGTTTTCATGTCAACACTTCGTCCTCGTTCTTTGACACCACATTCCAAGATTTTTGCTTTGTGTGCATTCACATGTTTTTACCTTTCAGAATTCAGGTAAACGATGGCATCAAGAGATATATGAAAACCGTTTGGTTTTCAAATTATATTCTAACTTTGTATTCTTTTCTGTTGTGGAACTTAATATTCTAAGAGCAGGGGATAGATTGTTGGTCAGCCATTTTGTTGAGCAAAGCTTTAAAAAGCTTGCAGTTAACAGCAGTTCTCTTGAAAACAAATAAGGCCTGGATGTTGACCACCAAACCTCTGTAAGTTCACACACTTTTGTATAAAGAACAGGTTATTGTTAAATTCTGTCACAGAAAGAATTGCATAATAGGTTCTTTACCACAACATTTATTTGTTTTTAACTGTTTTGATTGGGAGACATTCTGTTGTTGTAGAAGCTGTTGTTGGGTTATGTCATTGTTGTGTTTAGAATCATATATCAGGTGTTTGTAGTTTCTCACTGAGAATGTCTTTCTAATGAGAGAGATCATTTTCTGCTGATTCTGTGTCTGTTTTTCTCAGCCTTACTAGGTACACAACATCCTTTTGTACTGACATGCATTTCTCTCTCTTTTTATACTACTGGTCTTATTTTTGGTTTTATGCCTGAAACAGGTAGACATTGGTTGATCTTATTTGTAATTCACAAGGTTTCTGGCTGCATCGGCAGGCTTCCAGGTAATAACTGTGAAAAGGGCAAAAACATAGAAGAGACCGAGAGAGATTCGGTTGATTCTGCGGCAAAACAAATTTGCCAGATGTGTTTCATCATAAGACAGGTGTACATGCCTGATAGAACAGGTGCATTATGATGTTTGCTGTTACATTCAGAGATTGTTTTTTTTAAAGGCCTCATAGATTTCCATCAACATTCAAAACAGCAAAGGCCTAAACCTTCTGTGAGATCTGAAACAATCACACACTGAATTTTTAATCACCAGTATCGCTGACCTTTTAAAAACGAATCTAGATTAAATGTCTATTTGTCATGTCTGTTTTTTGTATGGGACATCTCATAACAGCTGCTTGAGCAATTACAAAATGGCAAGTTGGAAACTCTCCATTGCTTTCCATTTACTCAAAAATATCAAAATTAGCAACAAGAGTATTCAAACACCACCTGGATAGATGTAAATTTACAATCATAAAAGCATACTTGTAAAAATGTTGTTATTTTACGATTCAAGATAACATGGACAACAAGGCCTATATGCTAGCACGTCAAAATCTGTTTAGTGTTGGGCATTATAGTTGAAGTGGAAAGAAACTAGACAGCATTCACAAACATTGCTTGTTTACACTAGATTTCTTAAGAATACAATTCAAACCCCCCATCATTTTATTCCTGCTGCTGCTAGATATAACAGAACCTCACAATTTTGTAAAACTTATTGCCTTCAAGCTCGCTGGCTATTTTGTGAACTTTGAACAACAAGGAGACGACTCTTACCATGCATGTGTAACTGTGGCTGTGAATTATTCAGACCTTTTCTCACAGATGATAGAACACTCAAACTTGATGTGATTGTGCCGTTTCACAGGAAAACAGACTCTCGAAACTATGAAGTGATCTTTAAACGGATGCAGAGAGGCCGAGATGGGTTTGTTGCTGGATTGTTGTGCATGTTGACCCAGTTTAGGTGAATTAATGGCTTGAACCTTGTTTTTACAGAATCTGTTATGTAGATTTGAAGACAGATCTTTTATAACGAAAATAGTAGAATTATGGTAGCTAGTATCTGGTCCTGCACGACTCGTGTCACCTTAGAACCCTGATGTGTAGAGAAAGAAAGTGTGTGATATGATTAACTTATTCACTTGAAAGGCATGTACTAGACAACTTCTACACAATGCTTTCCGACCAATATATTCTGTCTCATTTACAAAAGATAGTGGTTGAGCAGTGTTTTGGCTTAATAATGAGATAATATTTATAACAGGTTTGGACTGGTCATGTGTGGCTGTACAGTAGGTCAAGTGTGACTGTTCTGTACTTACATGTACTTAATGGAAGTCTATTTAGTCTATGGAAGGCATTCTAGCACCATAAATCTTCAAATTAGTTCAGAATTACAACCATTAGTTTTAAATTAAGCATTAACATTCATTTGTGCTTATCTGAGCAAAACATTTCTGGTTTTAAAGGGATATTTCACCCAAAAATTTTGTCATACTCAACCTCAAGTTGTTCCAAACCTGTATAAATGTCTTGGTTTTGTTGAACACATAGTGATAACACAGATATAGAAAAATATCTGTCCCCATGACACATTCTCTGAGATATCCTGCTCGGCCCATTGTAAATGTGTTTGGCCCATAGAGCATAGATTCCATTGACAGGATAAAATCATTGTCTTTGGTCATTTTTATTCCCGTAACAGTTTTTTATTCAAAATGTGTAAATACTGGTGTTGGTATTCAAAAGATCAAAATATTTTTTCTGTAGTGTTTCATTTCACAAATTATTATATTTTTCACTTTTTTGCTCAGAGCAAGCCACACCTGACTTTTTCATTTATTTAAATGAACAAAGAACTTAAGGAATTAAAGATATGATGTGTTCCAGGTCCTAGACTGTGTTTCATTTCTCTGTTTCTACCTCTGGTGAGCAAAAGCCCCTTTAATCTTAGCTCCAAAGGACTGCACTGCCGAGCAGGTGTAGAGCGCCAGTCGCCATGTTTGATGTTGACACATAATCGCAAGATGAAGGAGGAAGGAAGCCTTTTCACTTACAAAGAGATCTGCTCACTCCTTCACCTCTGCGGCCACATGTCCGCCCGTTAACGGCTCATTAGTGATCTTGTCTTCTTTTATAATGACAGAATAGGATCAGGAGGGTAAAACCCTGTCTGTCGCACATGCTCCGTGTTGCAGTACGAGAGCTGTCGGTCCGATTGATCACAGTAGTATTGCATGTATGAAACATTCTGCGGTTTGTGCTGTTTTGGTAACATATATTGCATAATCTACAAACTGCATTCTAGCAAAATAATTTGTAGTATGTCATTTATTTTCGAACACATCTACAGCCTCATTATGAATCACTTGAATCACTCGGTGAATCAATTTACTGTATCACTGCAGTGAATCTTTAACCTTTTTTAGCCATTCTGACACATCACAGTAATTTATGTTATATAACATATAAAAAAGCTTTACATGTTTATTTATTAATTACTGTGATATGTGACAAAATGTCTAAAAAAGGGTTAAAGATTCATTGAGTGATTCAGGTAATTCATAATAAGGCTGTGGATGTGTAAATAGCATACTTCCATACATACTACGTACTCTTTTGCTAGAATGCGATTCATTGATAATGCATGAAATAAATACATTTCCTGTAAAAATGAAATTATGGGATGAGCTACAACATATGTCAAAATGTGCATTATTGTGCTGTAAACGTGACAAATGAACCAAAATCTCCTTTTTGACCTATGAGTTGATCTGACGACCATTTTTTTCCCACAATGTTAGAAAAAAAAGCAAAATAACCATGATTAAAATGATAACTAGGCACTGCTTGCTAAATAAAAGAGTATAAGACTGTTTGAAATGTTTATCACCTCCTAATGTTTTACATGCTGTTTTCAAAAAATAGTGTGCACTATACAGTATATACCGTGCAGTAAGCAGTTCTAAAATAACGGTTGTTTTTTAATCACCATGACAAAGGAAGTGATTTAAGTGATGAGCATTTACAGAATGAAAGTCTTTTGGCAGTCCCTGGCTGCTCTTGTGGGTCATTCCATGCTGTTGCCTATGGCGACAATATGAAATGAACCGGAATGAGCTCTTTCATTCCATAGCTAAATATGAGGTATTTTAAACACATTAGTCATGTAAATATAGCTTTTTTTATATTTTATATGGTTTCTTGCTTTGATTTCGCCTCTCGGATCTCTGTCTCTCTGGTGCCTTCCCCCTACCCTCCTTCTGATTGGTCGAATTAACTCTGCAGCCTCCTGTTGTGAATAATTACTTTTGATCCAATGCGGATCTCTCTCTCTCACTTGCTCACTCTCTCAAATCCTTTTTCACCATTTTCTAATTTTCCCTTTCAAATTGTCACATATGTATACAAACTCGCATCTTCCCTGGGACCACACATACTGATAAAAATGTATAGCTTGACTGCACTGTAAGTTGATTTGGATAGAAGCGTCTGGGAAATGCATGAATGTAATTGTAAACGTTCAGTTGGAGTAGGCTGGGATTTTTGTTGTACCGGTCAACCATTGAAATAACAAGGACTCACTGGACATTAAATGAGGTTGTCCGATCGAACAGCTAAAACAGTTTTTATTGTATAAAGCAGGAAATAGTGCATTGGATGCTCACAGGCTGACTGCTGATTGGTGAACAGTTGACAGAAAACAAGATTGTCATGACAACGGCAAAATGCATCTGAAAGCTTGTGAACATTTAATAATCCTTGTGTCATTTCGGATCTGTTTGGCTTTCTTTTGCCTGTATAAAACACAAAAAGATGTTAGCTAGAATATCTACTATCCTCATAAATGACAAAAAGCAGAATAAAAGTACCAAAAATGTCCATGAGATTTGCACGTTATATATTTATCGGTTACTTATAGTTCACCCCCCCAAAACAATCTGCTATAGTGTATTCACTTTCATGTCATTTAAAGGGATAGTTCACCCACACATAAAAATTCTGTCATCATTTACTCACCCTTGAGTTGCTCTAAATCTTTATAAATGTATTTGTTCTGATGAACACATAGAAAGATATTTGGAAGAATGCTTATTACCAAACAGTTCTTGGACCCCATTGACTACCATAGTAGGATTTTTTTTTCTGTTGGACACAAAAGAAGGTATTTTGAAGAATGTAGGACATGGGAATGTTCTGGGGCACTTTTGGCTACCATTGTATTTTTTCCTACTAATGGTAATCATTGGGGTCCAAGAACTCTTTTTTTTAAAAGCATTCTTCCAAATATCTTTCTCTGTGTTGTTCAACCAACCAAACAAATAATTTGATACAGGTTTGGAACAACTAGAGAGTAATTAATTCATGCAGAATTTTCATTTTTGGGTGAACTGTCCCTTTAAAACCTGTTTATGACTCTTCTGTGAAACACAAAAGATATTTTGATAAATGTCTCGGTGGTTTGTTTCCATACAATGGAAGTCAATGAGCAGCGAGTGTTCTTTGGTTACCAACGCTCTTCAAAATACCTTTTTGTGTTCTGCTGAAGATAGAAAGTCAGGTTTGGAATGACATGAGGGTGAGTAAATGCTGAATATTAATTTTTTCGGTGAACGATCCCAAAGAGAAATGGAGGTGTTTTCTTTCCGGTCTTGTTTCTGAACTGACGTGAACTTTTTATGTTCGTCACTTTTGTCTTCTGAAAGTGGCAGGCCACCTCTGGGCAGTCTAACAGGCGGGAGAATCAGCATGTCCTCCACATTCTGGCCTTTCTCGATGTCCTTAGTGGACCACATGCCTGCACCGCTCTGTTCCGCCTGGCCGACCTGTCAAAAATGTTCTAGTCACACAAGTGTGCTTCTACAGTGCGGCCGCATGGAAATGACTTGGCACCTTTGCATTCATTTTTCATGGGCCATGCCTTTAGATGTCCCCCTACCTTTTGAATATCGGCTATTTCAAAGGCCCGTTCCTGCAGATAGCCCACGTCACTCCTGAAGAGTTTCAATGCTGCGCGGAGCTCCCATGCTGGCAGTCAAACAACAAGGAAGTTGCCCACCTTGAGCATCACTGTCAAGACGCATTGTCGTTTATGAGCACTATAAATAGCTTTCCAATCAGACTTGAGCTTTTCCCACCGGATGGAAATTGCTTTAAATGTGCTGGCGAATAGGTACGTTACGTCGGTGGGGGAGGCTGAAGTGTCTTTGGAAATGCAAAGAACGTGTCAGCTGGGACACTGGGAATTGAATTACAGGAAAGCATAATGCAATCCTTGATATCTACCTACTCTACCTAATGAAATCAGCAGATGAAAGCACAGCTGGACCTTCTTGCAGGATATTACTGTGGGAGAAAGTGCTTAGCTGGCTGAGTGAGTGGGTGGAGAGCACCGGCACCTTTGAGAAGAGTATGTGCGTGCTCTCATCCCAGAGAACTCGGGAAGCCTGAGTGATTTTCAGGACTTATCTCCATGTTGAATTTTCAGTTGTGCATCAGATCTTGTTGCTCGGTGGGTAGAGTTTTGTTTTAGCAGTCCAAAGGTTGGGGGTCGCTTTGGATCAATGCCAATTCTGTCACATAAATGTAATTGCAAATCATGGCCATTTGGGTTTTAATTTTATGTTTTAATCCTGTAACATCTTTATTTATAGGTATAGTCAGAGGATAGACTGGGATTTTGGATGGAGTGGAAATAAGGACGCTTGTGCCACTGATGGAGTTCTCAGTTGTTTTTCATTAAAATAAATAGTTTACCCAAAACTAAAAAAATTCATCATTTACTTACACTCATGTCACTCCAAAACTATATGACTTAGTTTCTTCTGCAGAACACAAAAGAAGATATTTTGAAGAATGTGGCTGACCAAACAACAGTGACCCCCATTGACTTCCATTGAAAAACATTGAGACATTTCTCAAAATACCTTCTTTTGTGTTCCACAGTAGAAAGAGTAATATATAGGTTTTGAATGACATGAGGCTGAATAAATGATGACAGATTTTTTTGGAGGAGTAAACTGTCCCATAAGAAATGTTTGTGTTCACATGGAAATCTAGTAGGAAATAGCTTTCCTGTAGCTCAGTGGTAATAGCATTGTGTTAACAACGGGGTTCGATCCCAGGGGATTGCACATACCTATGTATAAATGTATAGGATAATGCAATGTTAGTCGCTTTGGATTAAAGCGTCTGCCAAATGCGTAAATGTAAAACATTAATAATATTACATTTTGATTGCACATTTGGCAAACTTGAGATCTCTTCTGAAACTCTAATGGAGACATTTGTTAGACTTCAGGGTCTTTTTTCATGAGAAATATCTTTCCATTTACCCTCCACTTAATCTCATTGTTTCTAAAAAAAAATGAAAGAGATCACAATTTTTAAAAGCAGAACCATAGAGTACATTTTTACGTAATGGCTTACTTATATATTTTTCATAAGAAAAAGTATTTGAACATAGAACAAAACTGACACTTCACCTTTAACATGTCATATAAACTGTGTTTTGATCAGCAACGCACACTACTTACGGTATTGGTGTAATTCTGTGGTTTAATACAATTAACGTAACATTATATACCGCAGGCTTTATGATATTTACTTTGTCTTACCGAAAGCTCAGTTTGCCAGAAGAGAGAGTCATATATCATACAGATAATGGAATGTGGCATCTTGAGCCCACCGCAACGAAGGAACAATATCACCTTATTCATCTGACTTGTGCTTTTACTGCAATTATCTTTTTAGTTCCCTTAATTGCAGGTAAAACAGCCGCACTGATCCGTCCATTATTTGGCAGAGGAAAGCAGCTGACTTTCCTTTCCCAACACATCTTTTATTCAGGGTTTTAGCTGCGCCACACAATAGCAAGTAGGAGGATGAGAGAACGAGCATCCGAAGCTTTCATCTTTAGCTTACAATAATGGCACAGTCACAAACTGAAACAATCTTCCTCTTGACTTCAAACACACGTTTGTCTTGCTGCGCTAACGCCCGCGTGGATCGCAAAGAAATTGCCTGCTTTTTTCACCAGTTGTCTTTTAGATGTATGTTTGTGGCATTTGATTTTTTTTGCACAGTTTACCTACTTTGCTTCTGTTCAGCTGGAGGGATGTTTTTGGATTATGAAGACCTCATTAATTGGTTCTAAAAGCCTAAAGTTTTGAAGGGTAAAGTTATGACAAAAACGCCTCGTGGCCTAAAGTAAGTTGAACCAAATTGCCAAAATCTAAAAGAATATCTGATGCAAGCTTGGCTGGTGTCTGGTAAGGGAAGCATCATTACTGTTGCCCGTATTTAGGTTTTTTAGCACATAATCTTTTGTACTAAAGACAAAATGATTTAAAAAAATATTGTGAAAAATATGCTTTTAATACACTTTTCATAGTAGACCATGAAGTAGGTTAAAGATTGAATTGATGTGTGAAAATATGCAGTACAATAACTGTTGTAGCCAATAAGGAACAAACTAACACACCCTAGCAACCGCATCACAACACCCTGGCAACCACCCAACACACATAAGCATTGTGGTGGCATATTATATATAAAAATAATGATTATTAACCATAAAATCATTAGCATTCAGTTCAGCCTTAGTCTTTGTATTTATATGTGTTTGTTTACATCCTAAAACTGGCATGCTAGAGAGCAGTCTGTTTATTTCTAATAAGCTCTCTGTGCCCATTCCAAGCAGGCCGAGCTGTCCCCAGAGGTCCCGTCCCAAATCAGACCCCCCGACCAGGAGAAGGCTGCATGCGGGGCTGACACATGAGTGGTTGGCACATGCCAGGCTGCCTGCTGGGGATACCATCCCTCCATACACACAACCTTCATGCCCACATCATCCGCTCGCCCTCTCCTCTCAGCCTGACCGCCCCCTTCTCCCTGCAGCCTTTTGTTGAGGAATTTTCTATTTCCTATAAAAAAAGTTGCCAGCTAATGGATTTCTCCTTTATTCATTGGATGTGCTGAGCGATGACTCTCTCGGTACTTCTTAAAGGTGATTTACAATTAAAGGGACTCGGGCTATTTTCTAATGATTCTTTAGCTGAGTGGGTTTTATTGCACTAAGCTGTGTTATTAACAAACGCCGCTGTGGCCCGTCCCTGTGGGACATGCTGAAATGCTTTGTCCTTTTCTCTGTTAGTGAATAAGCCCTTTCTTTCTCTTCGAGGCAGTCCAAAGCTTTTACAGTGTCATGAGAGATTGTCCTGAATAGCCCACATACGTCCAACAGACACACCCGTGGACATTTAGCGGGAAGCGTTCCTGCACAAACATACACTATGGAAAGGATTTTTCTGTGCGGAAATACACAAACATGCATTCATGCACATTTCTGCTTTGAATGCATGATATTGCTTTTTGTATTTTTAGCCCATGTTTAAAAAGATGCTTGGCTGAGCCAAATTTGCTTCAAGGGAAGTCAGTTAAAGGGATAGTTCACCCCAAAATGTTTATTCTGTCATCATTTACTCATTATCATGTTCCAAACTTAGTTTTGAAGAATGTGGCAAGCCAAACAGTTCTGGTCGCTATATAACTTTCTTTGTGTTCAGCAGAACACTAAATTTAAGGTTTTGAACAACTTAAGTGTGAGTAAAGTAATTATTTGTCCCTTTAACTTAGTGGCCATATTGGGAACCTCCATATTTCCAGAAATATCAAAATCTCCAAGACTATTGGTCAATAAGTTTCAAATCAGGAATAAAATTTGTCAATTTTGAAAAAATGCTAATGCTAAACTATATTAAAAAAAAAGAGCCCGCCGATGAACGAAAGAGCCCGCCCATGAGCCAACCAACGAGCGAGACCCGCTTACCATCAAGGTTATCTGCGCTGCGTTAAGATGGAGCCTTTGTATTATGTGAAGTTAAGGTGTGTCTGTTTGTTCGTGGCAATTCAGTGATAAATGTTATATAAACGGTGGATATAACGCTGGATTTGGAAAGCGTTTAAAACTGATAGAGGGCGCTGTCCCAGCGCTAAAAGATGCCTGACATGAACTGCACGCGGTAAGTCAAACTAAGTCATACGTCTGTGTTTTGATGGCAATCAGCGTTTATGTGCATAATGTACAAAACAGGAAGGGATGATGTGTTGCTTATTCGTCCTGTAGTTCCGTCCCACTCTCCCCTAGTCCCACATCTACCAGCTTGTGTTTTTCTGGAAATAATCGTACAGCTGTATCTCGCTTTTATAAATTTGATCAACTAAGTACTCTGCGAAGATACGACGTATGCAATACTACTGTAGGCACTCAAGATTAATATGAGGTTGGCAGAAACTGCCTGTGATACGCGATCTTTAATATGTCACCAGTAGCCGCTGGGATCGCGCTTATGTTGGATAACATGGCTCAGTGTTAAGAGCATTGCGCTAACAACGCAAGGTTGTGGGTTCGATCCCAGGGGATTGCAAATACCTATGTAAAATGTATAGGATAATGCAATGTAAGTCGCTTTGGATAAAAGCATCTGCCAAATGCGTAAATGTAAATGTAATGTAAATGGATATATATGCGGTTTCAGACGAAGTGCAAATTTTCCACATCCTTTATCAGATTGAAAATGTGTCATGATTTACTTTAGCTTTGACTGTTTGTTTGACAAATGATGTTCTGTAGTGAATCCCCGAGTTCTCCAGTCAGACGTGATGATTACGCTGAAACCACGTATGTCTGTGAGATGTGACCGAGCGTCTGCTGTATGCGTGAGGCGCGTCAGATCATCGCAGAGCCTTTACTTCATTAAATGGATGCAATTCACAGCGTAACACAAGAAGCTAAAGTGTTGTGAAAGTGTTATGAATCGATGCCGAATGCGATCTCATTTTCTCGGACAGAGCTGCACGTGAACACGTTTAAGTCCACCCGTGTTTTTCATCCGATTAGGGCATTACCTCAACATTCCGTTGATGCATCTAAAACGTCTTCGCAGGCCATCTCCACTGAAACCGCAGCTATACGGTCAACTACAATCAGCTGCTGGAGTTTCAAAAGAGCGGAGGATCTTCCTGAGTAGGTGGACATCTGGGAACCTATTGACCAGCTTAATGGCAGCACATTAAAAACATCCTGGATGACATGGCCTCTTCGATGCACAAGTGCCTTGTCTTCCCTTTAAGCCTGTAATGGATGAAGGGCCGGTCGGAGTCTCATGTCAGCAATGTGATTGCCTCACCATTTCCTCTCCGCACAGAGAGACCCAACTCACCTCCAGACAAAGTGCTCTTAAGACCCATATAGACGGAATCTTCTCCGGGTATTAGAGCAAACTGACGCAGAAGGAATTTTGGACATGCAATCCGTTTCTGAACGACAGCGCTCGGGTTCAGACGGTTAAAGGCCATAATGCAAGGCGGGAGTTGTTGCCGATTTTTTACCCCGTGAAGGTTAGCCGGTTTTGTCTAGCCTTTTTGTCTGATTATGATGTGTCGGCAGGGCTGCAGACGCACCGTTGGTATAATCAGCTAAAACAATGGGTCGTAATGGCTGAGAGTGTAGCCGCTCGTCTCTTCAGCTCTCATTATAAACACAGACGCCGTGTCGCTATCTCTAGACGACACAGGCGTGGATCACAGTGCATGCTGGGAGACGGTGGTGCAGAGCTATTGAATAGGCCGCATATGAGGACATCATGCTCTGAAAGTCTATTGTGGTATAGATGTATGGCTGCTATCAACTGCACTTGTGGTCTGCTTTGATGATCAAATACAGGAGTGTCTGGTTGACCGGTCATTTGTTCTCTATCACTCTATACGACTGGACTCTGCATAAGAGCCATGCATAAGGGCTAATGTATGTTAAGACACTAGTGTTTGGTTTAACATTGATTTTTTTCTGTGTTATGAACGGACGATATCAGCCACGCATAAAGTGCATTTGTTCAATTAATATTATTGTATTGATGAACTTTTCGAGGAAGGGGCGAGGTGTGGAAATAGCGTCTACTGTCTGCTAGTAGATGTAGTAAAGCGTTGGCCAAACCATTGGCTTCGTTTGCAGGACATTCATCGATCAGTGGAAATACTTTTTACTAAATACTACGATTTTATAGTAAACGATTTTAAAGATCTTATTGTCAAAGGTGCTGGTACAGTGTTTATTTTATTTCCTCATCCTTAGCAGCCTGAAAACATGGTTTTGGTTTTCGATGTAAAGGAATATTTTACAGCTCACTTGAGAATTGACAGACGCAGAAGCACAGGGGAAGTACAATTCTCATGAGGTTTACGATACGGCTATGTTATGCATGAGGTCAGAGGTCACACTTGAGGCAGCACTCAAGGATCTCACTTAATGTGTATACGACCATACCGGAAACCAAAGCTTATTATTTAAAAAGTTTAAAATATTACTTGAAATATCATCACTTTGGAATTATAACCTTCTGCATGTTGAGGTGTTTTGAGAAAACTAGCAATTTTCGCATGCCATTTGACTTTGTAGATTAGACCTTTTTGTTTTCTAAAAAAGTCCCAGAATGTACACAATGTAAAGGAAAAAAACACCACATAATGCAAAAAACACAGGATGAGAATATGTAAATAACTCTATTTGGACAAATACGTCAAGGCGATAATATATTACATTTTTTTCTATATAGTTTTGCTTCAGAAGACATTTGTGAGACTACCTCTAAAAGCCAGCCAGATTTTTTTTAAACAAATTAATTATACACAATGTAACAAACTTTCTTTGAAAATACAACCTTGATTTTTTTAAATACTGACTATGTACATGTACAAGGACATGTGAACGATTGGAATCAGTGTTTGGGAAGCCAACATCTGCTGTTTTTCTGGCAAAATAAAAAAAATTCTCAAAATCTGTAATATAATCATTTACAGTGATACACATTCTATATTCATTCTTTGGCTTTTACTACTTTGATGCTCAAAATCTCATAAATAGATTGAGACTCAAGACTCAAGGAGGATTTTACAGACAGGGACACATGTATTAACCCAGTGATGTCTTAAAGATTACTTTTATGATGGATGGATGTGCATTTTAGAGCTTCAAATACGTAGCCCCTGTTCAATAACATTAAAAAGCTAAGAGTCAGGATATGATTAAATTTAACTGTTATACGTGTTAGAAAGCCCTACACACCTGGGATAGCATGGGGTAAATTCTGTAGTAAATTATGAGACAATTGTCAACTTTTTCTTTTTCTCGTTCACATTTCTGACAGATTTCTGTTCTTTCACATTCAAATTGACTTGTGCTGCCATAGGAAATAGGTGCACATGCAGGAGCATTACCAAGATGGCCGCCGAGTAGACTGACAAAAGATGATTTTCTCTCTCCTTTCTCTACTTAGGGACACAATAAAAAATGGAAAAGAGGGAAATGGACGTTAGCGTGGGAATGCATCTGAATACATGTGCAGGATGAAGAACCACAAAAAGGCTTATTTGGAGTGTGCTAGCTAGCTTTTTTGCGGTTGTGAATTTTGTATTTTGTCTCTTTTAAAAAGCTCCATCTAGAAATGTCGAAATTGGACCTCGTCATTGCTCCATTAGGTCCACATTTTCAGTGTCCATCTTTTTTTCTGTCTTTGCAAGTTTCTCTTTTTCTCATGCTGTCTACTCTTCTCTTTTTCTCATCTTCCTCCGTTCCTTTCAACCCCCCACAGCAATCTGTCAGTGATTGCCACGTCTGCAGTGTCTCCTGACTCATCAGCACTGCTGGTGTAATGGTGTGGAACTAGCCAAGGTGAATGGTTATTACTTATTGAGCTACTGATTGCTGGGCAGAGACTAGCACCCATTTATTAGCACTTGAGCAGTATGGGCCCCGAGTCAACCGTCTTAGCGAATGTGTTATTTGTGATGTGTTTAATGTTAGTTGTGAATCTGTGGCCATGGTGAGTTTTTTTTTTTTTCTTTGTCACTTCGTTGATTGAGGGCAGACATTTTCCTTTCAGGCGTGTGTGTGCATGCTTAAAGGTTTATGTACAGACGTGCAGGGAAGAATAATTGTGGAAAGACGACTGAAGTATTTTGAGTGTTGCACATTTTTTGTGAAATGAGGAAATCCATTTAGCTTAAATTTATGCATTTGGCAGAAGCTTTTATCCAAGACAAATCTAGTGCTTTTAAGGTATACGTTTTATCAGTATGTATATTTCCAAGAAGTCAACTGGAACGTGTAATTTTTAGAGTGTCGCTGTAGGGGCGTTGATGCAGTTTTTAAAGCTGAAAATACATACTTTCAATTATGGAAATATTAACATTAAAGACGAGATAGTTCACCCAAAAATACAAATTCTGCCATTATTAACCTATCGTTTATTTACCCTTGGTTCGAAAATATGATTTTCTTTTGTGGAAGATATTTTGAGAAACGTCTATATTTATACAATTGAAGTCAATGGGGACCGATGTTGTTTGGTAACTAACGTTCTTCAAAATATCTTTTTACGTTCTGCAGACTTGGTTTGGAATGACATGAGGCTGAGTAAGTGATGGCAGAATTTTCCTTTTTCATCTTCGCGGTTGTGTATTAGAGCGGCAATGGTAAAATCAAATGCCATGACAAGGCTATCCAAGAGACAGTCCTAGAAAAATGTACTAGGCCACCTATTCATAGCTGCCCAGGATGCATCTACAGTACCTCAAGGCAGGACAAAAGCTTGTTTGTGGGGCGTACGTATTGAATGGGATGCAAGTTGTCTTGAGAGAATCCGGGAGATATATTTGGATCTGTAGATGGCTAATTGCACCAGTGCACCGAGTCCATTCAGAGCCTTTTTCTTTGACAAAGTGGCCTCCGCAGGGCCACGTTATTGTCAGGTCCCATCTAGACAAGAGAGCAAGACCCCCTAGTCTTTATCCTCGCCCCCCACAGCACCCATACACACATTTTAACTCAACTGGCGTTGGCCACTCTTTCTTTTGTTAAGGGTGCATTTGGCCCCGTCCCCTCGTGATGCCGTGGCTCTTAATGGGTTTCTCCGTGCATTGATCGAGTCAGGTCCACAGGGAGGCCACTAGACCACTGAGGGACCAAAGGGCAAGTCCAGAGGGAGCCAGAGGGACCCTTAACAAGAGACACAGCAGTAACGGTCTGAACTTCAGTCTGTGGCACCGTCGCTGCTTCTTGCCTCTCTTTCAAGCACCTGTCAATCAAAACCAAACAGAATAATAACTGCTGACCGGACATCTGATAAATAATTTGTCACCCTCGCGTGAAAATCTAATATCGAAAGGAGAAATTATACTTTATATAAATCACAATAGGAAGGAGTCTGACGTATTTGTTTGTAGATTTAGAGTACCTAAACGTTATTTAGAAAACTAATCCCATCTGCATTGTGCTAAAGAATAGGTACTCCTTTTTTGAGGGGTTTTAAGGAGCTGGAGCTTTCTGGCTTTTAGAACTATTCAATATTGTATGACTTTCCATCACATTCAATAAGCAAGTTGTCTGTAGTTTCCACGTGTTTCATAACCGTATATTTTCTGGAGAGCTTGACTTCTGTAATATATTTTTAAATTCTCTTGTGTACACGTTATTGCTGCTGCTTGGAAAATTGGTATAGTTTCGGGAGATATACAGTGCAATAAATCAAGCAAAGACCAATAACGCCACCGCAAATGGCAGCATTATAGTTTAAGGTGGAAGTCTTATTTGATATAATGTCTTATGGGGTCTTTTTCATGACCTACCAATGTTTCGTTGTATTAACTGTTTGTCTTGCTCTTCAAATAATTAGAAATCTATCCAAAATCCAGCATGTGAACTTCAAAAGTTGATGTGTTTTGTGTGTAGATCGTTCCACTTCTATTGGTAAATGCATCCAGTTCTTATAACATTTATTGCAGTTTATTTTTATTTCGTAGTCTTGCTAGGCTATAAAAAAGATTACGTATATTGGGTAAAAAAGCTTTACAGAAAGCAACGGGAAATTTGTTTTTATTTTTGGGGTGGGCATGAAACCATAGCAATTTATTTGGAAAGTGTGGCATCATAAGAAAAATATATTTTTATTATCTCCCAAGATTAAATTCGGGTTGTCAATCAATTCATCGCGATTAATCGTATCCAGAATAAATGTTTGTGTTTATATATAATATATGTCTGTGTGCATATTATTAATAAAAATGGATATTTTCATAATTGAAATGATTGGTTAATATAAAAAATATATTTTATTATATATTTGTATATACGTATTTGTACGTGTTTATAAATACAAATTAATATGCACAGTACACAGACATAACTTACATTATGTTGTGGAAACAAACGCTTATTCTGGATGTGATTAATCGTTTGACAGCCTTAATAGAAATGTAAAAATAAGGGTATAGGTGTTCAACATAAATTGATGGATGAATACAATGATAAATAAAATATAAAATAAAGTATTAAATGAAATGAAATAAGTTAAATTAAATTAAAAATAAATGTTATATTCCCAAATGGCTGAGAAGGTAGACATTGTTGTTGGTACAGTAGTACAGTAGAAGTATAGTAATGTTTTCACACATTTATATACAGGAGAAACTATTCATTTTGGATGTCAGAAGCTTTGCGAAAGATCTAAATCTCGGGTCTAATAACGTCAGGCCTGTCGGTGGAGATCAATCTATCATTTATCTTTTTTGAATTAAGTTGAAGTTTGATGAATCTCCTGAGCACATGGTCCATGCCCGAATGTTTTGTGGTGTTTGACCACATTCTCATTTCCTATCATAGCTCCTGCCGAAGAATCAATGCGGCACTATCCCGCAGGGTCTAATCTGTTTGAATGCTCGGTGCCTACAAATTGCCCATCCTGACTCAATGACGTATTTTAATAGCTCATTCAGACCTTATCTTACAATCCACTCTTCTCGTCATTCCAGGATATTTTAAAATGTGTAATTAGCTAGCCTTTTCAGAAAATAAAAATAGGGTTCGTTCGAATGCGTTTAGATGTAGCGTGCGTGGGGAATTTAAGATGTGACAATAAATAAACCCGTCGGAGAATGTTTTGTTTATTAATTGATGTCACTCTGCATGTGAATGGATAATTGTGGCTCTCTGCGTAGTTTGTCCTCTCCATTAGCAGTCCATTAGTTTGCAGCAGCGGAACATACTTGAATATCGACAGGTCTGTGTGTGCTCGCGCGAGTGCACATATATTGCAGAAAGAGTGCAAGGGTCTGAAGGTGACTGGCTTCTCGGAAGGGTCTTTGGTTGAGTACAAGATATTAACCTCCTTCTGCGAAGCTCTTTTTCACGCAGAGAACTCAAAGATGTAAGATAAAACAAAACAACGGAGTGATAAGAGAATATTCATTAAAATCAACTGTTTATGTAGTTATATAAAACTCATATAAATCAACAGCTTAGATTTTCTCTCCGTTTTAATGTCTACAGTAATGTCTTTGCATTTAAAGTACAAGACAGTAATGGTTTGAATGTCCATGTATTAGCGTGAATTGAAAGTCGAAGGCATATCAGATCCGCACTGCATAATGAAAAGTATGTCCGAAACCTTAGTACAACTGGATAGTCTACTGCTAGCGGAAAGGTCTTTTTAAAATGTTTAACATTTTTTGGAGGATCTATTGACCGAAATGCAGTATAATATACACAACTATGTCTTCAGGGGTGTATAAAGACCTTTCAGAATGAAGCGTTATGTTTTTATTACTTTAGAATGAGCTATTTCTATCTACATACACCGTGGGTCCCCTTGCATGGCCTTGTTGTTTCTACAGTAGCCCTGAACGGACAAACTGCTTGAGCAAGTTTCGTAAATACATTATCTCCTTCAGCAAAGAAACGAAAACGTGGCGACATCTTAGTTCTGTGTCAGCCACTGTAGTGCTTCAAAAGGGAGGGATGAGCCTTTGGTTGCAATTCGCAACCTCACAACTGGATGTCGCTACATTTCATACACTGGACCTTTAATATGCATGAAGAGCAGCCATTTTTTAAATGTAAATCAATTTAAAAAAAGCTGAAAAATTGTGAGGCGGTTGCTGTAATATAGTTTTTAGATTAGATTAGATTCAACTTTATTGTCATTACACATATACAAGTACAGTGTAACGAAATGTAGTTTAGGTCTAACCAGAAGTGCAATTAGCAAGTGCAGGATATACAGTGTTAATAGTTACAGCGTAATCTGCACGCTCCAATAGTTACCAAGAAATGTATTCTTTGTGGAAAAATGTTATTTGTTCAACCAAACCTGAGTAAAGGTTATCCAAACCGAGGCTGTTTAAATGTTTTCAAATGTCGTAGGTCAAAGAACACGCAGCCACATGGCAAGGAAACATGACAGGTGTAGTATCTCTGTCACATGTGCTTGCTTCACACCTAATGTCTCAGTATACGATTTCGTACGCAGGGCTTGTTTTCTTAGTTCTACCTCGTCTGTCGCCTTTCAACTCCTTCTCTTTCTGTCTGAAGAAGCCCTGAGCGTGGTTTGAGAAGAACTGTAGGTAGCCAAGCTAATTTCACCTAATTTCTCTTAGTGTTTACCTGCTGTTTGTGTTTGCCACTCACAGGTCTGCGACGTGGCGCGCTCGGATCATAATGGCTGTTTCCTGCATCAAGACGCTCTCACTTCGCTAAGATAATTGCTATTATGGCTCACAATAGCCGTAATGGTGCTAACGCTCCTCGGGAAGAAATGATGCAGCTGATGATGGCCACTGGCTCTGTTATTAAAAAGAAAGAAGGCCGCTCCAATCAGCCGCAGACTGCCATTAGACGAGCCTGCCCATTCATCACTGTCACTCTGAATAGAGCCAGTCGAGATGGGGGTGGACGGGGATGGAGAGAGAGGGGGAGGGGCGGCGAGGCGAATGGTACCCAAGCCCCCGAGCCCGTCGTCTGGCTCCTTGTGCACTCTGACTCCCAGGCCTCTTGGGCCTGCTAATCTGCAGGCACGGAGGAGGACGTCGGAAGGGGGGAGGAGGTGTTCGCGGCCGAGATAGCATATCTCCTCGCGCACGCGGCGCTCGCCGCTGCCCAATCCCTCCCGCTCCACTGTTTCCAATCGCATTTCACGAGCTCTCTTCATTGCAGAATGGGGGGAGAGAATAAGTTTCTCCGTTTAATGATCTCCTTTAAAGCACGCTTTTACCTCCGCAAGAGTCATCTTTGAAGTCGCTCGGCTCGCTCGAGCTGTGAGCCTGCAGTTTCTTCAATATTTATAAATCCCTCCTTTATTTAAAGTATTTCAGGTCTCTTTAGGTCAAACGCATGCTACCAGGATCCACCATGCATTTAAAGACTCACAGTATGAAGGTCAATCGTTTGTATGAGTGAAATCATGTTGCACACATTAAATATAGATTTACATGCCTTTTATTGAGACAAAATGAATTCTGCTCTTGCATTCTTAACTCAGTTGAGAAAATCAGGACAGCGTGCAAACTCGACAACGGGTTGGAAAGATTTTCCCATAGTTTGAAATGTACTGTAGCGCATGAGGCCAGTTGTCTCTCAGAAGTGCGCACGCTGGAGGAACACTAGGGCTCTGAGGCTTCTTGTTGTAGACGTTAAACACAAAAGGGCAAAAGTGTGTTGTGTTCACTTGGTTTTAGTTGAACCGTCATAAGATTGCAAAAGCGATTACAGAATTGTGTGTTTTCTTTGCTTGCTTTTCAGAAGGGAATGCAGTGACACTATATAATAATGTTCCATTTTGTTAAAGTGATATTTCACTCAAAAAGAAAAAACCTGTCATAAATTACTTGGTAAAATAAATAAGAGTTAATGGGGGACAAGATCTGCTCGATTACTGACATTCTTCCAAATATCTTCCTTTGTGTTTCGCAGAACAAAGAAATTCATACAGGTTTGGGACAACGTGAGAATTGAACAATGATTTCAGAATTTTCATTTTTGGGTGAACTGTCCGTTTAACATTACAGTGGTTAACATTAACCAACAATAAACAATGCATTTTTATTATTTATTCAGTTAACAAAGATGAATAAATACTGTAAACGTCTTGCTCACAGTGAGTTTATGTTAGTTGATGCATTATCTAATATTAACGAATGAAACCTTATTGTACAGTGTTATTAGGAATGCCAGTGACTCATTACTGGCAGTCCAGTTCGACCACATTTTCCTCCATTACGGTCACCGCAGAGTAATCAATGACTTCTGGCCTGGGTACATTTGGCTTGGGTCTTTATCACTGCCTGTCGCCGGTCATAGAGGCATGAAGCCCACAGCTCAGCACGTGCACAGAAATACAGTGCTGTGATATTGTTAATGTCAATGAGACGTGCTTCATCACATCTGGTGATTTATAGAAATAGGCGACTTGGCACTATTGGTGTTCGCTTAAATAAAACAAGTGCTGATATAGATCACTTATGGCGGTACAGTTGTCAGTGGTATAATTTTTATCCAACCGTTGCAGTGAAGGAAGCGCGAAAATAGAACAATGGAGACCCGATGAAGAAAAGTAAAAGAAACGAACACGTTTGTAAACGAGTGTAGCAAAGCTGGCATGATCTTCAAAGCGAGGAGAGAAGATTATGCTGCTAGTTTGAATTTTCAGCCAGCGGATCACTCAATACTTTATCTATTATACATTAATACAGCATCTCGAAACTGTATCTAACTAGCTATCTTGCCACAGATGAGAGCAGATACTGGCTAAAAAGAGCATTCATTATATTATACAATCAGATTGAAGATTGGTCGCCGCACAGGGATGGATTTTGTGCCATGTTTTAGATCATGGAGATGTGAAGATGATATTTAAAGTAATTGAGCTCCTGTTGGAATATGCTTTTTTAGAATGTAGTTAGTTGAGGACTGGAGAAGTATTTATTTGAATGAGCCGCCAGTCACTTCTGTACGGTTTTCAAAAGCGCAGTAAAAAATATCAAATTCACCTGAAGGTCTTAACGATGTCAGCCAGAAAATATGAATTAAGAAGTGTCCTTTAATGTTCGATTAAAGGTTTCTTTTTTCTTATTGGTTTACCAATCCCACATATGTGCCCATTGAGATTAAATTGACATTACCGAAAGATACTCCTGAATTATGTTGACATAAACACTGATTAATTGGTTTGACAGTCCAAGTTGGCTTTTCTTTAAGGAGCTCTACATATTTAATAGAATATTTATAGCTGTGGTGCACAGAGCTGAAATAGAGCATCACTAACTCGCTGAGCGTTGCGCGGGAATGGCATCGGCTGGCCGAGAGCGCAAATGCCAGCATGGATAAAGACTTGCCCACGATTAGCCTCATTATTCCGACGGCTTTACCAAAAGGGCTCCTAGGCAGCCTAGTTAGTCATCCTAAACCCCGGACGGAAGAGGCTAAGAGAGCAGAAATGTTTGCTTCAGGGTTAGTACTGTCATGGCGCCGTCTTCTCCATTAGACCGTACATGCTCTACCATTCTCATTCCTTATGAATGTTAAATTCACGTGTCAGTGATTTGGTTGAAAATGGGCTTCTATTAAGAGCCGCTTTGGTTTAGAATGTTTCAGATATTATTGTCAAAAACCAACATTTATTTTGTGTTTGTTTGATTGGGTTTTCTGACCTATTAATGTAACCCAACCCAACAACTAACCAATGTGACAGTCAAAAAGGCTTTAACAGTTTGAGATTTTACAGGAAGCAAATTACATTATTATAAATAATTCTCATGCATTTTTACTTTCTTACTATTTTATTCAGCATCTTGTGCTTTGAAATATACATTTTTGAAGTTGTTCTTCTTTAAATTTCACCAAGCAGATGGTAAAAGCAGTTTTAGGGCACTCAGTCAAGGACACTTCTGCATATTCACCCTTGGCAGCAGCTGGCTCGTAACATTAAGTTCACCATAGTGTCTAGGTCACCTTTGTGTCCGTTGTAACCTATTGTGCATATTTAAAGGCACAGTACACGCAAAAATGAAAATTCTTTCATCATTTACTCACCCTCATGTCATTCGAAAACTGTATGACTTTTTTTACTGAACACAAAAGAAGATATTTTGAAGAACGTTGGTAACCAAACAACATTGGACACCATTGACGTACATTGTACAAACACAAAACCACTTAGAAATTCTCAAAATATTTTCTTTTGTGTTCTACAGAAGAAAGAATCATAAACAGGTAAAAAACGTAAGACAAACAGATGCAAAGAAAATTGAATGAATTCGTACTGCTGGATTTCTTCTGCAGGTTTTAATTATTAGACAAATCCTCTGCACCCAAAGCTTGACTGAGAATAATTTATTCTGTCTGTTTGACAAGAGAATGATAATTAGGCACGAATGCCAAAAAATATGTTTTTGTGCTAATCATTTTGCTGTATATTCAAACTTGAAAGTCTTAAAAAATAATAAATTTCTCTTTATCATACATACAAATTTCAGTGATGTGGGAGGGGCGAATCAAAGGACCGGTAAAAAAAAAAGGTGCTTCAAGAGGTTCTTTGATGCCATAGAAGAACCTTTTGGTTCTATAAAGAACCTTTAACATCTAAAGAACCTTTCTGTGTCACAAAAGGTCCTTTGTGGTGAAAAAAGGTTCTTCAGATAAGAAAAAAATCACCTTTGACTGAATGGTTCTTTGTGGAACCAAAAAATGGTTCTTCTATTGCATCGCCTTGAAGAACCTTTTAATCATCTTTATTTTTAAGAGTGTATGCTAGGGAATACAGAGGAACATGGCAGTGGATTGGGGGGTGGAAGGTTTCCTAATGCACCCCTCTCCTCCCCCACCCCTCAGTTGATTCTTTCTCCACCGACCTCTTCGGCGGAGAGAAAGCGTGCCGCTTCACGCTTAGATCAAGTCATTAATATTCTGTCTTGACTCATTGTCTTTGCCTGCTGACATTTACATTTAGATTGTTTATCTGACTGTGGGGGGTGTCCGACCATTAATGAATATGCTTCTGTTGTTCCAGAAAGGCGCCAATTACCGGCTCTGTGTTAAGATAATGAAAGTGGAGAGATGTGGTAGGTGGGCATTAGCTACGGCAGAGAAAGGCCTCGGTACGGTTGTTCTTTTTTGCCCGCTGCAGCGAGGCAGGAGGAACACAGTGAGCTTAGAGTCGGTTTTCCTGTCATTCCAAAGTCGGATCTCTCCCTGGCTCATGGTTAGATATAATGATGGGGTCAGCGTAGCTTGCAGCTTCCTTCAGCCTTGCTTCTCCATAATGCTTAATGTTTAAATGAAGTCCAGTGGAACCAAACTAGCCTTATTCTTGTTATACATGCACCGAGATCAAATTATGGTTGGTTAGAAAATGATGTTTCCTAGAATTTGACTTGAACCCTGGACAATTTGGAGACATTTTTACTTTAGTTGGTTATTTCATAAGAACAAGAACATTGAAAGAGAAATAGCACTGCTTTTTGACTATTGGTTCGGTAAAATATGGACAGACCCAACTGTTGGTTTAAAGGTCCAGTGAATGAAATTTAGCGGCATCTAGGGGTGAGAGCGCATTTATGCAATCAACGGCTCACTACATCCCTTCCTTTCGAAGCAATCCGGCGGATGACACGGAACTAAGATGTCAGCACGTTTTTGCTTCTTTGCTGAAGGAGATAATGTATTTTCGAAACGCGCTCCGTTTGTCCGTTTAGTTTGTCCGTTTAGGTCTACTGTAGAAACCATATTGCGAATTCCATGCAAGGGCACCCGCGTTGTATGTAGATAGAAATAGCTCATTCTAAGGTAATAAAAACATAACGCTTCATTATATAAGGTCTTTATACACCTCTGAAGACATACGGTGCATGTTTATTATATTGCATCGCTGTCAGTAGATCCAAAAAATACACGTTGGACCTTTAAAAGAACCTAGACAATGTCCAAATTTAACCAACCTATGGGTTGAAACAACCCAACGATGGGTTTGTACATCTGCATTCTTAGATAACCCTATTAAAATCCGCCTCCAAGAATCTGTCCATCCGCTCGGACATCCAGAGAGAGCTGAGTGCTTTGGATTCAACATGATAGAATGGGTTGAGCTATAGCGATGAAATACAGCTGAGGTGAGTGCTGGCCATTAGAGAGCAGAAGCATGATGAGAGGGTAATAGAATGCTCTCTAACTCAGCGTGGGCAGTGACCTGGTCTCTCCTCTCACGCTAAAAGTCAAAAGTGCAGCCAGCGACCCACCCCTCAACCCTCGCCGTTAATTCTTTTAAGGCTTTTCTGAGCTACTTTTCTTGGCATGATGTCCTGCAAATCAATACCTCTATACCATTCCATCTCGCCGCACTGCAGACAGGCCCGAGCAACATATGGGGTATGTTCAGAATGGCTCACTGCCCACTGGGTGTTTTTGTAAACTATAGAAACCTTTACTGTATGTCCCTGGGGTTGAATTCTATGGCGTTTATTCAGTCCCTAAACGCATGTTATAAGTGACCAATTAAAGGAGCGGAGAAATCTGCCATTGTCCCGCCCCCAAAGTCTCAAAACAAAGTCAACTCGCAAGCAAACGAGTGTTGAGCAGTAGCCAGAACATAGAGAGAAATGCTTTATTTCCCAAAACATTATTTCTTACATTTTAAAAGCTTTTATAGACGGTTTCATCGGAAGCACGCACTGGCCCGAATTTAACTTCTAGTCTGATCGCGGCCAGCCTTGGTTATAATGTAACAATTTATTTTCTATTTAATTTGTGGTAATATAAATTAATATTTGATTGTATATTAATTGTATAAAATTACATAAAAATACTCAACAGTAATCGATACTTTCTACGTCTACCGGAGTCCACTGGAAGTTAAGTTTGGGCCATATAATAGCAGTGACAACAACCTGTTTGTTTTTGTTGTTGCTGGTGAAACGGTCTATATACCATTTTGAAAGATGCAAAAAACACAGGTCCTGAAGCCCTTTCTGTTTAAGTTTACAGACACACACACACACATATATATATATATATATACTGTATATACACATACATGTGTATATATATATATATATATATATATACATACTGTACATATTAAAGTAAAATTTCACATTAATTAAATATTTAAATAGTTATTTTATTATAACATTTTAATATCTTAATTTAATGTTTATTTCAGTTTTAAATGTTCTATTCGTTGTATTTTGTGTTTACCTTTGTGTAGTGTTGAGAAACTAAAACAGGCAGTCTTTCCGGACCATGTGTTGTTTACATCTCTCAAAATGCTCTATAATCTAAACAAAATTCGTTTTGATCAAAAGAATGTTTATTTGGTTGCCAAGGAAAGGAAAGTGTCGGTAAAGAGCTTTAAAATATGACACACGATGACATATAGAGAAAACAGACAAATTAAGGCCATTTCTAGTGAGTGAACCTAGCAAGATAGCAAAAAATACCTCTATTTCCACCACAGAATGCCAAGAACAATAATACATCTCTGACATGCTGTAGAAATTAGATTTTAGTGGGAATGCTCATACTTTTCAGTTAAATATCAAACGGTCCGGAGTTGCATGCAGTAAGTCTTTGGTTTGCCAACACACAACAGTGTCTTTGCACGGGCCAAATGAGGAATGCACCAAGATGTTCACGCAGATACTTTAGCATGTGAGAGTGTTGAACAGCGCGGTGCTAAAACAGATCAGCACTGGCAGTCAGAATGTAAAAGTGATTTAATGAAGTCGATTATAATGCCTCTCCTCAGTCCACTTACAAAGATTAAATTAAATTTCTGGCTTCCACAGAAAGCCTGTCCATTCACCGTGGTGTTTGAGTACCATTACAACTCTAAAACGGAGAGGTTTACTGTGCCAAAAGAAGATTTTCACTTTGTTTGTCCCCAATTTGGTTATTTTTTCTGTTTTCATTTAACACAGTTTCAGGAAGCCCTTTGTAAAACACGCCGCTGACCTTGGACGCAGACATGTTTTATATATTAGACTGTCACACATAAAAGGAGGATGTGATTATTAAATGGCAGTGAATACACTCTAACAAAACAACACACTTAACATTTCTTTATTTAAACAACAATTTTTTCCATTTTGAATTGTTCTTGAAAACATCATTTTGTGGAACATAATGGATGATTCAAAGAAGTTCAATCTCTCAGTTTGAAATAGTGTAGCCGTGAGTGAGTTAGAAAGCTTCTGTATGCCATGGCGCTGGCTCTGCCATCACTCTGAATGTATTGGCATGCCCTGCTGCCATGGCAACATTCTCATAGAGTACATGCATTCAGAATAAACCGCATGACTGCGCCCAGATGTTGAACTCGGTACCCTCCATTTATTCTAACCCATGCGGTGGTCTTAACCGCTCCTCTGCCCATCTGTATTCCTGTCACACGATGAAACGTGCCATTGACATACATTAATCCAGCCAGGTGACATTTACCTCCTCTCAGGGGCATTCTCCCAGGAAACAAGAGAGGCGGTGTCTTCTCTAAAGATAATCCAGATGAAAGAATAATCGACGGTATGAAAATGACGCTAAACAAATGTTATAAAAATGAGATAAAATGGTGTGTAAATCAATATGGCCCATCAGTGCTTACATGGCCGTCTTTGCTTGCAGCCGGTCTGCAAATTGACATGAAAGTATCAATCTGCTGAAAATGGACAGACTAATTACAAATAAACATCTCGCCCATTCAGACATCTGAAATGAACTTGAAATGATCGTCTGCGAGAGCGGTCAGCTAGCACTCAGCTTGGTCATGTTGAAAACAAGTTTCAATTTTAGCATTCATTACATACACAAGATATGTTTGTTACTGTATTGCAGCATTGTAACATTTTTAGAAAATGTTAAGTTAATGGGATAGTTCGTCCAAAAATGAATATTCTGTCAGCATTTTCTAACCCTTTCTTTCCAAACCTACATGACCTACAAAACACAAAAGAAGATATTTTGAAGAATGTTTGTAAACGAACAAATGCAGTACCCATTCAACTTTTATTGTAGGGACACAACACCAATGCAAGTCAATGGGTACCGCTGTGGTTCGGTTACCAACATTTGTTAAATTATCTTCTTTTTGTGCTCAAAATTAAAGTAATCTTATATTCCTTCATTTTAAATTAATTGTAATTTTACATGATTTATGTTATTTAAAGAACGGATCCTCCTTAAAGGGATAGTTCACCAAAAAAAATGAAAATTCCATCATCATTTACTCACCATCAGATTGTTCAAAACCTGTCAAAATGTCTTTGTTCTGCTAAACATTTGAAAGAATGTCAGTAACCAAACAGATCTCGTCCCCCATTAACTCATAGTAAACATTTTCCGTACTATGGGAGTCAATAGGGAATGAGATCTGTTTAGTTACTGACATTCTTGCAAATATCTTCCTTTGTGTTCAACCGAACAAAGAAATTTACAAAACAGGAGGGTGAGTAAATAATGACATAATTTTTCATTTTTGGGTGAACTGTCCCTTTAATTTAAAATCACGGTCTCTTTAAAAATAGCAGACGATTCATCTGATATATCTTGGCTTCCAGACAGCTTGTAGAAAACGTCTAAAGAAGTCGACCGTGATTCGACCTCGTACTGTTTTCTGAATGACTGTACTCTTGTAACCTTCCCGTTGTCCTCTTCCCACCCGACCCTATTCCTGATGCTCCTAACGTGAAGCGATAACAGAATCAACCCAGAACGTATGTGTTATACTTAATGAGCTGCAGAGAAACATCGCCGCTAACCCCCTGAGACTTTCCTCCGTACAGTGAGGTGTGCGATCTTGCTTTGGGAAAAGTGCATTATGAAATCCTGTTGACATTGTGTTGATTTATAAGGGCATTCTCTCCATTGTTTCCCCCTGTGTCCTGCAGCTAAGCACGATGTGAACAGTAACAGGACAGTGGCTCCATTCCCAGAGGGATTGCAGATGGTCTTATTTGGTAAGTGATCCGAGCCGAGACATGTCCGTGTGTGTGTGTGTGTGGATGGGAGATGTGTTGGGGGAGAGAGTATGAAGTGTGTCATTGCGTGTGGGGGTAGATCCAGCAATGGCGACCAGCAGTGGAAGGTAATTACCCCCCCCCCCCCCATCACCTCCAAGACGTGCGAAACCAAAACTGAAAAAAGGGAGGAGGAAAATAAAGGGGAGGGGTGCGGCGATTAATTGCAGCGTGATTAGGATCTCTTTAATAAATGCATTTGTTCAGCCTCTTTTTTTTCTATATCAGGGCTGAAAATGTGTAATTCATCATGGCAGACAGAAATTAAATGGCTGTTATCGCAAGGGCCTTGTATACAAATATAATACTATTCAATGCGTGTGATATTTGAGAGCGAAGAAGGAAAACTTGTACCTTTGACTATGAAAATGCACACGCACGTCCCTCTGCAAGAGCTCGATGTTATAGCGTCTGCGCGTCCCTCGGGCCGATGTAATTGAGCTCCAGGTTCTAGATTCTCCATCGCACGCCTTATGCTCGCTTTTCCACGGCAGCTTGTAAATCAGAGAAATCTGGTCAAGCAGACAGTCGAGAATGTCTTTTTTTGCAATTGAATTATTCTCCACCTATGGGACGTTGTGGTAGATAACAATATACTAGTTACCCTCTAATTTATTTTTACTGTTATAGAGGGAAAAGTGTTATTTGGTAATAAATGCTTACAGTGGGTGTTAGTTTTATGGGGGTTGATATGTTTTTATTGTTCCGGGATAAATGTGTGAAGGAGGAGTCTTTAGTTTTATGGGACTGTAAATTCGTAGCTAAAATACGAAGCTTTGAATTTTAGGGGATGATTTAGCTCCGTTGGGAGAGCGCTAGAGGAAGCTGGGTCACACGCAAACACAAACACTCATGCACACAGCAGTAAGAAAATGTACTTTTGTAAGAAAAACAAATACACTGAGAAATTTTACCTCTGTGGCGATTTAAGTAGTTTTAAAGATGTCATGTGCCAAGTGAGTATATATTTTTTAACTTATGTTTCAGTTTGTTCCTCACACTGAGTTGTCTTACGACTTCACGAGAATGAATATAGCACAAGCATCAAATGGAGTTTAAGTCATTTTTTTTCACAGGTATGGGCTGTTTCTGGGGGGCAGAGAGGAAGTTTTGGAGGCAGAAAGGGGTCTACTCTACTCAAGTGGGCTACTCTGGGGGTTACACCCCAAACCCTACCTATGACGAAGTGTGCACTGGTAAGTCCACGATTTACCCTAAAGTTTAACTAAACTGCAAACTCAAATGTCAGACACACTTGATCTTAATTCGATACCGTAGCTGAGTATTTTTAATTTCTCCATTCTCGTCTGTGGAGCTCCATTCACATAAAGCATGCTGTTAGCATTTCGCGCATCATAAATTATGCATGTATTGATAATACCTCCGTGCTGACCATGTTGAAATGACTGTAAAATGTCCATATATTGTCAGTGTCATGAGATATATATGGCAAACCTTCATGACCTTGGAAAAAAGCATTTGTATATGGATTTTTTAATCTTATTAAATTGGATGTTGTGACTAAGGCAACAGAGGTGGTGACTGATGACAGCCAAGTGATGGTAGTAAGAGGAATAGGAAGCCTGAGAAACATCAAGAGGGATATCAGAGACTGAGGAAAGAATTAGTGAGGATGTGGCAAGTTAAATCCAGGGTAATCCAGAAGTGATAGGGAGCTCTTGGGACTGTGACACATACGCTTGGCGAAAGGAAGATTTGAGAGAGATTTCTATCGACAAAAGTGTGATTACAAGCATCATGAGAACATACTGAATCTATAAATTCTGGACATGAGCTCTGAAGAAAAATTAAAAGACCACTCCAAAATTGTTTTTGTTAATTTACTTTTTATGGGTAATGGTATGTATTTATTTCCCGTCATTTTGGTTTTATTCTGTGAACTACTAACAAAATTCCTTCCGAAATACTTTTTTTCCAGAACTACAGACTACAAAAGGCCATATACTATACTGTACATGGGCCGGTTAAGAATGCGATTTAGTATTGTTGCCTTTTGTATATATTAAAATTGTTCCCTGACAATCTTAAATCATAGTATTAAGAAGCACCGTCATCATTTGCCTTCTCTGACATCTACATACTTAATGATTGCTTTTATATATTCTTATATATACTGTAGTTATATTGAAGTCACATCTTACTCATCTATCAGTTATCAAATGACTTAATAATATAAAGTCTGTACAGATTTGGCTATTCGAAAACTCATCACACAGCTAAATGCAATCATCAAGATGGGCGTTTTTGACATGGGTGGAATTACGCCAGCTGCGCCAGCTGTTCGGCTATTATTTTCAATCCGAGCCTCCTCTTCCTTATCCTGCTTTGCAGGATTTGGGATTTAGAATATTATCTCCTTTTCCGTTACAAAAGAGAAATAAACGTTGATCCTCAATCCAAAATGATGACCAGGGCATATTATAGATCAAAATGTAGATCTGCAACCAATTCATTTGTATTCCTTTGCATTGCATTCCATCAAAAAATACATAGATTATACAAAATGATTTGGGACAAAAAAAAATGTATTCATTATAGAGCAGACGACCCAGAAATCAATGCAACAAGCCTAGTCAAATTTCAGTTAGGTTGCTGGAACTCACTAGGTTTTTGGAACAGAGCCTCTGCGCTCATGTCCTGACATCTATAGTGAGGAAAAGCAGAACTTTTCGCTCGGCTCAAACTCACGAACGCAGTTTACTTCAGTCTGAAGGCGCATGACAGGCTCGCTCTTTGATCTCAGAGTTTTTCCTGTGTTCCTCTGAAGCGCAAGTTCAGTCACAACGATTTCCTATCAAGTGAAATTGCGCTAATGATCTCTCACAGGGTACTATGCTTTGCTATTCCTCACTGCAGAAGAGAAGATGCAAGCGCACGCATTTCACTGCAGGGCATTCGTATTTTTATTCCATCTTTGTTTTACAAAGGGTACATTTTGAGATTTGAAAATCAGTTATGTTGTATAGTTGGGTGTGATGATTCAGCATGTGGTCTAAAGCTGAAAGCCGTGCTCATGTACAGACACAGATCAGGGGGAGCTGTCCGTTGCTCCGGTGCTGAAATGGTTGCCAGTGCTCTGGTTATCGTATGCTCGTCCACAGGGTTTGAATGGTGACGTCCCTTTAAATTAAGTAATTCTCTCAAAGAGGGGTGCTTTTGAGTTATTGTTGTGCCCTTAGATATTTGTAAAGATCTTTAACGCTGCTCCGTGTAATGATTATTAGCTTTGTGCTAAAACCGACTGAAATTGTCACTCTTAAAGGAACAGTTCCCCCCAAAATGAAAATTCTGTCATCAGTTATCATTTGTTCCAAATCTATACATTTCTTTGTTCTGATGAACATAGAATGCAAAATTGTTTTATAAATGCCTTCGAATGTGCCTTTAAATGTTCGGTTGAAGAATGAAGGAACAAACAGTTGGCAAACCGTTCTGGGGCACTTTTGACTAGCATTGCAATTTTTCCTACTACGGTAGTCAAAAGGGTCGAAGAACTGTTTGGTTACTAGCATTCCTCCAAATATCTTTCTCTGTGTTCAACCAAACAAAAAAATGTATACAAAAAAAATAATCTGGAAAATCTGGATCGTCACAATTGTGCCCATGCTGCCTTAAAAAGCTTCCTCCGGAGAAACAGAGCAATAGAATCATACACAGGAGGAGGGGGTGCCATCAACCTCGCTGATCCTTCAATGTTCTCTCTCTTTTGTCTATGCACTCATTCTCTCTGTTAATCTCAGCGCTGTCTGTACTGGAGCTTGTGTCAACAGGGGATTAAAGGGTACAGACACGTTCACCAAGCGGAGAAATGCACTAAAGATAAAGCCACTGACACAAATAATTACAGAAAATAACATTTTAAAACTGAAGCAGCCCGTGGTTGTTCTTTTCAACCATTTTGTGAGAGCATTTTCACAGAGACAGCATGAGATGATGGCGCGTACGTGCCTAGCAGGATCGCACATAACCATTACCTCTGAATATCACAGGATTGGAGTTTCCACAGCGTTTATTGATGCCCTCAGAGAAGTCCCTTTCAATCGGCAGCCATCTTGGTTGCGATCCCTCAAAGCTGCTGTATTTTATGTATGGATATGTTTGACAACATCTCCCGACATCCTCAATGTTTCCTTTTTGGCTCAAATCATGCCATAAAATTGTATGCTAAAAAACAAAAGGAAACATCTCTATCAAAATGGTGCTTTCCCTTCCTACAGCTGCCATATTTTTAATGGTTACAGTACAAATCATTTTTAACACTGGCCCGTCTTCTCATATTCTGTCTCTGACATGAGTCTGAAGGCTGCAGCAAGATGTCTGCCCGTGTTCGACCTTCACCGCCTAGAGCAGGAAGGGAGGAAGGGTGCGGGTATTACACCAGAAAATTGGGGGGGAGGTTGAGCTGAAAGATGGAAGAAAAAGATAGTTCAAAGAGGAAACTAAGAAGGGATGAAAGCTACGCGGTGGAAGAAAAAGAGAAACGGAGAGGGTTTCGTGTGAAGAGAGGAGCGGGGGGATGTGAGTGCGGGTTCAGTGAGTTCATTACTCTTTCATAAGCCAACATGCATAACACAGTTTAAGGATTACCCTGCCGCACTTACGCCTCCATTAGAACGCTGTTGTTTTAACGCTGGATGTATGAATATTTGCATAAAACACTGACAAAGGTCTCCATGAGTGCATAGAACGTACAGTTTGGCTTTTTTGCTTTCGCGGTTTTATGCAGAACATGTGTGTTTCTATGTCTGTCCTACAAAAACTCTCCAATTATGGATTTCCATATGCAGTCTGACAATGAATAAATTATACAGAATATGTATCTGTAATTTTGTGTTAATTGGACTGAAGTTAAGTAGTTTTGGAGGGCTAACGTCTAATAGTACAATTGGGGATTTTCCTTTTTTAGCCGGTCACTAATTGCTTATTTACACTAAAGATTATATGAAGGCCTGTCTGTCAAATGTCGTCCTATGCTCTGTGAATTGAGTGCATGGGCAATGGCCCCGCTTTGGTTTTCCATATCTCAGCTCTGATAATGTTACTACCCCTCTGCCGTCTTGCCTGGTAATGAAAATAACCCCACAGGTTAGTCCTTTATTACTTTTTTAATATGAAAGCAATATAGATTTACTGGAGATAACGTAGAGGGTGGTCCCCCCATAAGACTGAGGCAGAGATTATTAAGCAGAGTTCTTGGGTAATGAATTAATGATGGGAGATATAGAATTAGGGCCTCGCGTTTTTCAGTTTTGGGGTTCCGGTGGCAGCTGTTCCTGGATTCATTTGCTGCAGCTCGAACCGTAAACTGTAGAAATAAATATATTCAGTATATAAAAATAGCAAGGAGATACATTCAGCGCAGGTGCTGAACGTGTGGCTCTCAAGTGAATGCAAACGCTCACGATTCTTTTAAAATAGGATTTAAAACGGTTTCACATTATTTGCAATTTCAAGGATCAGATGCAGTGTGATCAAAAGCGATTCAACAAAACAGGTGAATTTTACATGCTCCCATATGTGAAATTTATGTTTTTCCATAAAGGCATTTGAAGTTGACTTTTGCATTTATACATTTGGCAGATGTTTTTGTCCAAAGTGAATTACACAGCAATCAAGCTATAGATTTTTATTAGTCGATGTGTCCCCTGTTAATACTCCTGGCTCTACATTTTATAGGATCTTATAATATATTATAATGTGCAGTACAATCCCTGTTTAATGCACAATTTCTCCATGCTTGCTGACCCAAATTGAGCCATTTTAACAATTTCTCATTTTCCTGTGCCCTTTCCCTCTCTACCTGATTTTCGTGAGGTTGCAATTATTTTTCAGTTTGTAGTAAACATCCAGCTGAGTCTATGAGCACGGGTAGATCGATGCCCCCGTGCTCTCATGATAGGGTCAAAAGATGCATGCTGTAAAATTAATCACTATCGAGGACTGACCCACCACTGGAGACAGTCGATGACCTGTTGTGACCTCATTGGAATGGGAACGCAGGCCACCACTCGCTTGAGTCTTCACTGATGATGTTTACACGGTCACCTCTGCTTCTTTTACTCGCAGGTAAAACAGGACACACAGAGGTGGTCCGCGTGGTGTACGAGGCAGAGAAAATCAGCTTAGCCCAGTTGCTCAAGGTATTCTGGGAAAGCCACAATCCCACACAAGGTAACATTTCTCATCACCAAAAAATGCAGTTCTTAATTCAGTGCCAGACCTTGAAAAAGGGGCCAAAACTATCCAAGTTTTATTCTTTATTAGTGAAGTCTTATTCTTTTGTTGAGTGGTGTTAAAATCAGGTCATAATTGTATTACCTTTCCCATTCAGTGTAGTCATGTTCCTTTAAGATTAGATTTTCAGACTTTAAAAACGTGCCCTTAAACATTGCAAATGCGTTTTTATTATACAGATTTATTCAAGAAAACCGAAGTGCTAAAAGCCATTTAAAAGCATGCAGAAAGTGCAGCTTTTTAACATATACAGTACATTCTTAAGTTCCAGTAACGTAGAGGCATGAGAGGTCCATTATGAATTCACAGTCAGAAGAGGCAACAGCTGGAGTGGCTGCAATCATGACCAGAGGATTCAGGGCAGGGATTAAAGTGTCTCAGTCATCCAATCACATTCAGCCTCATCCAGATACCTTGTATAACAGCCTGATTGTGTCTGCGGTGATAACTCGTGCTCATCTCATTCTTTGATTGACTTCAGCTGTACTAAAGTCAATATGGTTTTCTTCAAAATAAACCACTATTTTAAAGAAAAGTGATGAAGATGAAGACTCCTAGAAAAAGCTATTTTATTGTACGTAAAGGTGGGCCCCCTCGTGGAGGCCGTTATGCTGAGATCACATGACCAGGAAAAAAATATTTAATAAGTAATTAACCTTCTGATGCATGAATTATTTACTTACAAAGTACATTTATATATATATGATATCAATAAGAATGACACATCAGCTATTCAGCGGCAACAACATAAACATACATTGCATGGGCCAAATTTAACTTCTGGTACCTCCGCAAAGAATCAATAACTGTTGAGTAGCTTTAATTTCATTTAGTACAATTAATATACAATAAAATATTGATATAAATGAAATACAAAATAAACTGTTATTTATAACCAAACACAGACCGATAGTTAACCTCAGGCCAGGCATGTGCGTCCAGTGAAACCATCTGTATAGGTTTTATGTTACGATCAGAGGTCACATGGTTTGAATGTACAATCACATTTTAAATCTTAAATAATCCAAAAATCTTTTAAAGATCCAGCTTCAGCCATTGATACCGATGTCTTAATAAGAGCACCTGGTTGTAAATGTGAGATTGGTTGTATTATGTACAACCATCATGTTGTCAAGTTTCTTTCAGCTCTCAAACAAATCACATAGACCGAGACGAATCCGTCCGGTCCAATACAGTACAGCGCAACTTCTGCCCATCCGAGTCGACTATAAAGCAGCAGCCATAAAGTCAGATCTGGAAGAAGATCAGATGGAGCTGAGCTTTAATTAAAATTGCACCCTTCCCCAAGATTTGAGATAGGCTCACTGCTGCCTGATTGGGAGTTTGTTTCCCAAGAGTCTAAGCGCCAATAGAAGCTAATTTTGTACCCAGAGATCTTGTCAGTGACTGTGCTGCATGATTACATCACATGATTACATCAAATGCATTGCTTTACTTCTCAGATGTTTATTCAGAGTTCAGAAAAAAGGTTTATACATATGAAGGAAAAGATCCGTTCACCCCAAAATGTAAATTCTGTCATTATTTATTCACATTCATGTCATTCACAACAACCTGGATGCGTTTATTTTCTGCTGAACACAAAAGATGACATTTCTGCAAGGATGAATCTGTATTCACAAGTGGTGTTTTAACAAGTGTGTGAGTTCAGTGGAGGTAAAGATTAAAGGTCTGTTACCTCAATCCGGTATTCATATTTTTACTTTAACCATTCGTGACTGAATAATGACCACATTTTTGTATTCAGTTTTTATTCCTTCAATGTCTCCTGAAATGTTTTTATCGCTAACACACCCCTGCCCTTTCTTCGATAGGAATGCGCCAGGGCAACGACGTCGGTACGACCTATCGATCGGCCATCTACGCATACACGCACGAGCAGCTTGACCAGGCGTCGCACTCAAAGCACGAATATCAAAAGGTATCTTTTTACTCTCTATTACTCTCACATCCACGCATGAAGTGACCCATCTAAAGACCCTCGGGTTATACGAACTAACACGCCAGTTCATATTTTTGTACGAAACAAAGGTTGCTCGTTTGAGATTCAGTCTTAGGGGTTGACACACATCATTTTTCCTCCAAATATCGAAACAAATTCTAACGTAGGAGCTAGAGACACGGTGACCTGTGAATCCACACCAGGCGAAACTTGTTTCCTAATTCCTACAAAGCAAAAACGGCATCTTACACATGAAATAGTAATTCTGCTTGTCTCTCAGACAGCTTGGGGAAGGGCGGTTCCAAATCCGAGCGCGATGAGGTTCAAAGCCTGTCGGAGTAGACTGCGAACCTTCCGACTGCATAATGCATTTATTTTTCTATAGTTGCGAAACTTCTTTTCTCATCCGGAATTGAGGTATCTTGCTCTCGGTGGTGCAACGTGATAGAAACCCGCATGCGGTTCACGCCGACAACCCCACCCTTGCCGTCGAAGCGAAGCCTGTTGGAACAATAGAAGCTGACTGTGGTTCTTGCAGCTACTAATCTACCCCTGTAGTCTCATTTTCTTCCTCGAAACCCTCCCCCCCATCCCTTGTGTATGATCGTACTTCGTTTTTCATGCCGTTTCCCTTTCGGGTTCTCACTGCCTCAGATCGGATGTCTGTCTGAAATGAAATTAGTGTTCTCTGTACCACACTGTGTCGTAGGAGGCGTGCTCGGACGGTGTCGCGTGAGACACGTTTGACTATTGATGAGATAACCTTGACTGTCGCAGCGTCCTCTCTTGTTCTGCACATACATCACATCAGACATATCTCGCCCGCTTTTGTGCCGATACGAAAGGTTTCTGCAGCTACCTTTTCTGAGTCCAAATGAACGGTGCGGTATGTCTTTATCACGCTGCGCGCTCCATTTTGATCAAATGCTGAACACAATATTCAATATCTTCTCTTGTGGTATGGTACATTTGGTATCTCGGCAACTGATTCTGAAGGATAGATCTTATTGGACACAGGCACACACTTACGAATGAAGACCTCACTTTTTTACAACGAAAATGCTTGTTTAAATAGATTGGAAAGATTATTTTTCACTATTTTGACATTTTTCCATACAGTATTTTGAACCACATGCGCGCACACACACATACTCACTAATACAGACACACAGTTTGTGTTGGAGCCCAGTGGATGAAAAAGGGGCGCATGCCTCATGGGAGCCAGTGAAATAGGAAAAGCATATGGGTGCGATTTGTCTCTTCATGCGGCATTGGTTCCAGCTGATGATGCCCCCCCATTGGCCTGTACCTTTTGCTGCCCAATCTGCCTGAGAAGCTCTCCGACCTTCTGTTCAGCTACCCACTTTTTAAAATCTGACGCTTTTGGAGTGTTAAGAATTGTAAAACCAATGCCTAAAAGCAGTCCTGGAAATGTGTGACCTTTTTTATTCAAACCAATATGGCACTCAAGACTGTGTTATATTTTGAACTCAGTCACGTTTAAAGGGGTCACAGGCGCTCTTCCGTTTTAGTCGTGACTACTATATTGAACACGTTGTGTTTTATTTTGCTTAAAGGAACAGTTCAACAGTTCTGTTTTCATTTACTCACCCTCAAGTTCCAATTCTTATATATTTCTTTGTTCTGATAAAAAATTTGGAAGAATGCTTGTGACCAAACAGTTCTTTGCCACCATTGACTACCATAGTAGGAAAAATTGGTTGTAAATGTATTTGTTCTGTTAAACACAAAATAAGATATTTTGAAGAATGTAGGAAAGCTAACAGTTCTGTTGCACTTTTGACTACCATTGTCATTTTTCCTACTAGGCTAGTCAACGGTTGTTTTGTTAGGAGACCAGCCCAGTGCAAACTGATTCATTTTCTTGTCTTGAAAATGTACAAATACAGATTTGTGACATAAAGCGAGAGTCTTTACGGTGTACTGCTTCTAAATAGTTTTGATATAAAAAGAGCATGAAGAGGGCTAAGAGGTGGTTTTTTTCTGGCAAATTGATCATTTTCTGTTGGCACGTTGTGCGCTTGAATGCATTTTCATGGAGCAGTGTATTTTTTACACCAATGTTTTTATTCTGGAGATCAGGCCAAATTGACTGTATGGTAGTGTTTTTTTTCTTTAAGGTCGATAATCAAATTTGTTTTGCAAAACCTCTTTAGCTTGTCAGAAACAGTGTTCTCTCAGTGTTGCCAGATCTTGCTACAGTAAACATGCAACCTCGTCTGACTTAACAATCCCAAAATAAACAATTTTGTTCTCTGAAATACAAAAATATGGTTATGGTGCATGTGTGTGGTTGGGGTGTCTTTGGGCAAAAAGCCAAGCTGCATCTTGTAAATGTTTTGAATCGTATGATCCTTATACAGCAATAACAGAAATGTTTTAAATAAACAACTGGCATTGTAAATAAAAACTAAAACTATAAAAACAATTATAAGACATGGGAACACATGTATGCTGTCAGAAGCTTTTAGGTGAACTAGAAGCTTTTAGCTGAACTACACTTAGTGCTGCATCTCTCATTTCTGTTATTAGACGCTCGGAGGCTCTCACGCTCCCTCTACTGGCCATTCTGCCACTGCATACGTATCTGCTTCCCTCCTCTCACTTATGCGCTCCATCCTCCATTGTCTGCTCTCTCTCTCCACCCACTCCACCCCTGCTGAGCCATCTGCGCTTCGGCAGGCTCTGTCTCCATGGCAACAGGGGAGGCCGCGCTGCCTCCTATTGGCCCGCTGCCCAAACGGAGAGGCTGCCGGGGTCGAAGGTCATGTGTAGAGTGCCGCCTCACTGGTGTTCTAATCAGCTGTTGACCTCGAGCCACAATGAAATGAGTGTCAGAAGGCAAGGGGTTAATAAAGCCTGCGCTGACTGGCAGCTGGGTCCATTATGAGTGAGGGACAGGAGGGGTGCGGTGGGGAGGGGGGGTTGAGGAGGGGAGCTTTCGGAAGTGGGGGGACGGTGGCTTATTGGCTGGGATGGTGGGGGAGATGCGTACACATCTTGGGCTGGGGGCCGTCTGTGTTGCAGTAAGGGAAGATTTGATGTCGCCATAAATCTTGTCTGTGAGGGTGATATGAAAACTGTGAGTGGGATGCCTGTTTTTTGGGGGGCTATGGGAGGACTGACTGCCATGGGCCAGCGGCACTGGTTTTGCTTATTGCTCGCTAATATAACATTACATCCAACTTCAGAGGGACGGTGAATATTTTAGTGTGCTCCTTTAGAATTGGTGTCCTTTGAATATATGCTGTTCTGCGTTAGTCTAATGTTATCTATTGCTTCAAAAATAACATTTCGACTCTGAAAATAAAATACGGAAGCATGAAGTTATTTTCAGTCTGTTTTCATCTCTCTCGAGCTTGTCAACCATTTTGGATTCTACAAAAAACAACCAATATACAGTAGCTGAACACAGGAATGATGAAAATACAGCAGATATAAGAATATAAACATATGGAGCTGAATTTGGTTTGAGATTAGATTTTTATGGATCTAGAAACTAAATCTCTTTGAATCGTACTTCTAAAAACACGGTATGATATGTAAAACCCTCAGATCTATTGAGCAAGTGTTTTATGAAAAAGTCTAGCCCAGCACTTAGATTCTACCTAAAATGTCAAATATTAAAAAAAAACATGGAGGAACTTATGGGTCCTTGAGGCAAATTTGTTCCCCAGGAGGAGAGAGACTCATGCAAAATGTCAAATCTCTAGCTCAAACGGGAAGGCAAAGCTAACGTTTAGAATATTGCAAATGTAACCGCTAGTTGCTAGGCGACCATACATCCCATCCCTGCTGTAATTGCACAAAATGCAATTAGCCGCAGACCCTTTATGCATGCAAAGTTTGGTGAGTTTTCACTATAGGAATACAAAGTTATACTGCAGATGCTTAAGCTGAAGAGGAACCAGAGCAAACCACAAATGAGCCGTCGTGTTTCTGCTCAGCAGATTCTGGAGTCTTGTGTAATAGTCAAAGCTCTTACACAAACTGTTCCGTATCGTTTTAGGTGACATCAGTACGTGATCACAAATGTAACCTACTGTTTTATCTTCATTCAGGTCGCAGTTAAACGATCAGTAGATACAGAGAACAGTGAAAAAAAGGGTTTGAGTATTCTTGTTGACCAAGATGAGATTTAGTGAGATTTATAGAATTTGAATTGTTTAATAGTCCACAATGGGATACAAAATGTATGTGAAACATGAGATGATTTATTTATTTGTAAATGTCTGTTCTTCATCTTGTCTTTCTGAGGAATATACATCGAAATGAATACTTAAATTTGCTAATGGTTTGTTGCACAAATTTGTGACTGCAGAATTTAGAAATGTGTCTGGCAGAGGCAACCACAAGGAGGCACTGTGACCCGTCTACAGGGGGTATCACTCCATCCGTCCATTCCCCTCCCATTGCGCTCATATCCTCTCTCTCCCACTCTCCTCACGTCTCAAGAACTTTGTGTGGCATGTTCCCATCTATTAGCATCTCAATTAAGGGCTAACAAAAGACAGGTTTTTCCCTCCGAGGCCTCTACATGTGCGGTTTACCTAGTCTCCGTGTGCCCTGAGCAAAATCCAGGTGATTGACTGCACTCCACCAATTACACATCCCCATCAATGTCTGCAAGAAACCACAATGGCCTTAATTAGCTTCTGCAGACGCTCTTCATTGCACACTAGCACAGTCGCACTATAGTCACCAGTCTGCGTGGATAATGTGGCCAGTAATTCGACATGTATCGGAACACACATTTGTGGGTATTTTCTTCTTAGAAGAGATTCAAAAGACAGCATATTGACTCTTAAAGAAATAGTTTAAAGGAAATTCTATCACAGTTGACTCACCCCGCCATCCTAAATACATGACTTTGTTTCTTCAGTTGAATACAAACGTTACATAATAAATATGGTGGCACTTCGATGTTGAATCATTTATTATATATTTGATCTATTTAAACACATATGCCATTTGTTCACAAGACACGTATGAACCAACGAGGTTCGACTTTATCAACGTTTCGGCATATTTACAAACTAACAGCATGTGTAATGTTGCCATGGATACGCAACATATCAGTCGCTAAGTAAACTCAAAATATAAATCACATTCTTTTACAAATGTATTGTGTCACCTCAGAAGAATTCAAGAATATTGAATTGCTTTCTTGAGGCAATGTGTTTTTTGCTTTATGTTGGCTCCCAAGAAGATAATATAAAAAAGATACTTTATGATATAAAATATGATATTTGATTATTACTATAATTATTATATTTAATTATTCTTTTATATAAAATATATTTCATATTAAAATACATATAAAATATATGTTTTAAAACCAAAATATATATTTTTTAGACTTACTGCAAGAATACATTTATATTGTACATCTCGGATGGCAGGAGAGGGAGTAAATTAAAACAGTTTTCATATTTCTCATTTATAATTTATTTTTTATTATATAAAACACACCTTGCCTCAATATTTGATGTTTATATAATGTAAACAAGGGCCCAGTAGTTTAAGTTTAGATAGATAGTTGTTTATGTTCTGCGAATAATAAACACATTACGCCATCTTTTTAGAGTTACTGTGTACGCACGCACAACTGTGCTTTAGAATTTGACACAGTTTGCCAAGTTGATGATGTCACCGCATTTTGCCTTCCAGGGGTCCATGCCAATGATACTGTTGTTATTGACAACTACTAGAACAGACCAGGAGAGAAAACATAGTACACTTCGTTAGGCCGATAAGAATAAACCCAACGCGGAAGGCAAGTAGAAGTGATGTGATGAGCGTTTTTCTAGGTCTTTCCATCTGCGTGAGGTGTCAAATATACCTGAGTGCCACTAGTCTCATTATAGCGCGCGTGTGCGTACGTGTGACTGCAGGCCATGCGTGGGCTAATTAGCTTTTCCCCCGGCCGCTCCGCGAACGCTCCCGTTATTTCCTGACCAGCTTGCCAGGCCGGCACCCCCTCTTCCCCTCCCCCACGTGTGGCTGTTCTAAATGGAGACTCAATGCATGCTGCTCCCCGACATCCTAATGTACCCGACCAGTTGGTTTAACAAACACAACGCTGCCAACCATCTGCCGGCCAAATCTGTCTTCAAATTGCTTTAGTAACAAACTGAACTTTCTTTGCTCAGTGCAGCTCTCGCTTCTCTTTCTCCTGTCCGTCCTCAACACTGCCGTTCTTTTGCTCCCCTAACCGTTCTCATCATTTGTCATCTCGTCTGGTCTCTTCACATCTCGTGTCATTACTCATCTCTTCCTTCTCCCTTTTGTCTCGTGTGTTCTGTCTCTTTCTTTGTCATTTGTTCTCTTCTCGCTTTCTCTCGTCTGAATTTCTACTCTTTTCGTCTTGTCAACAGATGTCTTCTCTTTTTTTCAACTCAAGGGTTTTCATTTTTACTTTTGTTATTTCATTCTCATTTTTGTTCCTTGTCTCATCTGGTTCTCTTCCTTTCTTCTCATCTGTTCTCATTTCTGTTCCTTGTCTCATCTGGTTCTCTTCCTTTCTTCTCATCTGTTCTCATTTCTACTCTTTTTGTTTCACCTATTCTCTTCTTGTTTCTTCTCATCTCACCTGTTCTCTTCTTGCTTTGCTTTGCTTGTCTTATCTGTTCTCTTGTTTTTTTATGTGACCCTTGTTCACAGCGATGCCATAGAAGAACCATTTTTGGTTCCACAAAGAACCATTAAGCCAGAGATTCTTTGAAGAACCATCTCTTTCTTTCTTTTTATAATCTGAAGAACCTTTTTCACCACAAAGAACCTTTTGTGAAACAGAAAGGTTCTTCAAATGTTAAAGGTTCTTTGTGAAACCAAAAGGTTCTTCTATGGCATCTGTTCTCATTTCTACTCATCTCGGGTCATCAGAAATATTTTTGTTGTTTGTTTCATTTTTTTCAAATTGTTCCTCTTTTGGTGTCATTTGTTTGTAGTTTTACTCCTCTTTTCTCTGTCCACTTTTCAGATCATCTCAGATCATCCAATATATTTTCATTTACTTTGGTTTCTTCTGTTTTATTGTTTCATTTTTGTCTAATATGTTCTCTTTTCTACTCATCTCATCTGTTCTCTTTTGTCTCTTGTTTACTCTTGTCTCGTGTTATTTTCATAATTTCTTCATTTCATCTTTGCTTCTTGTTTTTTTCTCCTCATTTCTTGTTGTGTCATCTGTTCTCAATTCTACACTTGTTGTCTCATTTTCTGATTGTCTTATCTGCTCTCATTGTTTCTAGTCTCAATTGTTTATTTTTCATCCATTTTATTTTTCAATTTACTTTATTGGCATGGTTGTTGTTAATACAATATTGCCAGAGCATCCTACACATTCAGAACAGAACTTGCAAATTCTCAGTTCTCAGTTGTATTTCACAGCTCATAGTTTGACACATTGCTTCTCATAAAAAAAATCTCCTTACGGCTCTGTCATCTGATACATAATTAAACATTCTCCCACAAACCAAAAGAGAATCAACCCCATTTACGTCCAAATCCATTAATGACAGATCTACTGTTTCCAGATCAGATGGTATGTGGTCTTCATGCGTTTGCTTTCTGTTTTCACCATCTGACCACTGATCCCCCATCCCATTTTCTCCTCTGCTCGTTCTATCATCTGCAGACAATCCAGGTTTCATTTTCCGTGATGATATTCACATGAGACCCCAACAAATGCTATAGAACAGATTTTTGGCACCGGCGTGCAGATAGCCCTAAACATCATTATGGACAGATGCAAAGAGCTGCCAGAACGTGAATGATGCCACCATCCTCAGCAGCCATGCCAACGTCAGTGCCAATGGACACGTTCTCAAAGACACAGACCCTGCTCTCAAGGGCAAACACAGCAGAAACACACAATAACCATCTTTTATCACACGCATTTTTGCACCTTCAAGGGATGGCTCTTCCAATGGAAATGAAAATTCTTTGATCATTCAAGCAGAATAACGCCGGTAACTGTTGACTTGCATTGGTTTTGTGTTTATAGAATAGAAGTGAATGAGTACCGCCATTGTTTGGTTACCAGTATTATTCAAAATATCTTCTTTTGTGTTCTGCAGAAGAAAGAAAGTCATACAGGTTTGAAATGAAAAGACGGTGAGGAAATGATGACAGTATATTCAGTTTTGGGTGAACTTTCCATTTAAACCAAGGGGTCCATATTTAAGGTTTTGTGTAATTGTGCTTGCCGTCGCTAAAATAATTATTCTCCGCCTCTAATGTTCCTCTCATTAATTCAATGCTGGCTAGCCAGTATACCTAGTACCTAGTGTATTTTTTCTTTCTGCCCTCTAATTTTACAGTTACCCCTACAGCCTGAAATTGCTTCACCACAAAATAAGGCTCCTTATCACTGCCTCTCACATTTGTGCTTTTGCTTAACCAGGACATGCAGGTATTTGCATACCAAATGACTGCTCTGTCTGACATGCAAATTAATTAGTCTGAATTTTATGCATTTAGCAGCGTGCAAACAAAACACAGGAACTTGTCACTAAACAGCTCAGCACCGCAGCGCCATGTGATCCAGAGTCACACCGTAGGTGTTGTATTCCTGACATTTTGAAGAACTGAGAGATATTTTAGCATCCAGAGTGCAAGGCCTCCGTCATGGGTTTCATTACCTAGTCCTAAAGATTTGACTGTCAATCGATTAAAAAGTTTCAATTATTTTACATTATGTTGGATACTTAACCAGATGAATCCTAAAACTATTGAGAAATATAACTTGAATGTAAGGGAAAGACACACTGTGGCACAATATATCGTGATATAAGTAATTTACAACATTTATTGTTATTGCAAAGACAAAACAATTTGTATTCTTTTTTGTGCTTTTACTGCTTTAAGACGTTCTCTAGTAGGGTTTAGTTTTCTTAATTTTAATGTTATTTTTTATTTCCTAATTTATGTTAAAATGAAGAAAAAATATTTGATCAAAAATATTTTAAATGTATTTATTAAAAAATGTTATGCCACAATATATTGTGATACAAATAATTGGCGATATGTATTGTAAAGCTATATAACATTTTATTTGTTAGTACTTTTACTGGTTTATGTTCTCTATTAAGATTTTGCTTTCTTAATTTTTCTTATATTATTATTTTATTTATTAATTTGTTAAAATTAAGAAAAATGTTTTTTATAAAAAATATTTTAAATGTATTTATTAAAATGTTTTAGTAAAAATATTTTTCAGTGACGTTTATTTATTTTATTTTTTACATGCAAAAGGTTTGTCAATTCTATAACAAGTTGTATGCACAAATGTCTCGGAAAATCTTTTATTTGGATTTCATTTTTCAAAATTTTGTTTAACCCTAAAATTGAATTGTATCAAATTACGAGTTTAGTGTTAAAAAGTCTTAAAAATAATGTTTATTTTATTTCCATATCATTTAAAGGAATAGTTCACTTTCAGAATGACAATTCTGTCATCATTAACTCACCCTGTTGTCATTTTGTGATTTTTCTTTCTTCTGCCTAACACAAAAGAATATATTTTGAAACTTTTTAACGTCATACAGGTTTGGAATGACATGAGGACATGTAAACAATGCTATAATTTTCATTTTGAAGGTGTGACAATAATACATCTTCCATTTAACTTTGTCAGTATGAACATTTGCGCAGATTTCTGAGATGTCGATGTTAAATCATTTCGACAACGGCCTGAATGTGATTTCTCTCAGTCAAACAAACCCTTGTGTCACATGCGGTCAGCGTTGACATCATCCATCACTGAGTCAAGCTAAAGGTCTTTGTGTAACTTCGCTTCATCCTTTGAACTACACAAGCTGCGCATAAGGTCATTCAAATCTGGCCCCGCGCGTTTGTCTGGAGATGAAGCCCAGATCGTGTTTGTCTAGCCTCTTTGTTTTGGAGGACTCCGAGTCCCTGTCGTCTAGCGACCCCCTTTCTGAAGCCGCACGACTTGAGCATCACTCATGGGTGGGGTGAACCGAAGAGTCCCCGAAGGGAAGAGTGACCCCTGACCGTGGGTGGCGTGTGGCATAATGAAGATCTGATTGAATAAGTGAATGAATAAAAGATAGAAGTAAAGAGAGGACCTCATCTGCCCGCTATCTCTCTGAGCTGATGAGCTGCTTCTCTGTGTCCTCTGATTAAACTAGAAACATCCTTCCATTAACACAAAAGAACGGAGAACTCAAATTCTTTCCCTATTATTTCCTTGGATTTCATTTCGAATTTGAGATACCTGTGATTAGTTTTGCTTTTGATTCATAAATGAGGATGTCAAAATTATTTTTTGACTCATTTCACGCACGTTGAACTCAAGGACAAAGAAGGACCATAACAGGGACAACAGAGCGGAGACACTGAGCGAGACCAAGTTCAGTCGTAGGCGAGAGTCAGGTTATAAACAAAAGGATAATGAGAATAAACCTGACTGTATCACTTTGCTATTGATTCATTCAGCCTCCCAAAAGTTTTAAATCAAAGAACTGGACATTGTTTACATTCCTCGTGCTCTTATAAAAAATAAATCGCCATCGAGGAATTCAATAATAATGTCCCACAAGCTCATTTTGAATGTTGTTCTTCACATCAAAGCCACGCAGCGCTCAGTAAATTCTCCAGAGACAGGGGAAATAGTAGAATAGCACAAACAAACCCTTTGGCACTATATATACACTACGTGAAATTAAGATAAGTGGGTCCCAATTCATAATAAATTAGAAATATTGTGCCAGATGGTGTTCTGTCTCTGGCAGACGTATTTGTAAATGATGTTTGGCCTAATATTGTTTTAAAGCTTGTATTACAAAAACACGCCAGCTGTAGGATGCTTAGAAATATGATGGAAAGTTACATATCAATGGGTTTTTAAACGAATGCATTTAACTGGGCACATACAAACAACGTGGGAAACCAACAACACTGACGTTCTTGAATTTATTTATATTTTAATATAATTTGTTTATTGGTGAAAGGTTGTGAATCATTTTGATTGGAAGGAGCCTGATGACTCTTCATCATGATGATGACTGTTGAGTGATTGGACACCAATCAACCCGATCTGAGCCAATCAGATTGATCAGGTGATTATTTCCAGCAGCTGCGTTGTAGATAACAAAGTCTGTGTTATAAATTTGCGCTGGTTTATTGGTCAATTGGCCTGTTTATTGCATTTTTACTTTGTTTTTGGGGTTGATAGAGTACTGGGTTTAACATACTTAATATATGTTAAGGGGAAGTGGGACAAGCATATTATAAGATCATTCCCTTTCTAAATACACAAATACATATACTTTTAGTGTGTGATACATGAATGTCAGAGCTATTTAGGATGTATAGAGTGCTTCATCAGCAACATGTACTGTGTGGCCCAAACTAAATTTCTGGTAGACGTATGCAAAAAATCTATAACTGTTGGGTAGTTTTAATGTAATTTAATGCGATTTATATACAGCACAATATTAATGTAAATTAACATGGATGTAAACTACATACAAATAAATTGTTATATTACGACCAAACACAGAACGGAAGTTAACTTCGGGCCAGGCGTGTACTCTGAATCATAGGCAGACCTTTCATATGCCACAGAATGATATGGTATAAAATTTTCACACAGGGATTAAGTTTTACGATATTTTGTGATGGTGACCACCATGCATGCATAAATAGACCACCCGTTTGAAATGCATGGATGCTACATTTTTTAAAAAAGGTGGAGAGACATTTTTATCCTCTTTATAGGTGCATGTGTTTCAGAGGGAGCTGGTATGTTGATGGGTAGAGCCAAACCTTGCAGAGGGCATCAGAATGCTTGGCTTTATTTCGTATTGCACATGCCAGTTTGGCCAGCTGCCGGTTGGCACTTTCCCTGCTGAGAGCTGCGGTTGATGGTAGAAACCTGGGGTTTTTGTGCTGTGTTATTCTGCTGGTGTAAAGGCATTACTTGGTTGTGTTTGATCTGTTATAAATGCACTGCAATGATTTGCAGATCTAGTTAAATTGTATGTATTTATCTAATTTATTACATTATGTGTGGCACTTTTTTAGAGGCCTAATGCTTTTTAACAAATAACGGTTCTTGACAGCAAGCTTTACTTGAAATCATGAATGTACAGATCAAGCAGTACGAATGACATAAAATCAAGTAAATAAGACACACCTACAAGATCATGGTTTCCAAGCATAAATCTGCTTAAATCTTTGTATCCGTTCCATTAAAATTGGTGTATATGGTCTCATAAAAATAGCATATTTTAAAGGAGCAATCTGGAGATTTTAGCGGCATCTAGTGGTGTGCTTGCAAATTGCAACCAACGGTTCACTCCACCCTCCCTTTCGAAGCACTACGGTGGCTGACACAGAACTAAGATGTTGTCACGTATTGCTTCTTTGCCGAAGGAGATAACATATTTATGAATCGCGCTCTGTCGAGCAGTTTGGGCTACTGTAGAAACATCATGGCGAATCCCATGCAAGGGGACCAATGGTGTATGTAGATAGAAATAGCTCATTCTAAGGTAATAAAACATTACCCTTCATTCTAAACGCTATTATTAATATTATATTACATTTCTGTCAATCCTCCAAAATATACACACTGGACCTTTAATTATATATTATTTTAAAAACCAAGTGTCCAGAAAAGGCTAGCATGGCTGGTCACCAGCATATGTTGTGTTTTGGATGCTGCAGTGCTGTTTTGCCCACAAGGCTTTTTGACCAACTTTGCCAGAAAAACCATGCTGGTTGATCGCTGATGAAGTTTAACTGGTGACTAACATGACACCAAACCAGCACCGACTACTCCGGCATAATTAGAATGGACCAGCATGCTGTCATTCCAGCAGGTCTTTATTTTAAAATCCAAGAATTTTCTGCACAGGATGAAGTTTGTCATCTGGTGAAAGCAGTCACATTTTTCACATTCCTACCGGTTAAACCTGTATTAATTTGTCTTATACTGGCAGAGCTCCCCGTGGACCCTTAGGGCACCTGACGGATGGATGTGCAGGTTTTGCTGGAAGTTTATAAAAAAGCCAGCGATAGAGAGAAAGAGAGATGATGTGTTTGTACCTAGCTCCTGTCTCCTGCAGCTGCTCCTAACAGGTGCATAACAGCCTCTTGCCAGATGGTCAGCAAAATGTGGTATTTGGCAGGTTCCTTCATAGAATCACCCTGCCTGAAAAACACATTTCCAAGCACAGAAACTCAGAGATGGAGGGGAAGAGGTGAGAGAGGGAAAGAGACTGGTCGCGCAAAAAGTTAAGTGACCAAATTTGTCAAAACCTTTCAGAATGAATTGCTTAACTTTGGACAGAAATGCTGCTATTTAGGGCGAAATCTTGAACCAAAGTGTCAACTGAGAGAGCTTCTGCACAAATGTTATATCGGAATAAACTAACAAAAAAGAGCTGCATACAATAACCCAGTATGTCACCACTTTTATAGTTGTATGGTTAAAGGGATAGTTCGCCCAACAATGAAATCGTGTCATTTATTCATCCTCATTGGAAACCTATATGACTCTTTCTTCTGTGGAACACAAAGGAAGATATTTTGAGAAATGTCTCAGTGGTTTTTTTGTCCATACAACAGACAAATGTTGTTTGGTTACAAACATTTTTCCAAATATCTTTCAGCGATTCTTCACTGAAGCCACAGTCCCCACCGCTGTCCCCATCAACCCTAAACAATTGAACTCGGAGAGAGAAAAACAAATCCGATTGGATCAATACAGACGCCATGTGCAGGCTGTGAATACTGCGGGGATCATTAGGAGAGTGTGCTTGTGCTTGTGCTTGGCCTCAGACACTAGGAGTGCCTCATCCTTCCCATAATCCTAATGGACTAGATTGCACATCTGGAATGAGAGTGAACATCTGCCCATCCCTCTCCATTTAGACATTCTCATTTCTCTCTATTTTTCTGTTTTCATCTCTAAATGAACGCTTTACTGTCTCACAAAGCGTCCAGCACAGTTCTGGCACGGAACAGCGGACAGCTGAGACTGTTAAACATCACAGCTCTGATGGCTGCGCTGTATTTATGAAATTGTGTGTTTGCAGATCATTTAACAAGAATGTGTCATGAAAATATGACTTTGCTCGCTCTCGAAAGCCGAACAACTTTTTGAAGTCAACTTTTGACTGGAAAGTGTCTGTTGCTCTGTGGTGCTGGTTTGAGTATCGGAAGCCATGACCATTGTTTATTTAACTTTTTATTTTCTGTCCGAAGTTTCGTTTAACTGGCATTTCTTCCTTTTTAATGTTTGACTTGAATTGATATAAACTGTAACCGTATCCATTTACACTCCAGGAACCTCAAGTTACCAGATATTTGTTACAGCAACAATATAGCAGTTTCAGCAGGTTAAATCACATGTCACTTCTTATTCAGCGTAAGTGCTCTTCTCTTGACAGGTGCTGACTGAAGAGGGTTTTGGAGCCATCACAACAGAAATAGCAATGGTCAAGGAATTCTACTACGCAGAAGACTATCACCAGCAGTACCTCAGCAAGAATCCCAATGGCTACTGTGGACTGGGCGGCACTGGGGTCTCCTGTCCAATAGGATTGAAGAGTAAAAATTAACACTCTCCTGTGATTGAATACTTATATCATTTGCCTTAACTGAAACAATCTCTACTGCAATACCCAGGCCTTAAGACCATTGTCAGATTAAAATAAAATCTACTGATAACTGTTATTGGTTTGATATTGATTATAGTATCTTATGGAAAATACATTTTTTCACACGTATTACAATAGTTTTCAGGGCTACTGTCAGCATAAATGAAATTAGCTCTTAAAATGTGGACCCTTCTGTTTATAACAGACATGATGTGTGTATGTGTGTGTGTTTTAGATCCATCTGTCTGTTCCATGCGCTTACATGTCTATTTGTCCCTCCATCTGTCCGCTACCTATGTGTTTTCCTCCGTCCCATCAGCACAAACAACCCTTTCTAAAAGCGTCGTGGCGTATTTCATCTCCTCAATTTAAAAATTGACTGCAGTCCCGCCCAAACAAACAGACGCTTTTACATTCACGCAGCAGAATCGATGTATGTTGTGCTTCATTCACATTTCAATATCTTCAGGAAAGAAACGAATAATTAACCAGAGCGAGTATTGAAGCATAAAGCCAGTAATAAGTAAATAAAACTGTACAAATGTTTGCGTCATTGAGAATAGAGAGAATAGTCTTCTTAGATCAAACACTCGGGCTCATAACTTGGTTTTCATGGCACGAATGGGAAAGCAATTGGTATTTGTTGGTGGATCCTGGGACCGGGGGCATGTGTGGTTTTGGCTAATCCTCTGAGCAGGTGGCTACCACTCCATGTACCTATTCCTCTGCCCAACTGAGAGGGCTCCCTGGGTACAGCTGGCCATACTGCTCAGGAACCTGGCCTGGCGCAGCATCTAACACACTGCTACCAGCAATGCTGTAAAACAAGACCGATCGGTGACGCAGGTACTTTGGCCTTCTAACCTGGAACTGGAACACACACATCATGTTCACTTTGACTAGCCAAATGGCTCTGGTCATATGCTTAAATTTAGAAAGCTAAAACTAAATTCAAAGGGATAACTATTGCTCACATGATATGTTATAGGGTACAATAGGAAGATGCGTTTATTGTCTTAACGCTATAACACAAATGTAGAGAAATGTAATGTACATTTAGTTTCAAAAATTAAAATGCTCATTAGATGCATTTAACGCGTTTAACATCTGTTACTGTGCACTGCCATCTTCTGGTGGAATAGTAGGATTGCATTTTCAGTCAGCCTAAATAAAACGGCTCAAATCGCATGGATTTGGAAAGATTTATAATTTATTTATTCATTTTTATTAAACTGACGTCTTACACGAGAGAGAGAGCTCGAAAATGCTTGAAAATGTCATATATTGGTGAGTCTTACTAAAAGCCCATTCGACCATTCATTGTGGTTTGAGGTAAATGTGTCTATGAGGACACAGTAAAGTGTAATACTTATTATTGTTTGCATTTTAGTATAACACGTGTAAAAGGAGAAAAAATTTTTTGCCTATTGTAATCTACTGGTCACTAATAAGCGTGTAGTGTTAATGGCTCGCCACACGAGGGCACTGGCGACACTTATGTACCTACCATGAGCCTTAGTTATTATTTGCCAAGCAGGATGGCTGTCCACAAACATAGCGTATCATTGCACATGACCTTGACGCAAATCAAAATCTATTATCAGAAAGGGACTGGTCACAATCACGTCTCAAAAACTGACCTTACCGTCTTACCTTGAAAATATGGTCGATAGAAAAATGCATTCATAAGTATTCTGAGACGGTGGCTTACGTCATGACTGGGACTAAATTTCAATCACAACTGAATTTTCGGTGGACTACGTCGTTGCGCCTCTTTAAACGAGGGAGTCATAAATATGATGCTGTTAAAATAACCGAAGCGTCTTATTGTAGTCTGTCATCAATGGCTGAGATGTAGCGCGAGAACACTTGAGTGACAGGCCTTACGTCAGCATCGCCCTAGAAACCGCACGACTTTGTGCAAAGAATAATAAAAGAGAAACGCCGAGCATCTAAACAACGATTTTTGTGTGCTATTTTTTCCGAATAACAATACTTAAAAGGCTTTTTTAGTGTGGTGATTTTTCACTTATTTTATTATATTATATTCTCTTATATATTATATTTTCTTATATTTATATTATAATAATAATTATTAATATGAAATGAATTTGTAATTTTAACCCAACCCCCTTTCTTGTCCTTTCTTTTTCATTTATTTATTTATATCACCCTTTCAAAGTTTAGGGTCACTTATTAACCTTTATAAACTATATGCCTTAATGACCAAATTAATTTTGTAGACAAAACTATAATTTGCTAATATATTTAATTGCAAAGCTAACAGTTTGTTCACTTAAAATGCTTCGAAAAAACTTTTTCCAAACATACAGAAATGTGTGAAGGGAGCTCCTTTACAGTTTAAAAGTAGAGCGGCACCTCAGTCATCAGACCACGCCGTTGATTTAAAACCAAACTTTTTTAATACTAACAAAGAATCATCTCGACTACTTGTACATGGCTACCATGAATATTTGTACAAAAATGCAGTAAAAATATTATTGATTAATATATACAGATATGTCTCCATAGTGTCGGCAGGCAGGACGTACATGTATATGACAAGGACACCGACGGTCTTGCACGAGCATACACAATACAGATTGTTTCCCAACATCAGTGACACAAACTCCAGATCAAAGACTTTAAGAACAGATATAATATCATGTCTTCGGGAGTACATGAAAAAAAATACAATTACTGAATGATACAGTCATGTGAAAGTGCAATACAGAACAATACAAAAAAATCTTTAATTACAGGACAGTAAGGAAGGCTGGCAGCGTGTGAGACTGCAATAGTGTTTGTATATCGTGTGAATCGAATATGGGGAAGAGCAGACTGACCAAGCAGGCAAAATGGATTGGGGCCACGTGTATCATTTATGTGATATTGCTCTCATTCTTTGTTCTAATCCAATATGTGTTGTTAAATTTTCTCTAACAGAGAACAGGTTATACATTGCCGACCCGAACAACTCTTTTTTTTTTGTCAGCGTTTAATCAAATAAGGCTTGAGGTCACCGAAGCACAATAAATCCCTGCGTGTCATAATACAGATTGTGATGTCATAGAGCGCTATATATACCCTGTTCCCACAACAAGAGTCATTGCTTTAGTTAGAGTGTGAAGACGTTGGGATGTATTATACATTCAGGCTAACCATTTCTTTCATTCAGACTAAAGGAAAAATCCAATCCAATAGTTTTAAGAAAATTAACAGGTTGTGCAAGTTGACCCTGTGGCTACCACCCTTAACACACCGATAACACTGAACAACAGACATTTAAGCCTGGAACCTCTTTAAATTTACAATATACTCATGGACAACAATACCTCAGCTATCACAGAAATGACATCACAGTGTTGATGTATTGTCTGGGACTGGACTCATTTATAGTCTTGGAAGAAGTTGAAATGAATACAATTATATTGTACTGTATGTAGATATGACAACTGTGAGGCATTTAGCATTTTGTCTCAAATCTATGGCTACAGTTTTTGAAGAGTACTGCGGCTACGTACATCTATCATGTTTAATTAGATAATCCGTAAATAAATTAGGCAAAAGATGACATCACCCTCCTAATATTTGCTTTCATGCTTTCAACCACTGCGCACTTGGAAGATCTGTTTTACTAACTCCGTTGCATCGTGCATGTCTTCTGTTACGTGATTGTAAATGAAATGAACGTGTGAATGAAGTCTCACAGACCACGAGGAAACCTACGGATGGATCGCTCACAACGACATGAAACTCCAGAAACAAGTAACCATGCATATTACAGACTTCATTAAATGACACCAGATTGATGTGATCTTATCTGGAATAAATTCTTTTGTCATTTTCAGTTTTCATAAGGAAAAAAACACATTGAAAAAAGTCAGACCAACTCATAGGTTCTTTCAAAAGGTGCATGATTATACAATACAAATCTCAGCTCCTTGTTGGAAAAAGCATCGTTTTTCTGTAAGAACACTGTTGGCAAGACACACTGACAATTATTCACAGCAGGAAATAAAAACAATACAGTTTGCTATCAGAAGGTTACCAGAACATGCATGGGCATGATGGGAAAGATTCCTGTGGTCAACTGCGCTCATTGCAACGCATGATTTAACCATATTGAGAAAAAAACTGATAGGCAATATATAGATTTCTAAGGGTTACTGTGCCACATGCAGCGCTGGTGTTCAGCCACATCCGGTGGCTAGCATGCCCTTATGAAGAATGCACTATAAATGGCTTCATTGGGTACAAATAGTACATATTTGTGGTGCAAGAGCAAAACCAAATGGCCAGCTATCAGCCAATAGGCATATCTGACACCGCACGTGCCACAGCCCAGGAGCCAATCGAAACCTAGGTGGAAGCAGGAATGGGCGGGTGAATGATATTACAACAGAGTAAGATTGAGAAACGCAAACGGGTACAGAGTATTGACAACATAAAAAAATTGTGTGACACACATTGAAGATTGTACACTTGTGTGTGCTGAACGAGGAACACTGATCGGAGTCCCTCAGACCCTGGTCCTGAAGGGGGATGGCAGAGGTCCTGTGAAGGGAATGGGGAGGGTAAGATCCTCCTGTGTGGGAACTGTAGAGTTCAGTGCGAGACGGGCAGGTCTGGACGTCGGGTCTGGATGATTTTTGGTTTAGGGTTGGTCTTTGGTTCCTCCTCTTCTTCTGCGTCGCTGTCGCAGACGTGGACCACCACGCTGGGCGTAGACTCTGTGCCTGCATGAAGCTCAAACTTCTCACCTATGAGCACAGAAGGGAAGATTCTGTCAGCTTGACACTGTTTATATATGACCGTGAACATATTTGTGGGTGCTTGACAAATAAACCGTACATGCATGGTGTGACAGCAAAAATCTAGAATAAGAACTAACAATGAAGATACATTTCTCTTATTCTATTCTATTTTATAATATAAATATCAATAAATATCAATAAAATAATATATTATTAATAGTTTAAAATTAAAATTTAGCTGTCACACCATGAGACATAAACACATGCTGAGTAATAGGTACAGTAGATGCACCCAGATCACGTACATTAGGAGAATGTGTAAAACATAATGAAAATTAAAATATATTTAAAAAAAAAAGCAAAACAAATGCAAACACACTGCAACAAATTCTTACATTGTATTTTTGTTTTAACCAAAAATATGACAAGATATTAAATATAAGAAAAGACAATTTAAGAAAATATCTGCCAACGGGGCAAAAAATGATTTTGGTCTTTTTCTCAGAAAACAAGGTTTATTATTCTAGGTCATTCGCTTTTTCGGAAAATGTGTCTTGATTAAAACATTTAAGGATTTTTTTTATGTTTGTATATTTCTTCCTCATCCTTCAGGCTTTGGACAACAAAACACGTTTACAGATGAAAGTCAGGGCTTTTAAATGGAGAGAGCTATCTAGTTATTTCTGCCCAATTCTAAAAGCCACGTCTAGGGGGCGCTCTCTCCCATAACATCGCTGTGAGGAAAGTTATTGGTGGATATTTTAAGAAGTCATAATTGCTGTGGTAGCCAGAAAAAACTGCATTGATCCATTCAGTAGCATTAGACATCACAGAACCAACCGTGGATACTGAGAAACTACAACCCTTATGCAAAGAAAATATATTTTCCTATACATGAACTCACAATATATGAAACAATTTAAATATATTTGAAAATATACAGAATAATATTTCTATTTTAATATATTGAAACAAAAGCACTTGGTTTCAACATATGGAAATGTATGATATAATACTGTATATTGCATTGTATTTTCCAGTATATTCCCTTATATTTTTTGTTTCGTAAAGGTATCTCTGTTCACCTGGCCTTGGTTTCTATGAGTTTTCTTTAAAACTCGACCCTCACACACATTCCCTCACAATTCTACATCACTCACCATCCCTGCTAAACAAAAGACTGGAAAGAGTAAAAAAATGTGCTTGAACAGATATGCATGTGTGTTTGCAGGACAGCGTTAAATCAAAGTTTACCACAATGCCCTTGGGTGGCATAAATGTGCAGTGCATTGTGGTTACCCGGTGGATTCAACGCACTGTAATGGCCCTCTTATCTAATTCTCTTTCAAATTCTCTCCCCTGCTCGCCCTCCCGCTCTCTGAATGTGTGTTCATTCATCTCTACCCTGTGCTTTCTCACATTCTCACATACACAAACAAACACGCACAAAGCGCTTCCTGACTGTTTTGCCCCAATTCCTCTTCCAGTAACACGTCTCATATTTTATTCATTCACAACACGCTCCTTCCAACAATCTCACTGCTTCGTTCCTACAAAATTCACAAACCCATTGCTCTTTTTGTGTCATGCCTCCACCACTCTCTTTTCTTTAGTCTCCCGAGAGCCTCTCTCTGAATGCTGTGACGTCAATGCTGCATATTGACGTCAAGGGTCAGACAGTCAGGGAAGGAATGGGAGCACGTAAGCTCATTAAAGTAAAAAAGTATGCGTCGAAAGTAAACCTCCATAGCTGCCGTTCAAAACGAGAGGACTAAATTGTAAGGTTAGTCATCCCTGAAAAACAAGAGGGGGGATGCTAAATACCACCATGAAAACAAGGCTTTATTACAACAGCAGTGATCTCATTGGCATGCAGAGCACAACTCCTCGGCTCTACCCTGCAGTTCATGAGCGTCGCTCATCAAGAGGCATGCGTGTGCGCGACAAGCGTCTGAGAAGGACGGAGGGGGTGAACGAGTATGGCCGTGGAAAGGCCAGATGGATTTAGAGTGGGTTTAGTGGGCCGGCACAAGGAAGCGATGGGGGTATTTTTAGAGCATTCTTGTAACAGAGAGGTAAAACGCCTCCCTTGATCCTTTCGAAGCCCTCCTTTCCAAAAACGAACATTTTTTTAATTCCATAGCAACCGTCCAAAAATAAGCTTGTCTTTTGATTAAAAAAAGCTTTTTTATAGTGGGAACTATACAGGCATGAGTGACGGAGGATTCAGTTTGATATAGGCACAGCTGCGGATTGAGCAGAGCAAGTGAATGAAAAGTGCTCAAAAGCAATTGATGTGTATTTGGCTCTAGCACCGTGACTAAAAATATACATAACTATTAAAAACTGGGTAATGCTGTACAGTACTTTGATCCATTGAAAGCATCACTTTCAAACTTGCACAATAGCGCTATTAAAAGTTTAGGGTTCTCACACCTTTGTTGTGATGGCAAAAATGTAGAAAAAAGAATGAAGAGAAATCTCTCTTATGCTATTTTATATGATAAATATTAATATTATAAACAATGTAATATTTACAGTTGTTTTCTAAATTTTGCAATGTCACACCATCGGACACATGTATGATTTATTTATCATGCACCCTTATACTTATTGCATACCTCAAATAGCCTTAAGGAATAGTTTACCAAAATATTTACATTCTGTGATCATTTATTCACCCTCATGTCATTCAAAACCTGTATATGACTTTCTTCCGTGGGACACAAAACATTATACTTATACACAAAACAAAAAGTGGTTTTGTGTATACAATGGAAGTCAATGGGGGCCAGTGCTGTTTGGTTACCGACATTTATCAAAATATCTTCTTTTGTGTTTTGAAAAAAAAGACATGAAGTTGAATAAGTAACCAAAGAATTTACATTTTTTGGTAAACTCTCTCTTTAAATATTTCAGCGTAGCACAAAATAAGACATTTATAATAGATGAATTAATAAATGTTGTTTATTTATTGAGAACCGTTAGGTTTGTTTATTTCTAAAAATAGGATTCCTAACTGTTTTAGGCCTGCATATCACAGTTATATATTTCCCTGATTTTCCATGACTGTATAGCCCTTAAATTCAAGAAACTACAGTTGTCAACACGTTGATGCAGATAAAAAGAAATACTATATAAAATAGTTTATATAAATTAAAGTCAAAAGTGTACTGAGAATTGTGCAAATCACAATAAACGCTATGAACTTTTAAATAAATACTGCGTTCGTTTCTGTGTCAGCTTCAAGGTGCACAACCACAGACATTTTTGTACTTTTTGTAACTAAAAGACTGGTCTCTGAGCCCTGCACGGCCACGTGCTTGGCTCCAGTTTTTTTTTGTCTAAGCATTCCACAGATGCAGCAGGAACATTTCAAGTGTCGTTGCTTGTGAAGGGGCGAAGCGGCTGGGTATGTGCTTTGTAAACAGGGCAGGGTACAACAAAAACATTTTGCTTTAATGAGCTTCAGTGTGCATTGTAGTACTATATGATTTCACTTTGAGCATCTCCAACACAAAAGTGTGTATGGAAACAGAGTAACACACAAACAAAAGCGTAACGATGGAAAAAAACTTCCACAACGACCACAATCATGATTGCCATCAAACAGCAGTCTAACATAGTCAAGGTGCCTGGACTGAATGGGCTGTTTGTTTAGCTTGCCACATGGTTCCACTTGAGCGCTGTTGACTGCTCACCAGTTTGTTTCTGTTTCTTAAATTGCATTCAATCGCTATTAATCTGAACAGTAATTGAAACCCATCATGGGCTGACGTGGTCATGTCGAACATTCAAAGACAAAGTTCTTAGTTATTGGTCAAATAAGTTTCAACTTACATATAGAATTCTGTGTACTTCACATATGAGCTAATATATGCTTCTTTTTCCATAAATAAAATTATCCTGGATAACAAAAACAAACATAAAGAAAAATAACGTCCCGGGAACCAAAAACGAATGTTGGGGGGACATTCAGGGAACGTTCCTATGACGTTAAGGTACCCAAAAATTGTTAGCTGGGATATAAATAAAGACCATTATTTTTATGGTCAGTCTGTGACTTATCGTCTCAACTGAAAAACTGTAAATACTCCAGATCGTCTGACCACAGACAAGGTTGTAAAACCACATCATCTCGGAGCAGAGGATCATTTTCATTATCCTGCTCCGGGATTATTAGTCTCTGAGTGATTTACACAACCTCCCAGAGAAAACTGAGAAGATCTAGGACCTGCTTTCAGTATGTTTAAAGTATATTATTAAAGTGCAGTTCTACAACAGCATGCATGATGCATGGTTGTCATATTGATGTAAAATAGTGTAACACGCATTTTCCATTGAGCACATCGTTGTATGTATCTCAAGGGTGTAAGAAAATTAGCGGCATCTAGTGGTGAGGTTGTGAACTGCAACCAACGGCTCACTCCACCCCTCCCTTTCAAAGCACTACGGTGGCTGGCACAGGGCTAAGATGTTGTCGCATTGTCGCTTCTTTCCCTAAAGAGATAACGTTTGAGCAGTTTGTCCGTTTAGGGCTACTGTAGAAACAACATGGTGAATTCCATGTAAGGGGACCCATGGTGTATGTAGATAGAAATAGCTCATTCTAAGGTGTTTATACACCTCTGAACACAAAGTTATATTGCATTTCTTTCACAAGATCCTCCAAAACGTTACACAGATTACCTTTAAAAAGGAATTAAGAATAAATAAACTTTGAGACTTTTGAGCCTTTAAGTGTGAAAAGCATTTATCTGAATAATATTATAAATGTATAATTTAATAATAATTATTATCCATCCATCCATCCATTTTCTACCGCTTGTCCGAACTACCTCGGGTCACGAGCCTGCGCCTATCTCAGGAGTCATCGGGCATCAAGGCAGGATACACCCTGGATGGAGTGCCAACCCATCGCAGGGCACACACACTCACTCATTCACTCACGCACTCACACCCTACGGACAATTTTTCCAGAGATGCCAATCAACCTACCATGCATGTCTTTGGACCAGGGGAGGAAACCGGAGTACCCGGAGAATAATTATTATTATTAGAATAATTAATAATATAGGGTAAAACATCAGAGTTAAGCTCGAACACTAGTTATTTAGAGAAAACCAGACAGAGAGAGATTTAAAATTCTGCAGGATGGTTTCATGGGATTTTGAAATAGATCCCTTGAGGCTGAGAGTCCATAATGCCAAGTCCTGTTGCATAATTCAAATGTTCCTACTTCATAATCCCCAAACGCCTTTTTACACTGTCAGCTAAAAATAGCCCAAACAAACAGTGGGTGACATTCAATATTGACCTGCTTCCATAAGTGATGTACTGCCAACCACAGCATTTAGGCCTGGCTTCCCGGAGGCTGCGTACTGCAACATACTCACGTGCAAACCACGCACAATCAGACAACATGGCCAAACTGTGCCAAACAGCTGACAAGATGATGATCTTTCCAGGAATGCAGATGGATCAGAGTGATATATTTTAGATACATTACGAGAAATGTATCTAAATTTATCTCATGGGTAAAAACTCTTGGATGGGCTCTCTGTTGTATAGTCTAAATCAGCTGTGAAGATAATTGATAATAACAATGTTTTGTTTAATCTGGATTTTTGGAAAAATGCAGTGCCGCAGATATATAGACATAATGGCTACAAATGAGGGTCGGCATTATTTCAATGCTCGATACCTAAAAACATCAGGCTTCTTAAAGCCATTATAAGTACTCTAGAACATTCTCAATGGGGGCTCTGGTCCCCCTGAGGGAAGATAGGTCCGGGGGGGCACATTTTTTATGGCGTACTATGAAGTATAGAAAATGATCATGCGTTTTGTGCGATCAAACATCAGAAAATAAGACCACCAACCAAAATAATTGATGTTCCAGCATTGTATAATTGAATATGTCTTTGGTATAATAAAAATTCTATGTTTAAGATCTTAAGAGTTTAAGTCTCTACTGGGGGGGGGGCACAAAGCAATGCGACCCACACAAGGGGAAAGTTTTGTTCAATGTAAAATATTCATTTAAATCTTAAAATAATATTAAAACAATGTCAACAATTTCTATTGTACTTTCGATGTAGCACCAGTGTTTTTAAATCCCTCGAGCAGAGTAACTGAGCTAATGTCTGAGTCTGGCAGGCGGTCTAGTATTATTGAAAATCAGAAGCAGAAACTCCAGACTGTATTGTTTATATGAGGTCATTGGAATGGGCATGCTGATATGACTGTGAGATGATATTCATTAAACAAGAGTCAATACTGGCAGACCTGCTGTCCTGATGCATTATGCATGGGTTACTTGCAAAAACAGGCAAGCTTGCTCTTTCTAGCCTGTGCAATACATATCAAGTCATTGATGCATCACACGCTACCCCTGTAACCCAAAGGTTGTACGTGGCAAAGAATTTGGACACGATTTTAGTTGCATCCAGGTGCATAAAAACAAGCTTTCACTCCAACAGGTTGAGGAGGTGTTTGGTGCTAAGCTATGGAAAGAGGATTCATGTCTAACATCAAGAAAAAATTCCAGTCGTGTCATTTGTAATTAATACACGATAATATACAAAACGAAATTATGTTTAATTAACAAAGTTCGGGAGGAGCCTGAGCATATAATCAAGCCCGGCTGGTTCGACATCAGCTATCACGACAACTAACCTATCAGCTCGAACAAGCCAGCATAAATATAGGCCAAACGCCTACCTGCGCCATTCTCTCAGTCTATCAGCATCCCTCCAGCACCCCGGCTCCTCTCCACGAACACCGAACATAGTAGGTTCCCCGGGGGGCGAGTTCTGGGTTTCGGGCCGATTCCGAGCTCGGGGCATTCGTCCCTAGCGGGGGGGGAAGTGTTCCGGGTTCAGTGTGAAGTGAACTGGCGAGCTCGAAGCCCGCTATCGTTGCTATCTGCACAGGTGAACTCGTGAATTCAAATTGTAGGTGGACCATTACTAGGTGACTGGAGGTCCGCAAAAAAGGGAAAACACACATTTGAAAAGGTCACCAAGATGACCTTAATGTGCTTATTTAAACAGAGATGGTCGAGTTGTTCCCGTGAGAGCTAGTGTACACTGTAGGAAATGCAATGTACATTTGTATGTTTAGTTATTTTTACACAAGCCGTTTTAGATTCTATTACCATTAATGGTAGCATGTGATAGCTCTTGGAGATATTTACAAAATAACCATAAAAGTGAGACGTGCACAGTATTGTCCTGCTGTTTACATTCCCAGCATGCACTGCAGCTCTAAAACATTTGTAATCCAATGACATGCAACTTACTGGGTGGAAGAAAAGAACATTGCATGTAAAGGGAACACTACCTACTGTACAACGCAGTTGGAATACAGTGACGATATGTTTACAGTGTTTATTTTTTATGCCAGAAAATGACCTAGTCGGATTTGATTTGATTGATTTTATTATTAAAATACAATAGATTTTATTGAATGATATACCTGCTTCTTAAATAATTTTGGCAACAGTTAAGAGTGTACTCACAGGCCTACTGTATGCATGTGTGTGTGTGTGTGGTCCATACCAAACATAGCACCCTGTCTGCACTGACTGTCAAACACCCAGATAAGGAGCATCTCTACTGCAGGTTTAATCAAAACACACCACAGCCTCACAAGCACTCAGTACAGTAACTACTGCTACACGCACACACACACACACACACACACACACACACCTGAAGGTCAGCAGTAGAAGAGCGAACAGTGATTGGGTGATGTAATCACCTGTACCACAGTGATTGGGTGATGTAATCACCTGTACCGCAGTAAAGAGGACAATTTAAAACAACGACTGAGCTTAATGGACGTGCTTGATTCGAGAGGATAACTATGTGTAGCATAGCACGCCCTAATGGAAAACTCCATTGCTCAGCGCTTGCTCTTTCAAAGCTCAGGAGAATAAAAGGCCTAATGTGTCATTTTTGGGAGGATCTATTGAAATGCATTATAAATTGAAATATAACATACCTATATCCTCAGAGGTGACCTGAAGCGTAATGTTTTTATTACCTTACAATGAGATGCTTTTTCTATCTGTATACATGTACACCGCGGGTCCCCTTGCATTCGCCATGTTGTTTCTACAGCAGCCCTAAACGGACAAACTACTCTACAGATACGTATTGACGTATTTCGTAAATATTTCGTCAAAGAAGCAAAAACGTGCTGCAGTTCGCAACCTCACCACTAGATGCCGCCAAATTTCATACACTGGTGCTTTAATCGAGCTCGCAGCTATGTCTCATATTAAAATCTCTGACATGGGATTGCAGACGGGTTGCTGAGCGAATCTGAGCCTCTTACAGATCAATCATAAAACTATAAGGGAGACATGTGACATCATCTATGAAGCAGATTTAAACTTACTTCTGTCTAAGAGAAACAACATTAAAGATGCATGACCTGAGAGGAGTATATGGTGCCACAAGCTTCAGTTCTGACAGAATGTGATGTGATGAGCTGTGACTGACCGGGGCCGAGTTTGGCAACGGCGTAGAGCAGGTCGTAGTTAATAACCGGTGTTGCTTCATCAATCTGTTGCCAGCCGACTGGAGGTGAGCCAGGAGGGGAGATGAGGAACTGTTTCGATGGCTGCGGAGGCGCCAAGTACAAATTGTCTCCATCGGACGTTGGGTTCTGCACCTGAGAGCCAAAAACGTGTTAGGATGCAGTTAAACAAACGCAGTTCTGTTTCCATATGGAATAAGAACACTTAATGATGATCAACGCTTAGGTTCTCAACCCTGGGGTCATGACCCTGTGTGAGGTCACCAAAGATTCAGGACAACGTATGTAATAATTCTACTGACTGTACAGTATCTTTTATACAATAATATTTTAAAACGTTTGAAATTATATAGCAGTATGTATGTATACATAGTTGAACATCCGCACACACCCAAAAATGTATGTCTTGTCCAATTTTTGCGGCACTTTTGGGAACTGAGCTTCTCTCACCTGGGCAAAATATAGCTTGAGTTTTTTCCCTCTGAAAGGCGTCTCATGCAGTTCTATCCTGGCGCTGGCTGCTGCTTTGGGGTTACTGAAGTTGATTCGTACACGTCGGAAGCTCTTAAACTGCTGGAACGTCACACCTTCATCGTACGCGAGAAAAAGCGCTTCGAACATTTCCTGCAAGACAAAAAGAGGAGAATTAACAAGGGACGGATATTCTGATTCTGTCCACAGGCAAATGTCAAGGCATGAATAATTCATGTATCTTCAGAGAGGACAACGAAAGCCATAAAAAACTCTTTACACTGAGCCAGAAACAAGCAAGGCCGGTACAGCGATATCAATCTTATCAGGGCCAGGAGAAAACGATTGCCATTAGTGTCCGCGTATCACTCGATGAACACTCATTGTATTGTTTTATGAGACAGAAAGCTTTCTGGATTGGAAGATATTCAGTCAGCTCAGCCAGAACTAGACCCTGCTGGACAAATAAATCTGTCATGACACTTAATATTTATTTCTTTAGGAAAAAGACGCTTTGGGAAAAGGTATGTTTTTAAGTTTCTGTTATGATACAATGAGATTATGACGATTAAATCAAATTTAAGAAGATATTCTGAGAAATGTCTTGGTGGTTTTGTGTCCATTATACTATGGAAGTCAATGTGGGCCAATGTTGTTTGGTTACCAACGTTTTTCAAAATATTTTCTTTTGTGTTCTGCAAAAGAAAGTCTAACAGGTATGGAATGATGAAAGAATTTGCATTTCTGGGTGGACTCAACCTTAAATAATGCTTGAGCAAACAGAGAATTTAAACCAACAAAATTCATGTTTCAAGTTTTTTTTATAATAAATATATAAAGTTAAACGCCACTTTAAGTCTCTTTTACAGGAACCCTTGGGATTGCTGGAAAAAACCCACTTCAACCAATTACTACTTTCCAAAAAAAAGCGTCATCAAATGTGCGTGGGCATCACATTCCTGATTTGATTGTTCCACTTAGTGAGGTATTTAATGTGTTATTTTGAGAGACCTGTTTAAACTGCTAATGTCTCAGTGTTGTTTGGCCCTTTAAAGGCAAACTTTTAAAGGCACTCGGATAAGACCAATGAATGCACCAAAAATTTGACCACAAAACCCTCAAATTAAATTCCAATTAACTGCTAGTGAAACACTTCAACATGACAACAAACAATGTGGACCACACTTATCCAGAACTGGCAGGTCTTAAACATTATGTGCAGAGACAGGACTTTCCTCTCAATAAAAGAAGACATCAATAAAAATGATGTAATAGGGTGAAAAAAATAAGTTATCACTTATGACATTGTGACTGTGCTATATAAGAATACCAAGACAGAGAGTGAGGACAAAAATATCTAAAGCTACAGAGACAGATGGATCACTGAGCCAGCTTTCCTCATCTGCGTCAATTCGCCAAACACCTTGTATCCTGTCACAACCTGTGAGAAACCTACAGTATTCCTTCATCTCCGTTCCAGGAGAGATTGTCCCCGGAGATGACAGCTGTGGATGTGTCGTGTCAACTGCGTGTCAGGATGTGAGGTGTACATCAGCGGTGACAGCCGGCCCGTCTCTGAATGACTCAACAATAGTAGGTGATGCCAGTTGAGTCGATGAGAGTGTTGAGCGGCATATGTGCACCGAATCTATAATCTCCTTCATGACTCAGCGCTTCTATCGAACCTCCTTAAATAAAGCCAGTGCTAAAAATATAACAGGAACGCGTTGGTGTGTGAAATGCTAAATCACCCAAAAGTTCTTTTTTTTGCGTTTTATCACCCAGTGACTTCAACTGAATCGAACAAAATGTCTGAGAACCAACATTTCTGTCATAGTAGGAAAAATGGAAATGGTAGTCAAAGTTGCCCTAGAACTGTTTGATTTCCTAAATTCTACACAGCATTTCATTTTGATTCAATACTTTTCCTACTGTGGTAGTCAATGATGTCCCAGTAATGTCAGTTGCTAACATTTTTCCAAATATCTATCTTTGTGTTTATCAGAACAAAGACATTTGGAACAACTTGAGGGCGAGTAAATTACGACAGGATTTTTATTTCTGGGTGAACTGTCCCTTTAAATCTAATCTAGAAATAAATAACAGAATCAAGAGGACGCTAATGTAGATTAATATACTGTAGCAGGATTATAGTACTTTGATTTACATTGGGTTAAACTGAAAACCTTCCACAAACATTTTAATGCTGAGTCTTTGTGGCAGACAGAAATGACATTCCTTTACAAATATGGGCATGAGGAAGAGGATGTAGGGTTATATGGAGTGGAATAATTTGCCACTGGCTTTCTAAAAATATCTAATCAGAAAGGATCAACAACACTGCAGAGTGAAGTCCACTTAGACCTTTTTTGTCTAAATGGTTCCATAAAGAACCTCCAACATCTGAAGAACCTTTCTGTTTCCAAAAATGGTTCCTCTATTGCATCACTGTAAAGAACCTCTTTAGCACCTTGTTAATTTTATAAAGTTTGCCTCCCATGTACAGGCTTGAATATAAAGGTGCTTCATGATGCCATAAAAAAACTTTTTTTGTCTAATTGGTTCCATAAAGTTTGAAGAAAAGAGTGTAATGACTTTATGATATAAAGACTGTGAAATACTGTAACTGCACCAGAGGAACACTCATCTCATTCTAGACTTTTTGTTTTTGCAGAATTCATTTGAGTATTTACATGCGAGTATTTTATATAAAGACAACGCTATCAAAATGTAACCTAAAATCTTGTAAATCATAAAGATACTGATACTTAAGAATCAGTCGTATGTTTATTGACCACTGGTTACAGTACACTGGGTCCTTTTTTACACGTTCACAAAAACATTCAGGAAATGTAAAGACATGTAATCCAAAGTAAAGCGTCCGATTTGACAAGTCAAGTCAAAGCTGTAATTAAAACAAAGCTGTAAGAAGGAAGTACAGTGTATTAAATATGCCAACCCACCTTAAGAAGAACCAAAAGAAAGGAACCTCAGTTTAAATCAAAGAAATTCAGTTTTTCTTTCAATCCACTTAAGCAGTGGTTCTCACCTTTTCACGTTGACTCCTCCCTGTAAACCCATTTAAAGAACTGTCGCCCCCCAAAACTGTATATTGAGAATAGATAAAATATTGTGTAAAATATACTGTGTATAAAGAAGCTAAAAAACCTGTATATGACAGATTGATCTCAAGAGATCAGATTATAAATGTAACAACGCTGCTGATGAAAACAAAAGAAACCCAAAGGAAACCATCACAGATAAAGATTTCCATTAAAATACCATTGTGACCTATTAGCTTTTAGCATTTTAACCATTACAAAATTGTAGTGTTTTGGCCATTTTTCTAAAAGTTTTAATCCACCAGATCACGTTGATTTTAACACAAGGGAGAGTTTATTCGCAGTTTATAATACAGACGTGGTGTGGTGTCACTTGCCTGATGAAAATAGCGCTTTACATATGTGATAACTTTCAACAGCTTTAAACAGCCGTCCAAATTCAGAAATATATGAAAAGGGACTTTATTTAAACACCACTCCCTTCACGTGCACTCTGAACTTATCGTAAGAGACAGGGAGAGACTTGCACTTATACTGAAATTACAGTCTGAAAGACAAACATCATTTTATGATCTACCGGTTTCTTTAAATGATGTAGAGGTAATGCTGCTGCTTCCTGAGTGGACGTTTACCTACTTTGTAGATTTTAGCGCAGCCTAAAATTGCACTGCGCAGGACACAGAATGAGTCTGTGAACATTGCCCTCCGTCAATTTGCGATCGAGTTCCAAAGATTGGGGTTTCAGGGGAACCGTCGCGCCCCACCTGCAGTACCTCTGTGCCCCCCTGGTTGAGAACCACTGCACTAAAGCTTAAAATTACTGCACCACGACACACTCACTTACCAGCTTTCGGCCTGACAGAAAATCCATCAACGATAAGAAGCTATATATAACACACATTAGCTCAATGACACTTCAGTTAACTTCAGATTTTCTGACAATACAACCCCCCCAAAAAATAAAAATAGTCAAAGTAGGAACACAGGTTCGATCTTCAGAAATCGAGATGCTGCCGTTTCAGTGTTCTTTGAGGGCAGTGTGCCATGCATGTGGGCATTAAAACAATTACAACTGTTCCTCGGCCAAGCCTTGTATTTACTGACTTAGTGGCATAAAACCATTCTTAACAGGGGGTGGAAGAAGGGAAAACACATACTGAGCCTAACATTCATCTTGAAATGAATGTCAAATTTAACAGTCCTCTGCGTTTAATCGAGACCAGACCCTGTTTGTCGGGAGATGAATTAGCCTCACATGGTGGAGGGGGGAAATGGTGAGCTTTTTTAAAACAGTCTTCCTCTGCATGAGAAAAAACACGATTTATCTTTAACAGATCCCAGCCAGATCTCCCCAGGCTCCTTTTTTTGTGTTCAACTTTAACCTTGGCTAAATATAACTCGTGCAACTATAAAACAGCACAATGCTTCTCTTAGGAACACAGTTCAAGACAGCAAAGATGAGTCATAGTTAGGATCATATTTTCATACCATTCGAGACAAACTATCAGATATTTAGAACATCTGAAAATAAATATTACAACGGAAATGTTACAGGGGAGTATAACAGTATGTCCTAACCAGGCGTGTTGCCATAAAAGCAATCTCCTCCGCTAAATCTGAGTTGTTGTCTTAAACAACTATGAGAATCGATGACAGAATATTCAAAGCTATGGAGACAATGTTTCCTGAAAATAAAAAGTTCAGAAATAAAAAAAGACTGTAAATGATATATGAATTTGATTACAGATGTTTAAGATTTCTTTTGAAAGTCTAGAAGAAATTCATGACATTTCTAGGGTCTGTTTCTTCAAGTTGCTCTCTTTTTAATCTAGTTGCTACAGGTATGAGAAACAATTGAGATACTAAAACGTTTTAGTCCTAGAATGAAAAGCCATACGATCTTTCCAGACTCCAGAATGCATACAATCAAAATTACGTTTGGCACGAAAAAAGAAAATAATCTCATTTTGCAACATAACATAATGTTCCCAAGATTATATCTAGGCTATTTCAAGAGTCCTCCAGCACAAACAAGCAAAGGAAAATCAAATGCTTATTGACAGCTCCCTCACCGGAGAAGTACTGATAATATTTGGATGACTATACGGTGAACCGATATGACAGGAAATGGAGTCTCGGTATGCGGTGCCTGAGATGTCCGTGCTGTTATTAGAGGAAGCAGGTCACCTGCATGGCACCCAGAAAAAATACAAGTGACCTTCTGACTTGCAATGTTCCCGGCAAGAAGCAAATAAATGTGATGAGTCCAGAAGACCCGCTGCTTTTCCTGCTATTACTCAGCATTACGAAGCTCAGCTCCAGTCACGGCACAGGCTGGGAAACATGTCTCGGAAACTTGAGAGACGGAACAAGTAACAGAAGGGTTTAAAAACATGTTCTTATTTTGGCGAATAGTAGTGATGTCTTTTGGAAAGATTCTGAGGTAGTATACATACCTGCCTCACATTTATATTTATTCATTTGGCAGATGCGTTTATCCAAAGCAATGCTCCAACCTAGCTAAAGGAATAGTAACTTTAAAGGGGTCCGATGGCGTGTATACGTGTTTTTCTGTCTTTGGTGTGTTATAAGTTGCCCATGCATGTATTAGACACGTAAAATTGCAAGTGTCGGAACGAAATATGCATTCTATCTAAAAGCGAATGCTCACCCAGACCTGCCTGAAACGCTTTGTGTAACCACACCCCCACTAATCTACGTCAGTTCGTGGTATGATTTGACTAAGACCCCCAAATGTATACGCAAGTGAGGTGGGCCTACCTGTCAGTACAATTGCTTTGGAACCCGATGTTCCAAATATGGTAAGTGGCGTTACATTTCCGTCACACGCTTGCAGTATTCGACCAATCACTACACACTGGTTAACTGGCCAATCATAGCACACCTCGCTTTTCAGAGCGATGAGCTTTGTTAAAAATCGGCGTTTCAGAGAGGCGGGGCAAAGAGGAGATACAAACATGCACGGTATGTGGAAATACAGCGTTTTTGAACCTTAAATTGTGTAACACATTGCATTACATCTAAAACAAATGATAATATAATTTTTAGCCGTGTCATATGACTCCTTTAAAAAAGACATGAACTGAAAATGACTGATATTTGTAACTTAATTCTCTGGTGTTTTTGTGGACTATTCATTGGTGTACATTCAAGTTATATAAAGGAGGAAAAAAGACTTTCTCTGCTGATGAAATGATGCTGTAACCAAGGCTGTGAGTGCAGGGAAAAGTAATATTAACAACAAAAGCTGAACGTTTTCACTTCACAATTCAACAAATTCTTAATCATTATAACCAAGGTCCATTCTACATTACTTCATGCTGAAAAGCACATTACACAAGTTAAACGCGTGTTTGCCTTTGTAAATTCTTCCATGATGAAACAAAAAGTCTCTTCTATTTTTGGATAGATGGATCTTTGGAATATTCTTTACGAACATTCCTCACATGCTTCATTAAAATTCTCATCAAAGTTGCTGATGCTGTCAGCACACAGAGATATGCAAAAGACCACTCTGACCCTGGTCACCACGCAGGTATTATACAACATTTCACTGATTCCAGACCAGCTCCGGTGAACCATTAAAGCTTGAAGATAAACACCTATCCAAATAAAGGATGTGAAATCAATAATGACCCTGGAGGTCTGACAGGGTGTGCGATGGGGAAGATGAGAGCATCGCAGACTTCAAAAAAAGATGGGCTGAGGGGCAGAAGAATGACGCACTGGACATGAAGTGATTTTTTAGTAATGAATGGTGTGTGGTGGGATTGAGAGAGCTGTCACAACAATGGTGTGAGTCATTGCATACCTGCCCGCAGACAAATAACTCTGAGTGCAATATAACCAGCGGGTACTAGAAAACAATTCGACAGAAAATCATTTAAAGAGGTTTACAAGAAAAATCACTTGAAAGGCAAGAGATGGAACGTTCTCTGTTATTATAGGACTAATAGTCCACAGGTTTTTTCTGTTTGTTGTCTGTGTCTGAGATCCCACAGGACAGTTTATTACTGTAGATTACGTTAATATCAATGATCATTTCTTATAGACAACAGTGATATTACACAGAGAACACGAGACATTTGGATGAAGTTGCATGAGGTTTTCTCCAGAGAAACAGACTCTGGTGCTCTCACATGTGTCTCAGAGAAGATTCCGAATGAATGAACTTTTAATAAACTGTCCTCAGATTGAATCAAATGATTTCAACGCAAACTCGTTTCCATCTTCCAGATTTTCAGAATTATGATATCTTTGCTGTCCTTTTGAAACCTTGTACGTCAAATTCGCTGTTTTTCAGGAAATGGAATAAACACCGTACTTTTTAAATGACTGAATACTGTGTTGTCAATGTTGACAAGCACTTTTTGAAACTTTATATTGATTAGATATTTGCAAAACCCAGTGGCAAACATAAAGGGTGACCAATAATGCTGATTTATGGCAAAAAAAAGAAAACTCACGAAATATGGAGATACGTTTCAGAAGGACACCAGCGATATCCACTTTCATATTACTGTGTAATATTATTTAATATTACACTTTAATATTTTAATTACTGTTAAATGTGTGTCCATTACAAGACAAACATTTCAGACATATAGCTTAAATGTCCATTAAATCTCCAGAGCTATGAAAGAGCAGCGTCTGAGAACTAAACATTTCGATGAGTTAATATTACTAAATGCATTAGCTAACAATAAACAATTTAGTTTTTCAGCATTTATTAATCCTATTAGTTCATATCAATACAGTTGTTCATGTGAGTTCATGTTGCATTAACTAATGTTAACGACGTTTGATTTTAATAATGTATTAGTAAATGCTAAAATGAACATAAATTAATATTAATAAATGCTGTAGAAGTATTGTTCACTGTTAGTTCATGTTAGCTAATACATTAACTAGCTGTTAACAAATTGCACCTTTTTGAAAAGTGTTACCTACATTTCCTCCTAAAAGAAAGACCCTCTATTTAAAATTCACACATATTTTCCAAGTTCTCCACTGACTAAAAACATGATACCCTGTGTACTTCCCCTTTCGAAAATACTACCACAGTAGTGCACGCTACTCTGTTAAGTGTTCATTTCCCCCACACAAGTCTAAACATTACAACCCTTTTTTATTTGTACTTCAAAATGATGAATGACGCTGTGACACAATCTAAATGTCTCTCTAAATCAGCAACGCTCACACTCATCCACTCCAACTCCAAACAAACACGTAGCCCCGCAGTCACGCTGGAAGTTCCTGCCCTACCTTGACCTCCTGACTGGTGAACACTTCCATGTCCACCGCGCAGGCGATGAAGGTGGAGATATTACAGTCCACGCTTCTGGAGGGCATGCTGGGCTCACTCAGCGTTAGGAGATGTCCGGCCCCTGACAGAGAGTGTGTGCGGAGCGTGTCTGAACGCACGCGAGCCTCTGTGTTTGGATGTGCTGGTGTTCTGGTCTGGAGAGCTTGCTGTAACTCTGAGCGTGTGTGTGAGAGTGTGCGCTCTGAAAGCGAGCGAGCGAGCGGGCAGCAGGCGAAGCACGAGCCCCCCACTCCCTTTCTCTGTGTGATGACATCACTGCCTCTTTTATGAATGCTCGCTTGCACTTGCACATGCCAGAGCTGCGTTTATTTATTCATCCCTTATCTCCTGTTCCTCTCACCTCCTTGCTCTGCTGTTGCCTTAAGACGCTTGCTCTTTTGGACAGTAATTATTTTGTGTGACATAAAGACATACATTTAAAGTACTGTATGTGTTGTCAGGGAATTAAACCCATGACCTTGGAATCTCTAGCACAGTTCTTAAACAGTTTAACTGCTGTGAGTATATACAATAATAGTTTATTGTTATTGTTGTCCCTTCTATTTTTGGCAAAATATTAGTGGCAAGACTGGCTGGAGGCTTACAAAACACAGGACAGCAGAATGACTCAGCACTGCAGATTTATATGCAGAGGCGTCATATAAGGGAATGAAAGCAGGAGGTCTGAATGAAGATGGACAGCAATAGAGAAAGAAATTTGGTTTATGCACCCAGGCATGACGGAAGTACTATTAATAGATCTGACTGACATCATTTAGCAACAAACAAAAATCTAAATTCAGGAAGCTATTTTTGTTAATGATGCGAGATCTTGACTTAATTACTGTTTGACAAACTGTACGAGCAAAATGACTATTAGAATACAAAACACTGTTTAGTCACCAAATACTCCATAAGTGAGAAAATCCTGTAAGCGAACCTATGCTGGGTTGTTTTAAGCCATTGTTAGGTCAAATATAAATCATTTTGTAGGTTAATTTAAAGGTACAGTTTATGAAATGTAGTGGCATCTAGCGGTGAGGTTGTGAATTGCAACAAATAATAGTGATAATAGTGTTCAGTTTTTTCCACAAATCAATTGATTCGCTGTATAAAACGCCAGTCTAAAGTTACAAGGGGCAGGGATTACTTTTGTGCTGAATGTATTAGCGTTTTTGACTTTCATCGATTTGACTTTCATTAATTCAACCAAATTTCTATATAATTATCTTTTTGAAAAAACAATGCCACCCACATCGTGGATCGACTGGGGGTGAGTAAATGAACAGCAATTTTATTTTTGGTAAACTAACGCATCAAGGAATATTAAATTAACTTACAAAGACAATATCCGTTTTAATTAAATCGCATAAAATGGCACAAATGCCGGATGACCTAAAAGTAACAGCTACAAAAACAGTATAAAAGAAACAAAATGAAATAAATAACAGAAATACAAAATAACAGGAGAAATGAGGATATGGTAAAAAACTGGCCCGCATCCTATTTATACTTTTGGAATCTGTCCCTCAAAGAAAAGTACGTGAAGACATATGATTTAGGTCTACTGTAGAAACAACATGACAAATTCCTTGTAAGGGGACCCGCGGTGTATGTAGATAGAAATAGCTCATTCTATGGGGATAAAAACATGATGCTTCATTATGTAAGGTCTTTATACACCTCTAGACATAGTTGTGTATATTATATTGCATTTCTGTCAATAGATCCTCTAAAAACATACACATTGAACCTTTAACCCAACTGCTGGGTGTGTTCTTTTTTGGAATGGTTTCCTCTTATTTTCAGCCCAGTGGTGGGTAAATAAATGAACCTAGAAAATGTCCAATATTGATCCAACATTGGGTTGAAACAACCTAGCATAAGTAAATTTTTAACCCAACTCTTGAGGTTGTGTCTTTTTCACCCAACCATGGGTTAAAAATAACCCAGCATTTTTAGAATGGAATAGATTTTGATGGCTAAATCAATAAAAGTGCAATTCAAAACTTACGCCTTTGCTATATCGGTTTGAACAAACATTGCAGGTTACTTTACATATCAGTAAGGTATGTGAGCTGAAAATGACATTTCTTGCAAAATATTACCCGACATCTCAACTTATAATAATTATATAAGCTAAATTATTGAAAATCAGAGTGAGGTGAGGAGACCGTTTTGAACACTGATTTTTTATGTTCTTAATGACAGATTTGATTTTTAACCAAAAAAAGATTGCAGCTTTAATAAACACTGCAGAACATCTTAATTCTTAATAAAATAAAATCTACTTTTAACGTATTTTACTTTTAAAACAGGCAGTCGCATATTTGTTACTGTCCTTCCGAAACCTTGAACATCCAAATTCACTGTTTTCCAGGAAATGAACAGTAGATTTATTTACATTTAGTGTAACAATTTACGGACTACACTCCCCATAATCCTTTGCACTCGTTTATCTCCATGATTACAGCCGCACCTGATCGTCCCTGGACACTTTATAAACCATGTGTTTTATCTTGTCAATGGTCAGGGGCCGTTTCAATAAGGAGGTTCAACCAACTCTAGGTAAAACCGTGAACTCAGAGTTGGTTTACTTAGAAATTAGAAACTTTGAGTTTTTGGTTTCAGAACAGCTGATTTGAGCTAGTTCAATTTACTCTGGGTAGGCTTACACTGGTAAATTACCTAATAAATTACCTTAATTGCTTCATTTCTGCATTTATGTCTGTATTTATTAATTTCTTTATTCATGCACTTTATTTATACACTTTATGAAGTCATTTATCATCGTCTATAGAAAATTATGCTCTGATGTAATACACGTATGGTGGCAGATGTTATTGATGTAAGGATGGATGAGATATATTTTGATATCTAATTCACTGTACAGAAAAACGGTACAGTATTAATAATAATGATTTATGGCAAAAAATAAAAATCATGAATTGTGGAGGTTTCAGAAGGACTGCCGAAAATAGTCTCTGTTGCCTAGAGCAATTATACATCATACAAATATTTGACCACAGAATATCACAATCATGTGTGTTGGATAGCCATAATAAAGCAATCTTAATCTGGGTGAGAAGGGAAAAATATAGACATGGAGCATATGAGCTCTCTGTACCGAAAGGTCAGTCTCTGTTCTAAATGAACCACGCTAAAAGACTCCAGCAGACAGTTGAATCATCACATTGTCTGCACTCGTGTCTCCAGAAGATCATGTTTACCTTTCCAGCACTCTCAGAGCGCTGATAGAAGGGAACTGTGAGAGTATGTAACATTGTCCTTTCTCAATGTGAGCGCTGGTTTTATCTGAGCGAGTCAATAAACCGCCTGCTTAAATGACTTTGGCACCAAGACAACCTTGAGAGGGGAAGTGGTCTCACTACATGACACCTGGCACAGAAACGGCTATATGGATGCTGCTAATCTAAGGCTTCACTGTAATGGATGGATATGAGGCTGCTGGTATATTGGGCTCTCTGATAGTGACCGCGTCAATGACATAATGGGCCTTGAGGATGCACAGCACAAAAGTTAAAATCCTATAGAGAATATTAAATTCCTTCAATGTTCACATTTCTGCATTGTTTCAAAGCAGTAGAGAGAAAACGAAATTGTAAAATACACTGAATATATGGTATTAAATTACATGGTATTACTGCAATTTTTCACAAGATGTATGTTAGCGTTACTAACTCTAAATAAATCAATAAAAAAGAAAAACTGATTTAGGAGCAGAAGTTTTTCCAAGCTAAATTTAAAGGGATACGTAATTCAGCTAAAAATAAAAAACAGTAATGTTTTATGTAATACATTAACAGTACTCACCCTCATAAAATTTAAAACCCATATGATTTATGGCCCCCCTTTGACTTTTATTGTGTGGAAACAAAGATAGTCACATAGTGTACTGTACGTTTTTGGGTGAAGTATCCTTATCAGCGTAACACACACAATCCAGCGAGATACAACAATTAGAGAAGCATATAGACAGTATTATATGGAAGTTAAACTATGGAAACAATGGAAAATTTAACATGCATTAACTAATGGTCACTTAAAGGGTAAGTTCATCCCAAAATCAAATTTGTGGGATTTTTTACTCACCCACATGACGTTAAACATGTTTTGAGACTTCCGGATGCTTCAGAGCAAAAATAAAGATATTTAGGTGACATCCGAGAGATTTCCAGGCCTCCTCATAGACATAATGGTTATAGTTGTTGTCAAGGTCCAGAAAAGTACAAAAGACATTGTTAAATTGGTCCATCCGCTCATAGTGGCTCAACTGAATTTTTGACGAGGATGCTTTATTTGCGCCCATGAAGTCTCAAAACATGTTTAACGTCATGTGGGTGAGTAAAGAAATCACATCACATTCCGTAATAATTTACCGACCCTCAAGTTTTCCAAATCTGTATAAATGTCTTTGTTCTGATAAACACAGGGAAGATATTTGGACAAATGCTTGTAACCAAACAGTTCTTAGCCACCATTGACTACTATAGTAGGAACATTTTCAAGGGTAGTTAAAAGTGCTCCCCGAACTGTTTGCTTTTCTACATTCTTCAAAATATCTTCTTCTGTGTTTAACAAAACAAAGAAATTGAAGAAATGTATAAAGCAATTTTTCTTTGTTCATCAGATTAAAGACATTTACATGGAGACAGAATTTTCATTTTGGGTGAACTGTTCCTTTAAGTGATATAAAATGCAATAATGTGTTCTAATGTTGTTTTTATTAAATGTTAGGGAACAATGTCTTTGGTCTCCCTCTAACATAAGAATGTAAAATAATATTTGCCCAGACTCAACGCTCTCAGTTAGAGGAAACTATGCATTCAGTTTTTAAGGGTTAAAACTTAAGTTCATGCTCTTTAAAGAAAAATGGAAAACCTAGTTACATTATCAAAATAACTCATGCCAAAGAGGATGTAGAACAAGGAAACAGCACATTCCGTGAAAGACGCGACACAGGTGGACACTCATAATTACCGGCAGACTGTGTCATCATCTAGCTCCAGAATATATAATGCACTAATGCTGCATCAGGGGACTCAACTGACCTCGGGCAGGGCAGAAGAACTGTGTTCAGGTACACACAAACAGATCATGACATAATAAACATGCAGTCATGCCTTTGTCATCCATCATGTGTATTCTCTCTCTTGCTGTCTGTCTCTCGCCGATCGAGTGCTGTCTCAAGGGTTGGTGACACTCCACAAGTGTAGCATAACAACAGTGGCCGTGTTCAGGGGAATCTAAACCCATCTATCTGGACTTTGTTATGGAAATGCAGTAATCTGTCACTCCATCAGCACTGATCACAGCCTGCATTCAATCCACACAAACTCCTTAGTCAGCTCTCACACACGAAAACACATTACACAAACAAACAGACAGACGGGAAGAGAAAAGTAATGAGGTGGGCCACAAACATGTTCCAAGGAAAAAAGGGTATCTTTAGGTGGGCTATTTAAAGATAGCATGCATTTAAAAAGCATTTTCTTTCATAATAGGTTTCTGGTTTTATCGAACAATTTAAAAGGTATTAGTTCGTCACTGCCTATTATTTTAATAAGGTCATGTAACCAGTGACCTAATATCGCTGGTGTCAATGACGTTCTCCTTTTGTGGTGCAAGGCTAAATAAATAATGACCACATTTCCAGTGAACTGTTCTCTTAAAGGGGTCATATGGCGCGAATACATGTTTTTATGTGTTTATGGTTGCAAATGCATGTATTAGACACATAAACTGCAAAAATTAAGGTGAAACAAAAGATGATTTCTATCTAAAAGCGAATGCTCACCCAGACCTGCCTACGTCAAAAAAAATCTACGTCAGTTTGTGGACAGCCCAAATGTATACGCAAGTAAGGTGGGCGTACCTGTCAGTACAATTGCTTTGGAACCTGATGTTCCAAATATGGTAAGTGCCGTTACATTTCCGTCACACGTTTGTAGTATTCGACCAATCACTACGCACTGGTTAACTGGCCAATCATGGCACATCTCGCTTTTCAGAGCGATGAGCTTAGTAAAAAATCTGCGCGTTTCAGAGAGGTGGGCAAAGAGGAGATACAAACACATAGAAAATACAGCGTTTTTGAACCTTAAATCGTGTATACACATTACACTACGTCTAAAACAAACGATAATATTCGTTTTAGCTGTGTCATGACTCCTTAAAATTTTTTATTTTAAAGGTCCAATGTGTCATTTCTTGAAGGATCTATTGATAGAAATGCAATATACATGTTATATACAAAACTTTATCTCCCGATGTGTATAAAGACCTTCCATAATGAAGCGTCATGCTTTATTACCTTAGAATGAGCTATTTCTATCTACATACACCGCAGGGCCCCTTGCGGGGAATTCTCCATGCTGTTTCTACAGTAGCCCTAAAGGGACAAACTGCTGTACAGAGCGCGTTTCATAATAAATGATCTCCTCCGGCAAAGAAGCCAAAACGTGATATTATCTTAGTTCTGTGTCAGCCACCGAAGTGCCTCGAAAGGGTGGGGTGGAGTGAGCCGTTGGTGGCAATTCGCAACCTCACCACTAGATGATGCTAAATTTAAAACACTGGACCTTTAATACTGACAAATAAACAGATTCACACACACATTCATACTCAATTTCTGTGCACGGTTATTATCAGATCTATCTGGAGCAAAATCAGGTGTCCAGATGTCCTTTATTTCCTCTCTGGGCATATTTAATTTGATGAGGCTGATAACGTTCTGCAGGTCGCGGGTGCGAAGAACAGATGATAAGCTGAACTGAAACCACCTGAATATACTTTACAGCAGACTCCTGCGTGTGTTTAAACAAATGGAGAAAGCTAATAGAGCCACCGGCGATTTGGATGAAGGGGGAATGAAACTGGTCTTGAGACGTCTATTTGGAAAGACGCTTACACTTACAGGTATGATGACATTCCAAGGGAATGTCAAGTTGACAGATATTTCCTGAATATAACATGTTTCGTAACATGACAATATGACACCTAGTCCTATTGTGCAAACCATACAAATGACAAAAATAGTAGGCAGTATCCTCAAATATTCAAGTACGCTAGTATAACATTACAAACACAGCCAAAGAAAAGACAGGAAGAAATGGAAACACAAAGACACACACGAGCGTAGAATAAAAAAGAGCAGTGAAACAGAGACAAACACACAATGAGAATGTGAGACGGAGCGAGTAGCGCAGAACACTGATTAATAGCACTGCTGATGAAAGGCTAGTATTGACAGTCCAGTAGTTCGAGAGAGAGAGAGAGAGAGAGACTAGAGATCCTTAGAGAGAGAGAGAGAGAGAGAGAGACACCGCGAGAAGCGTTTAGATACATGACACTTAATCATTCTGACCCTTAAATCATTTCAGGGAATATGGACACGTAATTTAATACAAGCACACAATGTTACATTCTATCACATTCTGAGCACTTTGAAAGCAGAATAAATGTACCTTTGATGAGCACTCGGCGAAATTCTTTTAATCTTAAACCACTGTTGAATTGCTTTATAAGAGTCATGAACTAAAGGTTAGCATAAATTGTGACTACTCTGAGCCGTGGCCTAATGGTAAGCACACACCTCAAAGACCTTGAGCTGTGCTGCTAATATGGACACTGTTTGTTCGAGTCTGACTTATTGAAATTAATTTAGCTAAAAAAATTAATCTTTGGCCTTTTCGGTTTTGCAGACATATCCAAAAAGTATTTTAAATTCCTTTCTTGGAGGGGTGGTCGTCCTAAAGCAAGAAAGGAATCTGTGTCTTGATAAAGGACACACGACTTCATCTCAAGATAGTAAGAACTAAACCTGCAAATACAGTCGTTTTCTCACCTTTATTTATACATTTATTAATGTTTAAGTTTAGTAAGAAGTAGACCTGTCATATACAGTAATAATCACTATATACAGATAAACAGATGCAAATGATTTCCATCTCAAGATATTTAAGAGCAAACATCTTTTCTACTGTTGTAGTTAAGTAGTTGTAGGTTAGAGCAGTGCGTTAACAACGCAAGGTTGTGGGTTCGAACCCAGGGGATTGCAAATACCTATGTATAAATGTATAGGATAATGCAATGTAAGTCGCTTTGGATAAAAGCGTCTGCCAAATGCATTAATGTAAATGTAAACATATGACATGCTTAAAACACACGCTCAAGGTCAATCCGCATGTTCAAGGTCTACCTACTCTAGCAACAGAGTCTGTTACCTTGGTGACATTAGTGTACCAGCAGGGGGACGTGGGGGGGTTATCCGCAGGCAGAGACTAAAAAATATCTCTGTGAAAATCTCTGTCAAACCCATCCCTTTAGGATTAGGGCCAATTTCAAAGAGATTAAGGACAATTTCGATGGGATTAAGTGCATTTCATATTGGATTTGAGTTGACCCGGGAACAATTTATGGCTGGGATTATATAGAGAGAAAATAAGGTTGAGAACATACATGTGTGGCCAGGAGAAATCCAAACCAGCCAACAGATGTGATCGACTACAGAAAACCTGTATCAGTCCCAGTCGAGATGAGAGATCTGGGGTATTCAGGAGAAGAGTGACAAATATATTTAATTTGCTTTTAAGGATCATTTGTAAAACTGTATGGGATGATAAAGAAACATCTACCACGATATAATCACCTACTTGTCATTTATCTTACTTACAAAAACATTTCTTTTGGTACAATAGATGCTCTTTGCGCTTGTAATGATGCATCCTACCAGCAGGAGCTAACTGGACAACGACAATAGTAAAACCATAAATAAGTTTCAAGCAAGACCTAAAAAAAGAGAAAAGAGACAGGTATTCATCTGACAAGATGATTGAGTAAATTACATTATTCAGAATCGCAGAAGAATCATGATCTCTATTTGAAACAAAAGAATCGCGATTCACAATTTATCCAGAATCTTAAACCTTCAAACAGTATTTTTAAATGAACTGTTTGGGTGTGCATAAATGTAAACTAAATGTACATAGAAGCAGGTCATTTGTTAAACACCACAATAACATGCTTTCAATTACATGCATAAGGTCAACATTTGATTAACCAAGGATGGCTTCACCAGAAATGTACTGTTGCGGTTCTTAAAGAACCCTTAAGGCCAGGAGTCTAGCTTGATCTAATGTCAGACATTTAGCAAACGTTTAGACACCACTCCCAATGAAGTGTAGTCTTCAGCCAGTTATACTGCTATCATTCCCCCATTCCACATTCAGCGTGCGATTAAAGGCAGCTCAGATTGCCAATGAACATTAAATGAGGATTCTTGATGATACACAACTGCTTTAATCAAATGCAACTTTACAAACACTGTTGCACAAGCTCTGAGCGATGTTGCTTGAATGACGTGAACGCGCTTATTCAATTGCCTTGTAATCTAAACGCATAAATCATGCGAAGTGTTTTGTCTGTGGGCAAATGGGCACTGAGGAACAGCCAACATCTATAAACACATTTGGGGCTGATGTGGTCAGTGCACATAAGAGATGCACGGAGTTCAGTTCGCGTTCACGATGCAGGTGCCTGTAACTTGTGCTCTGTTGTACATTTTTATTCAATCTGGTAACGCATTGCTCGGCACGTACAAAAGCACACACATACACTACCGATAATGCCAGGAAAAGGCCTGTTGACACAAATGATCCCTATCTGCAAGCAAAGCACAAACATCTGCACCAGATACACAACAGCTCACTCACTGTTTTAGATAAACACACTTCCGCTCGCAAGCACACCCTGGCGTGCATCCACTCACACATGCATTCTCATTGAAACTGTGTGACAGCCTGGGGAACTGCTTTAGAAACTACAGGGTCGTCGGGCGTTGGCGACGCCAGATGCCCGTGCATGAGTCACAGCGGTTTTAATCAATGCTTTGCACCAGTCAAGCATAAGACGGCCAGTCGGTCATCATCAATTACAAGCATCTTGACCTTCAGACCTGATGTCAGAAAGATCACTTCGATTACAATTTATTGGTCTGATAACAGACTTTGATATTATCTAAAACTGACTCAATAGCTAAGGGCACTTTAATACAGGGTCATGGAATTGATTCGCTGGGAACACATACCGTATACTTGTACAGCACAATCTCACAGGAATTCGTCAAAAAGTTTAGGACGTTTTCTTTTTAAATGTTGATCAAACTGACATTTACAATACAATCTACTGTAAGTACAAACGGTTTCATGGCCAGAAGTTAACTTTCGGTCTATGCTTGGTTCTAATATAACAATTTATTTTATTAATATAATATTAATCTATATGAACATTTTTGGTATATTAATGGTATTAAATGAAAACTACTCAACCGTTACTGATTCTTTCCTACCGGAAGTTCAGTTTGGGTCACATAACGTTTGTATTTATCGCTGAAACCGTCTATACACAGGACAATACAATACATACAGTACACAAATAAACAACTGACACCTCCACTAAATCATTAGTATAAGCTTTTGTGGCAAAGTAAGGAGACACTGATTTTTATGTACTGGCTCGATAACTGATATTTATATATTAGGGTCTTACTTATTACTTCGTAAGGTCATTTTTACCAAATGCTGAGGAGGGAATCGTTATGTAAATTTATTAGCGGCGATACACTGTAAAACTTTGCTGTAGTTTTGCAGCAGGTTTGCCAGTAACTTACTGTAGATTTAATCTGTAGATTTAATTTACAATTTTGTTGTAAACATAAACGTACCAAGTTCTTATATTTTCTTTCATTAAACAAGCCTAAATATCTTGCGTTACTTTTCTTGTTTTCAAGTCCCAGTGAAATTAAAAATGACAATTTTTATTTTTTCATGAAATATCTTATCACTGTGGGTCATTTTCTTTTTAAAATTCATGTATCTTTCCTATGGCTCAGTGATTAGAGCATGGCGCTATCGACGTCAAGGTCATGGGTGGGATCCCGGGGGACTGCACATAGTCAGAAACAAATGAAGTGTTACTCGCTTTGAATAAAAGCATCTGCCAAATGCATAAATGTGAATGTACCCTCATAATCTCCAGTTAAAATGTGTGTACTTCCGCCCTGAAATGACTATCCATCTCAAATGACGTAAATTAGACGCCTTGGCCGGAGCATCCCTGAACTCCTCCCATTCAACAGTCTGCTGCTAGTTTCATTTGAAAATCAATGCAACAGCTGTTTTTACACATCCAATCAATTTGTAGCGAAAAACGCAAGCCACGGTCACTAATTTTCTTCTTTGAAATTCCTTTTCAATTGGAAATGTGTCAGAATACGGAAGTAAACTTGTACTTTAACAACTCATCCCGTCTGCTTATTTGAACAGAAAATAAACCCGTTCCAGTTCTCTGTTCCAGACTGTGGAACAGGTCTCTGGCAATACTGAGTGGTCCTCCATGTCTATCGCAGATTTAAATATAGAATGTCTGGAAGATTGAGATAAACGGAAAAGAAAAGGATGGAAGCCTTCTGTAGGAAACAATCAACAAACACAAAACCCTTTACATTAATATCTCAATTGTTTCTCCTACACAACAATGAGATAATTCTTCAAGTTTACTCATGGTCCAATTCATCTAAAACCAAGTTAAAAATCCAGTTTAACACCTAAAAATATAAGTCTCAGGAAAGGTCATAAGTTAGTGTGAAATGTCCATTAGTGGCAGCGGTCCTCTTTGGATCAAGACCCTGATGCTGCCCTAATGCAGAGATCTGAGATCTGAACGTGCCGTGGTTCCGTACACAGACAGAGATTAACAAAGCCCATACATCATTATCAGAGGATAATCCTCCACCCCTGAGCCCAGGCTTTCTGCTGTGTTATTGTTCGAAAAAGTTATTTCATTTCATTTTAGAGCGAGTTATATTTAGAAATCTGTAATACCAGAGCACTTGGACCAACAGTGCTGGTATTAACAAATATGACTGTTGTATTATCAGTGGATTTGAGGAGAATATTTAGAATTTTTACCCAAAGGTGAGATGTGCTGGAACAGACCTGGTCCGAGAAAAATTGAAAAACATTCAAATTGACCTGCGTTTAATGTGTACACATGCTCGATTGCTTGGATAACTCAAAGTGGTGCAAGAAGAGATTATGAAAGAAAGACCAGCTTTGATACACAGGGCTCGCAATGACTCTGATTTATGATCTGCTGTCGTGCTTATTCTTAAAAAAACAATTAACCTCTGCTGTTTGGGTCTGGCAGGAATTTGCCAATTACAGAGAGGAAGGAGCATACAATTGGGCTTTGCAACACTGCTCGCTTGGTTGTCTTCGCTCTGTCCTGTTTAAAATGCTCTTTAATGGGTTTACTGTGGTATATTATTTTTGTGGATTTAACAAACACTTCTTCTGGATGAATCCAGCTGAGGCCAATAGGCATTTTTATTACACTGTTGAGGAAAAGCAAGCTTAAAGTTAAACAGGAGAAACTTGTATAAGATTAGAATGTCAGCTTTGCTGTTAAACAGCACGTTTAGACTGAACAACTTAGTCCCCAGATCAGCTATCAAAAGTTGGGCTATACTGTAAAAAAAGCAACTCATTAATGTGGGTATCACAGCTGAAAATTGAAAAGGAGAAATTTAAAGAGTAACTATTACGTTTTATAAAATTATATTTCATGCAGTGTGTAATGTTGCTGTGTGTGAATACAAGTAGTCTGCCAAGTTGTAAAGCCGAAAGGGAATGAATACCAAGGATATTGGCTTGGGAAAAAGAGACTCACGCGAACGGGTGGTCTGTCGTTCTAATTTAAGTTCTGGGTCAGATTTGCGTCACTGCATGTAATGCCCACCTACGTTCCATTTGCAACACTGCACTCGGTAGACCAATCACAGCAGACTAGACCATCTGACCAATCAGATCCAGGCAGGGCAGAGTAGGCTGACAGAAAAGAGGGGATCGGAGAGATGAATTGCCCAGTGGGTATCCGGCTCCGTTGAACTGGCTATGGAAGCCTGCTCACACCGTTAATGTAGGCCAGTCTGGTCATCACAGCCGCCAATCCAGTTCTCACACGGAAGATGGCCGCCAAGCCAGCGTCTCCAGCCGTCATGGCCGCCAAGCCAGCGTCTCCAGCGGTCATGGCCACCAACCCAGAGTATCCAGCTGTCACGGTCCCAGGTCCGGTGGTCCCAAGTCCGGTGGCGTCCGTTCCTGAGGAGTTGTCCTTGAAATCAGCTCTGCCAGTTGTGGCTGCTGCTCTGCTGTGTGTCTGGGCTGTGCGCTGCTTGTCCATAGGTGGCTGCATCCGAATCCGCAGAGTCTTCTGCCTGGTCAAGGATGGACGCTTCTGAGTTCCCTGCCTGGTCCAAGATGGACCCTTCTGAGTTCCCTGCCTGGTCCAAGATGGACCCTTCTGAGTTCCCTGCCTGGTCCAAGATGGACCCTTCTGAGTTCCCTGCCTGGTCCAAGATGGACACTTCGGAGTTCCCTGCCTGGTCCAAGATGGACACTTCGGAGTTCCCTGCCTGGTCCAAGATGGACACTTCGGATTTCTCTTCCTGGTCCAAGATGGACGCTTCTGAGTTCCCTGCCTCAGTCAAGATGGCTGCTTGGGCTTTCCCTCCAGCTCTGCCAGCGCCTCCCTGGCCGCCTGATCGTGGCCCAGGTCCGCCTCGGCTCTACGCCAAGGTCCTGTTCCCCTTCACGGGCCTGGCCCTCCATCCCACCCCCTGTTCCACCTCCGCTCCTAAGCCCTCCTGGACTGTTGTTTTGGGGTGTCTGGAATCCGCCCCAGTCACGATCCAGTCTGTGTTTGCCCTGTGTATTGTGAACTTTAATTCTACTTCCTGTCCTGTCACATTTTGTAGTTCTGTTTTCTATTGGTTCTTTGTAATTGTCTACCCAGGTGTGTCATGTTAACCCTCATTAGTTTGTGTATTTATACCCCTGTGTTTCTCCTGTTGGTTGTCTGGGATTGTAGATCTGTAATTATGTTCTTTTGTTGATTCTTTGTGTGTTGTACATGTGTTCTTTGGTTTTATTAAATATATTATCTGCATTTGGATCCAGCTCTCCAGTCTCATTGTTACACGTAATTATCTTGTCCATCCATTTTATTCCTGTGGTTTTTGCAAAAATTACCCGAGGGACCTCATTCGATTTGCTTGCAAACATAAAACCTCTTTAAAAATCCATTCAAGGAAGGATGCCCAGTAATACTGTGAAAGATATCCGAGAGGAAAATTTCGGAGAAACAGCAACGAGAGGATACCAAGTTTTCTGGAAAGAAACAAACTACAACTCATCAAGTCTGCCATCTAGTGCTGCTTCAATGCAAACAAAAAGTGGGAGACTTTAAAATAAAGTTTAAAATCACATCTGGATCCTATATTAATCTTTCAAACAAGTAGGCTAGTATAATTTTATAATAAAAGCCGTGAAATGTGTCATTTCTGTTCCACCAAATGGAACCGCAAAAACCTTGTTTAAAAACAAGCATTCCCCACCTGCTATTGGTCGATTAAATAGTAGATAGTCCCGCCTAAAAGTGACGTCATTGGTTGAGCTGATGTTGGCGTGGTAGGGATGCATACATGGCCAGTGTTTTTGGGGGGAAATCATCTATGAACAGATTATTTAAAGTCTATCCACATTAAACCAGTGATGTTGAAAATGTTGACAACATTACACACTGTTTCTAGATGATACATGGCATTTCCCTTTCAAATACAGTTTAAGGGATCATTCACAAAAGAATAAAAATAATGTCATTATTTACTCACCCTCGTGTCATTAAATCCTGTATGATTTTCTTTCTTCTGCGGAACACAAAATACGTTTTTTAAAGAATGTTGGTAACCAAACGACATTGATTTTCATTGTATGGACACAAAACCATTTCTCAAAATATCTTCTTAGTGTTCCACAAAAGAAAGTGTCATATACAGGTTCTGAATGACATGAAGGTAAATAAATGATGACAGAATCAGAATTTTTGAGTAAAATATCTCTTAACATTATAGATGCAACTTTAGATGAAGTTTTACTATGGCCACAGTGAATTTCATGCAGACAAGGAGCCTCAAGTGCAATAATATGAACATTTCTCCATGCACCCCTGTGCCTGTTCCCAGCTGCCTGGCAACCCTGTGCTCGCTCACCCGCTAGTCATACAAAAGCACGGTGCCACCAGCACTGCTCTTGTCAATGCCAGCATATGGAGCAGCGCCTGAAGCCCCCTGAGGGTTTTCTGTGCCCTGAGCCCATCTATTTCTCTACATGTCTCCTGAATGCCAGTGTGAATGTCAGGGATCATCGTGCCGCTGGACACGAGTGACAGTGAGCTGAGAGAGCAATGCCTGAAGCAGGTCTGAGTTCAGTTTTTGCTTTGGGCAATCCAAGCAGCAGCTGTGTTTTTAAGAGAGCACCAGAGTGGAGGTCAAGGGAAGTACAGTTCGAAAAGAAATAGTTTTGAGGTTGAGCTCCTGTTGGATATGAATCAGTCTTCTCTCCATAACTTGGCAGTACAGCGGCTGAACAGTGCGGACATAAATAGTCTGTAACAGTTTACTTCAAGCCTGTTTGCAGTATATATGAATTCATTTATAACTGAAAAGTCACAATTATTTCTAAATTTCTATAAGTGTAATTTATTGTTGCTGCTTCTCAGAGGTGGCAATGCAATTACACCCACATAAAAAAAGCTTCAAAGTATGAACAGCTAACCGTATTGTGTTCTAAAGTAATGAAAAACAAGAAGAAATAGCTTTTTTAGTTAAACCACAAAAGGCTAGTGAGTGATTATACACACAAGGGATGACATAGAAAGAATACAACTTGTAAGCTATTATTTTCTTAGTGAACATCGGGGTTTAAAAACGATGTCACATACAGTGAGGGAAATAATTATTTGATCCCCTGCTGATTTTTTTTTGTAAACTTGCCTGCTTACAGAGAAATAAAGGGTCTATCATTTTTATGGTGGGTTTATTTTAACTGATAGAGACACAATATTAAAGAAAATTAGGGGAAAACATTTTATATAAAGGTTATAAATTGATTTGCATTTCAGTCAGTGAAATAAGTTTTAAAAATAACTTTGTACATGGTGGAGAAACCCTTGTTGGCAAGCACAGAGGTAAGACATTTCTGATAGTTGGTCACCAGGTTTGCACATTTGTCAGGATACATTTTAGTCCACTCCTTTGTAAATCTTTAAGGTTTCTTGTCTGTCGCTCAGCAAATTGGAGTTTTAACCTCCTTCACAGATATCCTATAGAACTAGTGTCTAGAGACTGGCTAGGACATTTAATGTGCTTCTCTTTAAGCCACTCTTTGGTTGTCTTGACAATATGTTTTGGGTCTTTGTCATGTTACAGGCACATCCACGACCCATCTTCAGTGATTTGTTAAGGGGAGGAGGTTCTCTCGTCCAAGATTTTAAGGTACATGGGCCCGTCCCTCAGCCCCTCAATGCGGTGAAGTCATCCTGTACCCGTAGCAGAGAAAAAGCCATAAAGCATAATGTTTCCAACACTGTGTTCCTCTGTAGGGATGGTGTTCTTGGGGTCATAGTCAGCATTTCTCTCCTTCCAAAAACAGGAGTCAAATTTGGTCTCACAGCAGTGCCAGCACTTTCGCCAAAGCCTTTTGATGTTCATTGTCAAACTTCAGACGAGCCAGGCGGACCTTCTTGGGCAGGAGGACCTTGCGGGTGCTTCAGAATTACAATCTATTGTGGCATAGCGTGTTACCAGTGGTTTGCTTGCTAACTGTGGTCTTGAAATCATTAACAAGCTTCTTCCGTGTAGATCAGCCCAGAGGCTGATCTTTAACCTTTCTCATGATCATCTTAACCCCATTGGGGAAATCTTGCAGGTAGCTCCAGACCAAGGGCATTTGATAGTTATTTTGTATTTCTTCTATTTCAAAATAATCACACCAACAGTTGTGTCCTTCTCACCAAGCTTCTGTCTGTAGCCTATTCAAGGTTTGTGCAGGTCTACAATCTTGTCCCTGACCTCATGTGAAACCTATTTGGTAAGACCATGGTGGTTCAGAGGTTGAAATGGAAGATTCAGATTCTGTTGGCAGGCATATTTTATATACATAACAAGCTGACTTAGGAGTACTTTCATAAAGTGAAACTAATCTGCAGTCCATATAGGCACATAACCAATCTTTGGAGCCAGAATTCTTGCTAGTTGATAGGGGATCAAATAATTATTTCACAGACTGAAATGCAAATCAATTTATAACCTTTATAAAACATTTTTTCCCCTGATTTTTTTATATTCTGTCTCTATCAGTTAAAATAAACCTACCATAATAATTATAGACCCTTCATTTGTTTGTAAGCAGGCAAATTTACAAAATCAGCAGGGGATCAAATAATTATTTCCCTCACTAAGTGCCCTATTCAAAACTCAGAACTACTTTCGATCTATATAGAAAATACAAACTAGGACACTGAGAATCACCAACTGTCAGAATCACTTTTTATATATATAAATATTATGACCTTTAGTTGTGAAATTTGGGCCAAGATAACAAAACTGCCATGTGGATGAAAGCACAGCATGAGGAACCATTCAGAAACAAATACGTTTAAAAAGTAAGTTGAAATGTTTGTATGTAAATACAGCCCCTGGAAAAATTATAAGACCATTCCAAATTTTCATTTAATAAACATTTTTAGATGTATGTTGGACACATTCCAGTCCAGTGTCTGTCGAATTTGAACAAAATCTAACCTCAGGAGCGACATAAAGTCATCCAAGAGCGATGTGAAAGACTGACAGCATGACAAGACATGAAAGCTGTGATAAAAATCCAGGTTATCACATTAACATTTTTTTTTTAACTTTTACTAAATGTACTCACAAATATTACTGTTGTATTGCTTAAAAGTGAACATGAAGTAGTTTTCTTTCCAGCATTTGAGGACTGTAAAGATACAGAGCATCTATTCTGTTATTTTGAGCTGTTTTTCCCTTTTTCATTTATTTCAAATAAATGCAAATAGAAACAATATTTTTATTTCAAATTTGGGAGAAATATTCCAAGTAGTTTACAGAATGAAACAAAAATGATTGTTTTACCTAAATACCTATAAACAGTAAATTTAGAAACAATGGAAATAATTTCAAATGGTCTCTTAATCCGTGGCTGTATATAATATTGAATAGAAGTATGTAGCTATAATTTGTGTATGTGTGTGTTTCAGACAAGCAGACGTTCAGGACCTCGGAGAGCTCCCTGTGGCAGGTGTGACCACTGCCTCCCCACTGTCTACACACACACACAAACACACGCCTCCTGAGTGGAGGTGATTATGGCACACGCAGCAGCCCTGGGCAACCGGGACACACTCTGGATATTTCCATCAACTTTCCATTCCAAAGCGACAAGGCAGGAAGAAAAATCAGCCCACATTTTCCCCTGCCATTACACGCACACACACGCTAACTTCAACATAACTTCTCTCTCTGTCTCTGACCTGCCTCCTTGTCTCTCACACAGAGTTGTACTGCGGGTTAACAAACAAAATTTTATTTTAGAGTAGTTAGTGTAAACACCATATTTGAGGAGGCCACATGTCAGACTAAATCAAGGCATTCGAGAATTCAATTTCAAATTTTCAGCTTTAAGCTTTCCCTGATCCCCGGAAGAAGAGATTTTATCCGGGAATCTCCCAACTGTTACCAAACAGCAATCTGCACCGCTGTTTAGCCATAAAAGCACATTATAAACAGATAACACATCCGACTGCAAGCTAAATCCCATTCATTACTCGAAGGCCAGCCATCTACTAATAGCGCTATTGAACATACCAGGTGGTCTTTTGTTAGCGCTAACTTACATGCAAAACTCATTGCCACCATGACAGGTTGTCTGGGAGGTAGCTACGGTGTTGCTAGGTGGTTGCTAAAGTCTTCTGGGTTATTACTACGGTGTTGCCTTTGAGCAATAGCAATAGTGATAAATGCAAACGGCAACAAAATTGTTTATATTAAAATGTTTATGTTAAAATTAATATTAACATATGCCCTTGTCACACGTAAAATAGCGAGATGGAAAGTGTGAATCAAAAATCACTGGTGATTTGTCTGAAGGTGTGATGAAATGATACATACTCCTCCCTGGGCATTTAAATACTTCAACTAAAATGACAAGCAAACCCGACAGTGTTTGCCAATGTGACGGCCCCTGCTTTATCGTTGCTCTATAACTGATGGTTCCCGGATGGGTTTATTGAAGACACCTGCAGCTGATTTCCGGTCATGCCTTTAAAAAGGGCAATTTGCCATTGACCGGGAGCGCGGCCCTTTTGGACTTGGTTTTCTTTGTTTTGCTTGATTTGACTTTGGTTACGTTATACATTTAACATTTAGCTTCATTACACCTTCAGCCTCATTACACCTTCATTCATACACTTCCCCTCTGACTCCTGACTATTTCAGGCGTTATTGTTTTTCTTACGTATAATTTCATTTCGTTAATAAATTCTATACATTATTTGCACTTTCTTGTGTGTCCCCGTTTTTGTTGCGTCCTTTTCGAGCCATAGGGCGTAACAGCCAACATCAACACTACAGCGTATAACTGCTGAAGATAAGCCACTGCTTGAGAAAAACCCCTCTGATATGAGAGTAAAAAAAAATCTTTGCGAAAAAAACAATCATTGCTATGTTTAGCTCTGAAATATTATTTTCTTAATGTGATTCATTTGTCATTCGACAAAAAAAAACAAGGAAGATCTCATTTAATCCTCTTCCGGCAAGCACTAAATGAAGTGTCTTGACATACTTTTAATCTGCTAACATTAATAGCTTTCGCATGATGACATTTGCACACTGTTTTACTCCTTTTTTTACCTGATAGGAAGCAAACTTCATCAGTGAGAGCACCGACAAATAAACCCCACATCTCTGACACACATCTAAAGAAAGCATTGACCTCTTTAATAAGGAAAGATTACACCTATATTACATTCCACACAATGCCTTTTCCTCATCATGCGTCGGGAAAAGCAACAGAGGAACACGATTAAAGCACAGACAAATGATTAGGAGGTTGTAATTAAACGTCATATTAGGAAAATCGTGAAGTGATGATCTTGACGTACGGCTGAATGAAGATATGTCAGCGCTGTCACAAACACATGATTAAAAACCACTCTGGCATTTGTTTACGCTTTCGTTTCTGAGTAGCTGAGATTACAATATTCTTTAGAGTAATCAAAATGTTATTTTAGAAAATGACAAAGGGTCATAAACAATGACCTAGACGAAAGAAAAAGGCTTGCCAGACAAAAGAAAAAGGCTTGCGTAAACAACGGTAGATAGAGGCTTTGGGAAATAAAGGCATGAACTCAGAATTATTTGGTTATTAATAAGCCATATTCAGAGTAAGTGTGTTCCAAAGAAATTGATGTAAGCATATGGAGACGTTTCATGTGTTGTGTACCGGATATTACAATTAGGCTACATCTAAAAATCATAAAATGGGATGGGATGTGATGTGAAGTTTGGCGATTTGGAAGTTGAACATTAAAGGTGCTGTGTGTATTATTTAGGAGGATCTACTGACAGAATTGCAATATAATATACATAACTGTGTCTTCAGAGGTGTATAAAGACCTTACATAATGAAGCGTTATGTCTTTATTACCTTAGAATGAGCTATTTCTATCTACATACACCGCAGGTCTCCCCATGGAATTCGCCATGTTGTTTCTACAGTAGCCCTAAACAAACAAACTGCACTACAAAGCATGTTTCGTAAATACTGTATGTTATCTCCTTCGGCAAAGAAGCGAAAACGTGACGACATCTTTGTCCTGTGAGAGCCAGTACTTCGAAAGGGGGGTGAGGTGAGCCTTTGGCTGCAATACGCAACCTCACCACTAGATGCCGCTAAAACCTCCACATTGCTCCTTAAACATGTCATATTGCTGCTTTTCAGATATCAGAGAACAAAAATACACCGTCTCTTATGTTTAACAGGATGTGCAACAACAAAACTAACATACAGGGTAACTGTTGACACTGTCAGTTGTGAAAAACTTCGTTTAATAATAAAATTAGGTATACATTTTGTTTAAATGTTTATGCATTATACTTATAGATTCTACTTATAGTTATAGACCACCCTGCATCCTGTCTGCCATTGTTCAGAAAACAGAATAGAACTTAAACACTCAAACAAACAGCGAAAATTTTTTTCACAAACCCACAGTATTACACTCTCTGCTAAACCCACCTACGCAAGGCCTTTTTTACAGTTGTCTACACGCATCAAACTGTGATAGAAGTTATTTAAACATCAACAAAATGACACACTTTACCTTTAAAACAGTATACCATGGAAGAATTCCAGTGTGGGCAAGCATGTGTACCATTAATTGACTATAAATACACCTGTTAACATGAACTGCACTTAAATTTAGCTTATATCTTAAAAGAGTATTCTTGGAACGAATGGGTTCTGTCCCAGTTATGTAGTCAATATCATAGCTCACACACTGATAATGTGTGTGGAAACTGTCAGGGCTTGGAAGCCACAAAAGCGCTAATCTCTGCACAGGATTCTTGAAAAGAGACTGGCTGTGAGTAATGTGGATTGAGTGAGCTATTTTCAGCACGCGGTGCAGCCGAGCTCGGCTCCTCACCCTGACTCACCAAGCATACTTCAGGAGGACATTAATATTTTAACACAGCATTATAGCTCACAAAAATGCGTCCTCACATCATCCCTCTACATGTATATGCCCCTCACAGAAACACACTTGAAATATTGGTAACGTTTGGTCTTTCAAGCAACAATTAATATTTTCAATCTGCCTCTTGAAAGTATACATCTTCAGCACTAGAGTAAACTCCCTGGAATGTGATATTTTATTTTCTATTTCTGCAGTCTGCTTATAAAGTCGGGCATGTTTCTTGCGCTATTGCAGGGAAATGACCTAAACTACATGAACACTAAAAACTAGTTGAAAAGTTAACCAATATTTTTCAATAACATCCTATACTGATAATATTGATCAATAATAAATCATATTTTTTATGGTTATCAAACACATAAAATGGCAGTAGATATTGATGACCAAACAGTATTCCTTTAAAGGAATCAGGTGTTTGATTCCTTAACTACTCAAACTGCAACTAAAATATTTAGAAACTAAATATATACAATTACGTGTATTAATTAAAAAGAAACTGTAATTGTTCAAAGTAATTCAAACAATTTTGTTTTATGACTGTGACTTAATAGCCATTATTTACATTTACATTTAGCAGACGCTTTTATCCAAAGCGACTTACAAAGAGTTTAGGGAGCAATAAGCGATATGTCATACAGGAGCCATAATACATAGGTGCCAATACAAAGTTACTGGTTTAAACAAAAGCTAGACCACTACCTGTTGAGAGAAAGTTCTTTTTTTTTATTTTTTCATTTGTCTTTCAAGTATTCACAGAAGAGATGGGTTTTAAGTAGTTTTTTGAATGTTGTGAGAGCTGTGGTTGACCGGACCGAGTTAGGAAGAATGTTCCACCAGGAAGGAGTTGTGAAGCACAATGAGCATTATGGAGTGAATAGCCACATATTGCAGTGAAAAGCCACAGAATAGCCATTGATGTGTAATGATGTGAAACGAAATGAAATGAACTTTATTGTCCCCCAAAGGGAAAATTTGTGTTAGACTCAAGGTATTTACGATAACAAAAAAACTTAACAAACATAAACAACAGAATCAACAATCCGAAAAAATGTTAATAAATAAAAATTGTAACATCATAATCATTGACAATTTCTGAATGATCCTTTTTCAATCAATGTGTCTATATACTACATATTATTATTATTATTGCTTAATTTTATTTTCAAAGGAGCAAGCTAAATCCTATTATCCTATCAAACATCAGGGATATTGTGCTCTTGTCCAAACAGTTTACATTTCTAAGCCTAAAACACTACGATGGCACCACTATCCCAAATAAAGCACTTTTATATATTGTGGAGCAAATCTATGTAGCAGCTGCATCTAAATAGACACTTTGCAGCCATTGATTACAATAAATCAGAGCCCAGAGCTTTTTGGCTGTCTGTTAAACAGGGTTTGGTTTGCGGTCTTGAAGAAGAGCGACGTCATTGCTCCTGCTTTCAAGGGTTCAATCTATAGCTGTGTTCTGTTATAAAAATTGAATATGGAATACATTCACACATAAATTAAACGTGTTACAATTAAACGCCAGCTGACAACAAACAACTGTAACACTGGAGCTATTCTCAGCACACTAGATATACAGTATAGAATTCATTTTTCTGAATGCATGAATATATCATTCTTTCCTGAATGTAATAAACTGGTTTTCACCATGAAATGTGCTCAGTAAGTCATGTTAACACATGTTTTTCAATTCAATTCAATTAAGTTTTTCCATTACTTTACTCATAAAATGAAGTTATGAGTTATACAAACTGCAAGTCGATTATTTAAGTCAGTTTAAAATCATTTAAATTCATTAATCGTTTAAATTTGATACAAAAGAGCAAAGTTGTTATTACCGAGTTTGGTGCATTGCATTCTGGGATCACTGCGCTGTCCTAAACATCGACCAATACCAGGAATATTAGAAAGTATTTGATCATATAACTGTGCATCACTACAACAGCTCACTGGATTTTAGAACAAAGTTTACATAGACTACACCGACAGCACACTATTGTTATGGATTGCCAATGACCCTTAGAAATGCTCAAAGAAGGAGGACGAGAGGCATGAGCGTTATCTAACGGGGTGGATCAGGCAGACATGTGGAGAAAGTGAACATGATGACATAAGTATGTGTAGCGAGTGGAATGTATGAAACCCCTCCGGTAAAAACATGGAGCGCAGGTACAGCGGGGAGGTCACACACAGCTCCGCATGGGTGAGCCACATTAATGCTAATAGATCCCCATTCAAGGATTTAACCTTGACAGTCTGCAAAACAAGAGCCAAAGAATCACGTATCAGCGCCGGCCAGCGCAACAAAAAGAGTGACAGAGGAATGTTAATGACTCACTTGAGGATAACATTAGCCCGTTCGGTTCTGTGTCTCTGCGCTATATAAACGTCATTCACTAGAGCAGACGTCTGATACTTCTAGAGTGTCACATTACTGGGTTACAGTTTTAAGCGTTTCGTGAACTTTAGCCAACCTTGCAAGCAAGAGCTTGGGGTTAGAAGCGCACACACCGCTATAGCGCTTGGGTCTCGGGAAAGGAATTCATGCAGAATAAAAAGGCCATACCCGTAACTTCACTTGAAACTGATGTGCCCATATAAAGCAGAACTCATGTCCAGCAAGCGAGATTACATAACCCTAATGAAGTCAGAACTCGAACTTAAGATTCCTGTTTTTATACTCACATCAAAATGCATCATCTTAGTAACACCAACTATCTAAACTCCTATTTGTTTCCGCCACGTATTTGTTCATATCCGCATGAAATGTGGAAAGGTTAGTCTGTGTTGTATTTACTGCACAAAAGAGCATCTGAAGTATAAATCTCAGTCGGTCTCTCTGCGGGACGGGTAATCACTACCTCGTCACTGACAACATATCTCCATGTTTGCTATGCTAACAGCTCAAGAGCCCGCTCGTGCGACACTCTGAATCAAGTTTGCGTGTGTGACATTTCCAAACCGGAGATCGATTGTATTGATGTAGAGTGAACTCGAGAGACGAATTCTATGACGGATTAGGTTTGACACACTGTTGCTGGATGATGTGGATAATTCGGTTTATAAATGCTACACTACTATAGAGTACCTCAGAGATAACGTATTCTTGTATGCAAACCCCAGAAGCGAGTTTTTACACGTCCGGTTCCATCGACCCAATGGGTTTTTGGTAAATTGCCTGAAATAAGGTTAACAAAACTGCTAAATATTTTCACGTTTTAATCGGTGACATAAAACACCAGTTATAACCCGCTCGTGATTTCTTAAAGCTTTTTGATGTTCGTTTTAATGTTGTTAACCGGCAACCATTCACTTGCATTGGTTTGGCGTCCATATAATAGAAGTCAAAGGGTGCCGGTGCTGTCCTGTTACCAACATTCTTCAAAATATCTCCTTTTGTGTTCTGCAGAAGAAAGTCATACAGGTTTGAGATGACAAGAGGGGGAGTAAATGATGTATTTTCATTTCTGGGTGAACTATTCCTTTATATTTAGAACTTTTGGTGCCAGGTTATGAAATCTAAAAATCCCTAAACAAACCAAAGATCCCTAACCAAAGTTTGTACACTAACAGTATTTTGGCTCTGTCAAGCCAACATAATCAAACCAGAGAACAGTTGCTTTTAGTCCTGCAATAAGAGTCAAAGCACATAATTCACATTGCATCAGCTCTCTGCGTGGGCTCCAGGCTGTCTGATTTTGTAAAATCTAACAACGCCATATGTCTTTAAATAGATCCTATGCATCACCTGGACTTTCATGGGGTTAATATAATCACAGCATTGATTCGATGGCTCAGATGAACATGCAGCGACTCCTCCAGAGGTGCCAAACACAATCAAACATTCTGACGGCTCGGAGAATCAAGCCTGAAGCCAATGACACAGGGCTGATGCTCCTTTCAATCAGTCTGACCCCCCTTGATCAATCAGCAAAGTGGGGGCACTCGACTGCGGCCCGCGGCCCCGCCGAGAGACACAAGAATAGGAACTCTGTATAGCTGTCATCTGTCATTAAGCTTCAAGGATCCGGAGCTTCCCATTGCTCTCCGGATGTTTGCCAAATCACAGATGCACTGAAGGGATTACAGGGCAACTTTAAAGGCTGTGGGAGTGGAATATCTAACACGCAATTATGCCACACATGAGTGAAATAATGTAAAAAAATAAGATTACATTATGACAACTGGATGAAATAGCACATGGACTGTTTCCATCAAGCCCTTGTGTGTTCATCAACCTAAATGGGTTTCATTTCATTTCATGTATACATTTCTTTATTCCGATGAAAACAGAGAAAGATATTTGGAAGAATGCTTGTAACCAACAGTTCTCCACTATTGACTACCATATAGTAGGAAAAATGACAATGGTAGTCAAAAGTGCCCCAGAACTGTTTGCTTTCCTACCTTCTTCAAAATATCTTCTTTTGTGAACAAAGAAATTTACAAAGAAAATGTTCCTGTTATGTTAGTCAATTATGGCCAAGAACGGTTTGGTTACAAGCATACTTCCAAATATATTTCCCTGTGTTCATCAGAACAAAGACGTTTATACAGATTTATACAGACAAGTTGAGTAAATGAAGACTGAAAAGTGAAACTCCCGTTTAGATCTAAGACAAATTCATTAAAAGTTAAGTTAATATCAGATTGGTTCTCCATCGCATGATCATGTGATCTGTAATCATGTTGAGATTTTTCTGTATACAGTAAGCCGGTTCAGCAAATGACCGTAAGTTGGCCAGTCAAGGAGAGGCAATAATGCACTGTGAATTGGTTAATATTTCATGGCATTTGTAGGGGAAATAGTCGAACAGTCAGTGCAGAATTATCAGCTCAATTAGCTGCCAAATTAAGCATATGTTCTCTCATTTATTATGGTAGTTTTATTCTTTAATAGACACTGGACATCCAATAAATGTTTTGTTATCATTTATTCACCCTCTTCTTGTTCAAAACATGGACAATCTTTCTTATGTGAAACTCAAAATAATATATTTTTGAGAAATGTCCTCAATGGGGGCCAATGTTGTTTGTTCACCAACATTCTTCAAAATATCTTCTTTTGTGTTCTGCAGAAGAAAGACAATCAAATAGGTTTGGAATTACAAGGTAGTGAGTAAACGATGAAACTATTTTACTTTTTTGGTTAACTTCTCTTTAAAAAGCTGTCCTATGGTTGTAAACAGCCGTGGTATTTTTGAAACGATGTTATTGCTCAAATACTGTAAATAAAATATTTTTTTAAGAAAAGAGCAGATACTCAAAGATTAAGACATACACATTAATCCACTCTCCAATCTGTACTGCACAGATGATGCATATTAATGCTTCCTTTGAGAATCCTCTCAACAGCTTCTGGAATGAATTATAAACTAAGATGTTAAAAATAGTTAACCTGGTACAGTTAAACAATAGTATCATTGTGGAGTTAAGTACTAAAGCACTATTCAGGCTACAATGTAACCTAACTTTCAGCAGATAAACACAACCTTGCCCCAAACCAAACTAACAGTGTGGTACAACAAAGTCTCTCATTACGGATCACTGGGTTGCCCTTAAAAACAATAACTTTCAACACTGTTGCTTGTTATGTAAGGAAATTAACCACATGAGTCATGCAAAGTCAGGTTCAAGTTAATGTGAAGCAAGGGAATACTTTTTAAGAATTACTGTGTGCGTGCTCGCATTAGTGGAGCCGTTAATGGGGAAAAGATGCAGGCACTTGCACGGTTTTATGAGGAACCCTCCTGGTGACTCAACAGAGCGAATCACGGACCACCTTCCACATCACCAATGATCGGATGCTCTAGTCTGTCTGAATGAAACTGTCTGGACATATCAGTGTAAGATGTGTGTGTGTGTGTGTGTGTGTGGACTTGGTTTTTATATGTTAGTGGGGACCTAAACCTGAATGCACACCAACTCATGGGGACCCGTGTCTGTACAGAACGATCATTTTTGAAAATCTAAAAATGCAAAAAGGTTTTCTACGATCTTTAGGTTTGGGGATAAAGTATACAACTCATTACAAACAGTCCCCACGAACATAATAAAACATACATGTGTGTGTGTGTCTGGCAGAGCAAAACGTATCACATGATCGGTGTTCTTAAAACTATTGGAAGAAGGTCAGGGCTAAATGTTCCACTTGAGGTCAAATATTCAGTGACTCCTGCATTGCTTGTTCCAAGTGATGTAATGTTCAGGAGACTTAAAAATTTGTAACTAAATGCTTGACTTATAAATCTTCAAGGACTAGTTCCACCCAAAAATGAAAATTCTGTCATTATTTATACCTCATGTCATTACAAACCCATTCTCTCATTCCAAAAACGACAAAATAAATCAAAACAGACTCAACTGAGGTCAAACAACTGATATCTTTTTTATTTGCGAAAAACGTACATTCCAACCGAGCCTGCAAATCTCATTTCTTTGTGCAGAATACAATCAAAGACAATAAATATTACCATGATGCCCCACCATTACTATAACGGAAGGGAAGGACTGCAACGCTTAGTATGACCCAGAGCCATTGAAAGAGAGAGTCGCAACAACGGAAGTTCCACAATTTGAACGTCACAAGATTCATGGAGCCTTCAGATAGTTCCAGGAAGTAGTTTTTTCTTTTAATTATTTATTTCTTTTCTGTAAATGTGTTAAAAGTTTATCTCAATTGGTCTGTTACTAGTAACTTCGGGGAACTACTGAAAGGCTCTGTGAACCACAAATGCAGTGAAAAAACTGTTCCGTTGGAGTCAACAGAGTTGATGCGACTCTCTCTTTCTTATGACCGCTCTGGCGAAGGAGTAAAAATAAGTAAAAAGAGCCAATCGTCAATTGTTAAAGACTCAAGCAATAGCTGAAGTGACCTCAAAAGCTTTTTTTTAGCACAATTTAAGCTTAGGGTACAACAGTATAGCTAGAGTCAGATTTTATTGTTGGTCGAAAATGTGTCTTCCCCCATTCAAGTAGACAGGACTGTGGTCCTGCTATGACTGCCCGGAGGCATTGCAAACCAGGGAGCATCAATATAATGAGACACAAACTATGGGATTAACATAATTCTCGAGCAAATGAGGGTTTTATCAGAACATGGATGTCCATAGGTCACCACAACCAAATCAAACCAGCAACAAAATAACAAACAGGATTTAAAATATCAACTGGGAAAGATACTCCCAAGTCACTAGGTGTAAATTCATTTGGAAGAACATTTGCAAATGGGAAAAAAGCAGTGTTGGCGAGAGCCCACAAGCCCAATCTCACACCTGATGTGGCCCATGTGGATAATTGGGTCGGAGAGGACTAATTCAGGGAATAGCATTTCCACTTGAGAGTTCCAATCAAATTGCCATTGCTCCAATGCGTCCATATTTATTATGGTTCAAATTATGGAAACAATTTAACTTTTGCCTATCCTTACCTAGAATTCGTTTAGGAATCTCTGCTTTGTCCACAAAAAAAAACTGAAGATATCGATGGAGAGAGTGAAATGAGAGTGAAAAGGTCCCACAAGTGGCACAGAAAGTCACTTCATCTTTACAGCAGAGATTTTTAAATCGAGTGCAACAACAAATTGGCTGTTCTACCGTCAAGTTCAATCACGCAGCTAAAATGGAGCGAGTAATGGATGAGTAATGTAACCATACCTTGTCCTCCTGGTCTTCAAATACTGATTGGTCCACATTGCAGGCGAAGAGGGACGTGGGGAGATCATTGAAGTCGGTGATTTGTTGAAAGCTGTCTCCTAGTGAAGACTCCCCGAAGGTGGCCTGCAAAACTACCAGCTCCTCTCCCCCTAGGAGGTACACTCGCTGGAGAAACGGAGCGCTTCTCATGTTGGCAAATAAATGCTCTCCCTTCATGGCTGTAAGGGGTACATAGGAAAAATCAACCTGAGGATGTTTTCGAACGTTTTCAGTTGCTTCAAGGGCTTGTTTTTTACACTGCTGAAGAATGTGATTCTTCTCCAAAGTATTTTTATAATGCTGCGAGTTCTGAAAGTACAGCAATCGCCAAAAGATCTTATTTACATCTAAAATAATATTTTTTAAAACATTATGACATGAAATTGTCATTAATTAAATAAGCAAAATTTGTGACATAGATGCATGGAAATCTGACAAGGTCGATTTAAGCACATCAAAATAAATCAAATAAAAAATGAAAAATATCACATCTTATTGGCGTAACATGGAGCAAGTTTTGCACAGTTCAGAGCATGTTATCATTTAAAGACGATATTTGTAATGCAAAATACAACAAAAATATTTTTACTTAAATGCTAGTAAGTTTAAAATGTGTGACGCATTTTCACCATGTGCTTTGTTTTAAGTGTGCCTGCATAAAAAGCCAGTCTCTGAGCATTAAAATAATGTTTTCTAGGATATGTCCTCTTAAAATGACACATTTGTCCATGAAGGACAGTTTTAAAACTAACATTTTTTATTTGCACCACAAAATCTGTAACTTCGAGTCACTTCCTTAACATGATTACAAGTGTCCTCTACAGACGTAGCAACGTATTATTCCAAAACATACATTTTACAAATGAACTCCATGAGAAGTTAGAGCTGTTTAAAGTATCTTCCCCACACTTCCAGACAGCATGGGATGAAAACAGCTTGTCCTCATGACAGGTGAAAAATGAAACTAGAACAGTTACCTCCCAGAACCCTACCGAGCAGATGTTAACCCCTGGCCCCAGTAACTGATGCTCCGCCAAAAGATTAGGCGATGGGCTTAAAGCAGAGCCGGTCTCTTGTCAGCCCACACAAACAACAAGGACAAGCGGGTAACAGCTTGCGCCCATTTCCATAAGACTGTTCCACGTGCCCATTCCTCCCGCGCGCCGCCCTGTCAAGCCGGGTCTGCGGGTAAAGCCAGCACCGTGGCCGGTGTCAAACGCGCTGTTAAATCTCCGGCAGCTATTTTCGGTTCAATAGCCCAGCCTCGCGCTCTCACTTTCTCTCAGGGCTATAGATAGAGGCTGGTGCTGTCTGGTTCAGTCTTGCCCTGTGTAAACGTGGCTAAAAATAGGAAGAGGACTAATGAAATGCAGAGATCGTGAAGCACTTCATTAATATGAAGGGTTCCAGAGCACAATGAACAATATCAGAATGACCCTGTTTTGAGATAAGGATGTGCATAATCTATACGTGAGCATGGACAAGTTAGGCTTACTTTTATTTACAGATGCTGTTAATTTTAAAAACTGTAAAGCTCAGGTGAAAAGCGTTTAACCTGAACATTAGAGGCCAGGTTCTCTCAGTATCATCTCAGGGGTAACTAAGGTCCCTAACCACACAAAAACACGTATACACAATCTCACAAATACAAGAACGATCAATATGTTCCACCAGACTTTATATGTACCTATCCATGAAGATAGATATATAGAAATATACAAAAATATATATATATATATATAAAATTTATTGAAGTTATGAGCTATACTAATGTCACAGTGGCAGTGCTTTTAAAAGCTGTGTATTTATAGCATGAGTTTATATCCCTGCTGTAAGACAAAAAACAGCCTAGAAATTCTCATGGATTTATGGTAAGGCTATAATGGGAATTGTAGCCTATCGGTTTTGATGGAAACTCTTAATGGTCCCTGTGTTGGGTTATATTGGTGGCACGTTATCAGGCAAATGGGAACCAATAGAAATCCAATACACATCATTTTGTAAACATATTGTGTAATGCTTTTAATACTAAACAGATGGTTGGTATTTTGTAATGGAATTATAATTAGTTTTTATGTTTATTTTTCAGCAGGGGTTATTTGTGACCATATTTCATTCAAAACTATGTAAATACACATGTATACCTCATTGCGCATTATATATTTCAACGATTCAGTGCGCAAAGGGCACATTGAAAAGGGTAAGTGTCAATCACAGTCTACTGCAACCTGTTTGCTGCATCCCTCCTTGAGTCATCACTGCCTCTGTCGTCATCAAACCTCACACTCTCGCTATAATGCATAAACATCTTCATTTCTCTCTGCTTCAAGAATAAGGATCGCAAAACCGAAGACGGTACAGTAGCCTACGGTAATCTGTGCATCTGTCAATAAAGCGCACCACCCGCTGCGTGTGTCAAGGTCAAGGAGTGCACTTCAAAAAGTAGGCTAGTATCACAAATCCAACCGGTGTCATCAAATTGCTCTCTCTTTGCTTTAGAGCTGGTTATTAAAGGTCACATCCATACTACATAAAGTGTGCAAGTTTGAAGTAACCATAAACTCTTGTGCACAAGTGATCTGTTGAAATGAAAATAATGTATCCAAAAGCTTTATATAGGCTATGTTAGCCTATATAAAATGCATAAACATATATATTTACTCTGCATCGATTTGACCCATGTCTCCGCACATACCATAATAAAAGCAACAACAACTATAATGCGCAGATGTATATGATCTAATGGAGGAAGTTTACATGGCTGTCGGTACCTGTGCGGGATGTGGCAGTCCGGTGTGCGTATCTTCTGCGCGGTGGCTTTGTCTGCCTCTCTCGTCTTTGTGAATCAAGCTCGCATTCCAGCTGCGATTCACTAATCTCCTGACGTTACTGCAGACGCTCGATTCACCGATGACCCCGCCCACCGCCATTCAAATTATGTTTGCGCTACCCGCTAATGAAATGCAGCGCGGCGCCCACGGGGGTGATGCTGTGACCAATAGCGTGCTCCTGACATGAATATGCATATTAAAGAAGTACGTCACAGGTTTCGCCAGCAGTCGGATGTTGCGTTGCTGTGAAACCAAACCTTCAGCTGGATGTTTAGAGACTGGACGTGGAGGGGAAAAAAGGGGTTTCAGCCCGGGTAAAACTGTCATATAAACGAAATAAAACAGCTTTAATAGTACGAGTTCTGGAGATATTAAAGTAATGCTATGACATGATTCAATGATTTAGAACATATATATTTAATATATGGCTAAATGTGTGAAGTAGCCCCGCTAAATACAATTAAAGAGTCAAAACAGATCATTTTCAGAAATCAGGTTTTTAATGTTACGTTTTGTCGTGTTTTATAGTGTTAGTTTTTATTTTTGAGTTATTATTACTTAATCAAAACAACCCAACAGCAGTTTGATTAATATTACTTGGAATAATACATGTGTACCTAATAATCTACACGCAGTGGTTCTCAAATGGGGGTAGGAGTACCCCCATGGGTACTGCAGGGGTACTGCAGGGGGTACGTGAGAGAAACTGACATTTAGGATTAAATAATGAAAATCAATAAATTATGATAAAAGTATTTTTATATGAAATTAGGACTACACAAAGATGCATAAAAAATAAATTAATACATTTAGATATAATAACGGTTTGACTCTCATTTCACTCAATTTTAAGGTAAAATGTTGTTGTCTGGTCAAGGGGTACTTAAAAAATCATAAAAAGGGGTACTTAAGCCTATAAAGTTTGAGAACCACTGATCTACAGTACCACTCTTGCAGTGAAATACATACGTTTTTCGAAAAAAGTGATGAACATGAATGCTAAACATCACAAAAAAACTTTTGTTATCACACCCCTTTTCGTATGCTTTCTACAGGAAAATAAACAGTTGGTAAAACTAGTAAGCATGTCACTAGAACTATGGTTTGAGTAGCCTATAATTGGTTACTGTAGTAAACCCATTATTGCTTTTTATAAGGGTCACAATGATCTAAATTAGATTTGTACTGTAATTTTGCAAACTACAACATGTAAAATCTTTGTTGCTCTTGGAACAACATTCAGATTGTAGAATTTCAAGTGAATAGTTAAGTTTGAGGCTTGGGATAGGTAATTATGATCACAATGTTTCTAGACCAACCAAAAATGGAGATCCTGCATGGAAAAAAACACAAGGTTTACATTAAACAATTGAGTACAACAGGCTCTTTTTTGAAACTATCAAACGTTGCCACAGACACTGCAAAACATCACAAAAGGTGTTTTTCTTCTGAAATGCAAGACACTGGTGATGTCCCTTGATTTCATTTTTTAATCATGTAAACATTTTATTTTCCCTACGAATTAAGGATGCTTCCATCCAAACACATAATATTGCTCAATGTAAATCATGCCATCTCATGTGTTAGCCAAAAAGAGTGTACACAGATGCAGTAAAGCTCTTACAGACTAAAAGACAGATGTGTTTACAGAAACAATCCTTTTCACCACTGCAGAAAAGAAGCACTGCTAAAGCAGTGTTTATAGATGTAATAATGTGTTTACATATTTCTGCTTCACAAAAGAGAACCACCACTTAGTTATATTGTCTGTAAACTTCGCCCCACTTTGTCCGTTTCATGTACAAGATGTTTAGCTGTAATATATGACCGCAGTCACATATACACATGAACCTTAATTTACTTTATTACATACATCCTGAATATGACAAAAGGCTCTCTGTCTCAGAGAGGAATTTCCACAACAACATGCTTTCTGAAATCTATCACCTCTGTTATGCCATCAGTTATACAAGAGGTTGATCCAACAAATCTGCAATGTATACACTGTACGAGCAAGTGCCTTAAAATAACTTTAGACTTTCATAACTTGCTGGTTTTCTTTACAGGAATAATGTGTTTCTCTGTGACTAAGTTAATAAATTGTGTTAACGTTGATTCTTCTTCAAACGTATGAAGATCATCCCAGGATGTAAAGACTTCAAACAAAACTTTAACTGTCTGAAATAAGCACCTTATCTATGCTTGTATCTCACAGTACAGGGTCCATCGGGCTGCTGGGTTCCCACCAAATGCAGAGGGCTCTACAAGAACCATATTGACATGTGACATATAACAACATGACCACATAATAATACATTTATCAATATATAGTAAAACAAAAGTCTTGGTACACATTATGACCCATAAAATTAGGGATGTAACGATAACGTGAGCCGGTTGAAAATAGATTATAATATGTGACGATTCAAGCCGGTTGAGAAGTTATTTGAATCGCAATACATGTTTTGAACAGCAGGGACCGCTGTGTTTCCTGCTAACTTGGTAAATATGCTGATATTTCTTAAATGGTAAAAGCACAGACAAATTCTTAGTTTGTTTATTTAAAAGAGACTTTTGTATTACTCATTGTTTTTTATTTGGAATTTGTTTTAAAATTGCAGTTTAGTTTTGTTATTCGACATAAAATATATTTTTATTTTACAAAGAAATGTGCCGCATTTGAGGAATAATAAAAGGCAACTTGTTAATTTCAAATTTGTCTCAATATGTAAAAATAAATTGTGAATGAATCGTATCGTGAGATCGGTATCGTGAATCGCTTCTCGAGCTGAGTGACATCCTTTCATAAAATGCATAAGTGCATGATTCAGATGTAGACTCCGACTCTAGTTGGTGGGATACATTTACAAAGCTATTTTTGGTGAGCCTGAGAATCGCAAGAGCAAAGTGCAGGATGGTGCTCAAGCATTAGATTGGGCTTTTGTTGGGAAAATAGTGCCATAGGAACACATCTGGAAATGATTAACCTAATGCCTACTTTGAAGTCATCACTTTCAAGGCTTATTTAACCATTCTGCATTCGGGCTACTTACCGGCTTAGGTACTGGATCCAGCAGGGTAAATTCAAACTTGTAGAGAATCAGGGCCACAAACATATGCAGCTCCATGATAGCGTACCACCTGTAGACAACCAAACAAATAATTCTTATTGGCACTTTTGCATTAAAAGCCTGCTTGAAGAGCATGTGTATTAGTATTCTGACAGAATATTGCACATTAGATGTCAATTCAACCCTCGCTTGAGCGCTACTGAATACTGTCAAAACGGCATGCAAGAAATTGCAGGCAGAAAGGCAAAATGTGAATGAATGTAGATCCCGTTTTGCGTTCAAACTCCAGATAAATTCGCAGCCATTTCTGATGCAAATGCATAGATCACAGTTGATGATTGAGAAATACGAGTGTACCTGACTGACAGAACGTAACCGAGGGAGACAATAAAGAGAGGGTGACATTAGCTGGTCATATTTCTTGAAATAATCAGCCCAAGTAACCTTGAAGGCCGTGACTCATTCGGGGGCATTGTGTCAATGACGTAAGTAGCCAATCTCCTAAAACGATCAAAATCAAATCACAGTGGGTGAGTGAAATGAAACATGTGGATGTGTCATATTTAGTGTAGTAATTTATGGACACATCTAGCTAAAGGCTCGTAATTATTACCGTGACCTCTGACTAAGAATCAGCCTTCAGTCCTTATGACACTATGAAATTTGAATGCAGGAAGATTGTGGGCACAGATGGAATATGGAAACGATTTCTTTTTAGATGGCATTTAAAATTATTCAAGAGAAAATGTGATCCAGACTCATTCAGGCTCTAATAAAAATGATGCTATTATACATAATGCAATAAGACTTTTATAAAGTATAGCTCCCAACATTCATCTCCTATATCTGTGCTACTTTGCATTTAAACACGGGTGAAAAAGATTTCATAATTTTGATCAAACAATTTGATTTGTTAAATCTTTAATTCATTCAAATTGGTTGGATCAAGTGTAATTAAACTCACAATGTAAATTGTAACTTATGCTGTAGCCCCACTTGAGTTCCCAGCACTCACTGTGGCATGCCGATTACTGTTTACCGTTTTAATTTCTAATGCTTCCATGCTTCTAAATTATGTGTACTAGGGTGATATTTACATATCTTAAAATCCACATCCATATCTTATAATCCGCGTCTAGTTGAAACAATAACTACAAATAATTGGACCGCCTACGGGACTGTCCATTCTGGAAAAAAAAACAGAATAGGCCAACCCCACAATATAGACCTCAAATAATGAATAAAACTATGATGATTTCACTTCATGTCTTAATACGAAGTGGGTTCAAATGTTCTGCAGTGTACATCTCTCACAGTGAAAAAATGCAGTTTGCATCTGCATCTGTTCTGAAAGGCAGTGTACAGACTCCAGAAAGGTCAGTGGACTGTGCCTTTGCTTTTGATCTTCCTGTGCAGCTGGGAATGTTCTCCTAGTCTTTATATGGCTCTATTAACGTCATACTGACCATGGCTGCATTCTCCCAAGGGCCCGTATGATGATGTCATCAGCAGGGTCCCAAAGGGCTGAACTATTTAGGGCTCAGCAAGACGTACTGGCAGCGTTGTGCATCTACATGGCACTGCATCCACATTGCAACTATTTTGCATACATTATTTTTTGCATTTATTTAGGTGTAGATAACCTGCGGGACATGTTCTTGCAATCAAAAGCTAGACGGAGAGAAACTGAAAGGAAGGAGAATGCAGTCTTCTCAAAACACGTTTTCAACCTTTTCATACATTTGCACAGGACCAAAAAAACATGATGTGAGTTGCTGAAGGAAAAAAGACAATGACACATAGGCCATCTACCTCAGACGGACCAATAAAATGTACAGCTGTATATTGTAGTCTAGTGACTTTAAAAAAAAATGAAATAAAAACAAACAATAGACTGACTTGTAAAGCAATTTTCTCTAACGTTAGTACTTAACAAGCGAATATCTCAGAATTAAAGTTAAATTGTGTCAAAAATGGCAAGTTCAGTAAAACTTAGTAAAAATGTATCAAGAAGATTAAAGTGTTAAAACTGTCAAGGTAAAAACAATTATGAGCACATAAGATGATACACAAATATTATTTGGTACAAACACATACTGTAAGTTTTTCTAACCTTCCTGGGCACTGATTTTTCCCTCCTCCGAATGCCACAAATCCTTCCAAGAGGACATTCTTTTCTAAATCTGCCTTTTCCCATCGTTCCTGTGGGAAGAGAAGTTTAATAAAAAAATAATCCATGTAGGCGAGGGCCAGTCCAGTCCCAAAGGTTTGATTTAATAACAATATATTTACATGAAGCTAAGAATAACTCATCACGCAATGTCCATCTCTGCACAAATGAGACATTATACTGCGCATATATTAACAACTGCTGTGTAACATCAACAACTCAAAAGCCATCAAAATTAAAGCAACTTTTGAACAGGTCAGGAAGTTCAGGCCTCTTGAAACTATTTGTATAATTGTCCAAATCATGAAACCATGGAAAATCCATTTAGATAGCAACTATAGCCATTGACTGTGTAAAATATTTAGATTCCATTTAAGAACAAGCAGAAAGTGACCCGTAAAGGAACTCCTTGAGTAAAATTAAAGTGCATCTCTACTGTTTGGGAGAGAGGTTTTGCTCGCAGGGTGGCCCTAAAAGTAAATATAGTCTTTTGCTAAAAAAGGCGTAAAGATGGAGGGCTGAGGTCTATGAGCTAAAGTGTTTCTTTCAAACCGGGACAGAATTAGTAGACAGGAGTGTAATGGAATCTATATAGGCGTTTGCCGGAAGGTTAATTGTGAAGATAACTGTCAGGCGTTCCTCGAACACATGGACCTATTATTCCTGCTGTAATGGAGCACAGCTGGAGTTTTCCAACACGTTCTGTATAGCGTGCCAGACAAAAAGGAAAGGGGAACTTTTATTGAAAGAAAATACAGATAAAGCACATGCCAATTTTATCTTTGATACATCGTACAGCAAAACAAATAAAAACGACTCCTCAAAACTGTACAAATGCATTTAATAGTTAAGTTCTTTACCTGCTGGGAAATAAACTTTACGAGCATGTGTCTGTTTTATATTGATTTTGGTTTATAGTGGAATTTGTGTTAACCTCTTCCTGTGGCTGAGGTCATTCAGAGCATGTTAGAAACAAGAGTGAAGTTACTCACAGGTTTGAAATCCTCAGGATCTGGGAAATATTTGGGGTTACGGTGTGCCCAGTAAGGAGACATAAGTAGCATGTCTCCAGGTGGGATAGTGTAATTCTGAAAGACAGAAAACGTGCATACACACACACACGCATAAACACAGTTCTTTGTTGAGAAAGTCTGGTCATGTTTGCTGTGTGAATCAAAGGTCAAATTATTGAAAGACTTCAGCCCTATTTTATCTATAGAATTGGAGCCATTATCTTTATGTGACCCTGGACGACAAAACTTCTTATGGATACATTTTTCGAAATTGAGATTTTTACATCATCTGAAAGCTGAAGAAATAAGCTTTCTATTGATATATGGTTTGTTAGGATATGACACTATCTGGCGGAACAACAACTGTTTACAAACCTGGAATCTGAGGGTGCAAAAAAAGCAAAGTATTGAGAAAATCGCCTTTGAAGTTGTTAATCTGAGGCACTGTAGTAGGCCATCCGCTTACAAAAATAACGTTTTTATACATTTACAGTAGGACATTTATAAAATATCTTCATGGAACATGATCTTTACTTTACCGATTTTGTTTCAGATTCTGTTTAATGTTCTGCACTCTGTAATATTATTTTGCATGAAAATAAGAAACAAATTTATAAATCACATTACAAACTGAATAATGTGGTGGCTGACCTGTATTTTGAGGGGCCGCACTACTTTACGAGTAATGGCTCCAGGGGCCCTCAGCCGAATGGCTTCCATGATACACCACTTCACATATGGCATCTGCCGTAAATCCTCTAGTGTCACCATTGTCTTCTCCTTGTCTAAAAGGCAAACAAACACTATAGAGACTTCACAGCCACATATTTTAATGTGCGCTTCAAGGAAGAACGGATAAATCTTTCATATGAATCAGGATAGATTCTTATCTAAAGCCAGCATAAAAACACATCAAAAGCCAATATTTAAAACTGTGATTTCAGCCCCTTCCAACTATAACAAACAAGTGTAACATTGCTAATCTGTTGGATTATTATCCAGTTCATTTTACGTTTACATTTGTAGTTGCACCCCACTTTAGGTAACAAAACCATGGACCATTATTTTCATCATTTGAGCACTTTCTTAACTAAGGCAGGAAGACTGTATTAAATAATAGTGTTGTGTTGACTGCATTCATAAAGCTTAACCATTTAATTTAAAAACAGTTTTCTTTAGCCCCCCTCTGAGCAATAGCTTAATTTAGCCTGCGTAGGGTTGCAAATGTAAAATCTTATATTGAATGAAGAAATGTAGTTTGACCTTCTGAGGTTGACAATCAGCATTTACTGAATGTGAAGCACCTTCCTTCAACAAAATAGATTGCTTTTATTTACCCAATTAATGAAAAGTGCCATATAGTAAAACATTCTTTCAACTTTTTCAATATGCAACTGATATTAGCAGCAAAAAAAGTTATATTAGTTTAATTCATATGCAAATGCGTAAAGACTGATAAGATGCAATGCAAGGTATATCAAACGCAGTGCTGTGTGTGAGTTTGCTGTCCTCTTGTGGATTTGTCGGGAAATGCAAGAATAACAGGTGTCTACTCTATTCGTGTGTTAGATAGCTTAACTAATAAATGATGGTATATAAAGAACATCTATACAGAAACGAACGAAAAAAATATGTTAACATGCACATAAAATAAATTCGCAAAATAAATTTGCAGACATTGTTTACCCTTGTTTTGGATGGCATCTCTGATCTGATCCATAGCGATTTGATATACTCCAGGGTTTGACAAGATAAAGGCAACGGCCCAAAATGTTATCTAGAATAATGAAAGAACTGTGGTAAGACCACGTGCCAATCCAAATAATAAGAGTATATTATATATATCTTCAAAGTAGTGATATAACTGCTGCTTACTGGTATAGCATTTGCGAGAGACGCCCAAAGCATAAGCACACCATAATTGGGAAGATGTGTGTCTGATATCGAGGTAGCAAGATGCTGTAGTAAAGTCTAAGAAAAAATAAGAAAGGGGTTATCAAACGAGTGTTATGTGCTATGGCATAGCGGCCTACGTTATGATGCTTTAAAAATGTCTGTTTCTAATACATTAAGATTTGAAGTCTATTTAATAATGTTGTAGATTGCAGTTAATAAAAAAAACACAAATTGAATCAATTGCAAGAGTTTTTGAAAACAAGTCAGTTGTCCCTTTGTCCAGCGAGTGTCGCTATTGCGCCGGTTTGTGTCACAGTTCAGAGTGACATTGTTATCAAAATGTATAGTCGTACAAGTATATTACCTTATTACCATTCTCACTGGAAAGGGTCTCCTCTGCTTTGGTAATCATATTTCTCAGCAGAGAAATAAGCCACTGCTTTGAGTTTGCCCATTCCCTTCAAGAAAGAAAAAATAATTATGACAGATTTACATTTACATCACAAGCAAATATTTGTCTTGTTTTTCTGTAAATATTTCTAAACATCCTTAAATGGATACTCCACCCAAAAATGAAAATGCTGTCATTATTTACTCACCCTCAAGTTACAAACATGTATACATGTCTTTGTTCTGTTGAGCACAAAGGAAGATATTTGGAAGAATGTTAGCAAGCAGAAAACATTCTTGTAGATTTTTTGTTATGTTGAAAATAAAATATTTTGAAGAATTTAAGAAAGCAAACCACTTTGGGGCATCTTTTAACCTTTTAAATTGTTTCTACTATGGTAGTTTATGATGTCCTGCTAACATTCTACCAAATATTTAAACAGGTTTGGAACAACTTTGGGGGGGATGTTTGGGTGGAGTATCCCTTTTAAACAAAATATAAAGACTTGTTTTATCTTAAGTTTATATCTTATTTTTAACCTACTTGCCTTTTAAGTACAAATCTGTCAAAATTAGGAAAAGAGAAAAAAATACTATTTAAGAATATACTTTCTGACTCTATTTTCATGCACAATTTGACTTCTCAAGTCATTAACCTTGTAGAATCATTCAATCTGGAAAACAAGACAAACGTGCTGATTGATATGTTTTTTCTAAGCTCACTGCGACAAATAGCCTACTTCAGGAACATGTCTGGAAGCTGAGATCCATATTCAAACCCATCATCATAGGTTGTGAACTTATCCAGAAACTCTTGCTTGGTAAGTGCGCTTTTGAGGGAGTTACATCGACCCAGTAAATTGCTCATTACTGCTGGATACATGACACTCCTGAAAAATAATACAGCGCAGCATTATTTTACGAACTTAAAATGTCATGAATTTAAATTACTGATGAATGTTATGGAAAATGATACTAAGCTTTATTATATGACCATACACAAACATTTTATAATATGTGAAATATGTAGAACTATAATTCACAATTCTATAATTCACTACTTAGTGTGCAAAAAATGTGTAATCTTACAAGCAGCCAAAGTAAATGTCAAGCACAGGTCAGTCCTGGCTAACAGGTTTATTCCAGATAAGATAAGATAGCAATTACTTAGAAATTGGATCAACTTTTTTACCATGAAAACACACATTTGTTCTAAGTTATTGATGTAGTGCATTCAATTATTTGGTAACACCATGGCACAAGAAATTACACATCAACTTGAACTTGTTGCAAGATGTCCGAAAGGTGTTCCTGCTATTCTCTAAGGCGATTGTCAGCAGAATCTAAATATTTAATGTCAGGAAAGACTATACTTGATGAGCTCATTTAGCTGTCCAGATCCTTCGCTCCCTAGGCTCTCTAAATGGTCATTAAATTCTTCACAGAGAGGTCCAGAAAGTATCGCTGTGTTGCCTGGAGTAAGTCTGCTCTTGATTACGGTGAAACAGGCAGGGTGGCACTCAAAGAAACTTTCCTTGCTGATAGAAGCTGGACAAGAATGCAGAAAGGATAAACACAATTAATAATAATAATCACATTACCACATACTAACATCCATGATGTCCAGTCATAAACTCTATTAAAGAAAAGCCATTCAGGGACTGCTATAAATTAGGTAGTAAGGTCACATTTATTCGATCTACACCGTTACTTAGGAACTTCTCCATATTTCCAACATACTTAAAATGACGCGTTTTACCTGTTTTGTAAACAGGCTCTTGCACTGCTTGCTCAAAATCAACATTTTTGGATGTAAAAAAAGCTTTGAAGTCTTCATTTAAGGTTAAAAATGTGAGCCGGTTTCCAGCTACAACAACAGTAAAAACTGGTCCATGCTAGAGGAGGAGAAAAATAACAGACAATTACTTGATTGAACAGGACAAATGCTATCATTGCTATTTGAAAAATGATTACATCATCAGTGGAAAACAATAAAATAACCATAGAAACGAAAGGATGTGCAAGCACGCCTTTTCTCTTTAAACCTCTCAATTGGTTCTCAGCTTTCACAGATCTGGCAAAGTGAGAGAAGCAGTCACAAAACAAAAAAATTGTCAACAGCTTGTGGAATCTGCCCTAGTTGCATAAATTAGTTGGGCTGCACTGAACTTTCCTCAAACTCGGTTAGTGACAAAGATCATAAACAAAACACTGGGAATAAATCTATATACATGAACATATACGTAATATCTAAACGTTATGCAGTGTAGGCCTATGGTTTCACAGACAAGGCTTAAAGGGGTCCTATGACACGGCTAAAACGAATTTCATCGTTTGTTTTAGATGTAAATCAATGTGTATACATGTTTTAAGGTTCAAAAATGCTGTATTTCCCACATACGGTGCATGTTTGTATCTCCTCTTTGCCCCGCCTCTCTGAAACGTGCAGATTTTTTACAAAGCTCATCGCTCTGAAAGGCCAGGTGTGCTATGATTGGCCAGTTAACCAGTGCGTAGTGATTGGTCAAATGCTGCAAGTGTGTGACGGAAATGTAACGCCACTTACCAAATTTGGAACATCAGGTTCCAATGCAATTGTACTTACAGGTACACCCACCTAACTTGCGTATACATTTGGGGTCTTAGTCAAATCATACCACGAACTGAAGTAGATTAGTGGGGGTGTGGTTACACAAGGAGTTTCAGGCAGGTCTGGGTGAGCATTTGCTTTTAGTTTGAATGCATCGTTTTGTTCCTTAATTTTTGCAATTTTACGTGTCTAATACATGCACGACCAACTCACCAAAGACGTCTTCACACCATATGACCCCTTTAAGGCTAGTCCCAGACTAAAATGAGTATGTGTGACCTGTCTTAAGGAATAATTGATGACTGGTCGATCAATTATTCGAAAGTTAATGCAGCGTGGCCGTTACACCTTGTGTGTGCATTAAAGTCCCCTTGAACAGGAAGTTGCGATCGTTTGTACTTCCGGATTCTGTCACATTTCCGAGTGAAAAGGAATTTAAAAAGAGAAAATTTGTGGGCGTGGCTTGCGTTTTTCACTGCGAATTGATTGGATGTGTAAAAACAGCTGTTGCATTTTGAAATGAAACTGGCATAAAAGTGGTGTGTGTGTGTGTGTGTGTGTGTGTGTGTGTGAGAGAGAGAGAGAGAGAGAGAGAGAGAGAGAGAGAGAGAGCAAGAGACCACGCCCACACCTGCGTGTTTGCAGAAATGTGACTAAAAAGTTAGTGATAGTAATAATATTTATTCCTCTTATTGTTTGTATGACCAGCAGTAAAAAAAATCACGCAAAAGTTTGAAAGAGTAGGTCTATCAAAATATATTTGTCATCAGTTATAAGCAGAATATAACTTGCCCAGAAATATCCTAAAATATATCCATTGTTTTGTCTCGATATGCACGCCAGTAATGTATTCTTCTAAGGCATATTTTTACAAAAGCGACATAAATATCTTGATTTAACTAAGGCATAGTCCTGGCTTAAGCCAAACTGTGTCTGTGAACCCGGATCAAAATGTATTATTATTATTTTAGTTTTTGGCGTTCAAACAAAACCTCACACTCAGCATCTTTCACACAAAACTTGGAGGTGATGGGGGTGATATGTCTATAGGTGTAAACTCTCAGGTAATGTAAACTCTCAGGTAATATAAACCCTCAGGTTAGAAAGCACTGAAAATTCTTCTGAATGAAATTATCAGCAAAATGTGCCGGTCAGCTGGACTTCTGAACTTCGACACATTAACGGATCAACTCAAAATGATTTTGAAATACTGTACATAAAACTGTATGACATATAATAATGAATTAAAGCATCTGTTCCACAAATAAAGTATCTATCTATTTATCCGTCAATCCACACACATATTAAAGTTACTCTATGCCTGCTAGTCTATTCATGCAGAGGTCTATTGACACTTACCGTGGCTCTGGCTTGCTGGATGAAATGCAAAGGTTCTTTTCCAAATTCAAAGGCAGCACCAAACCAAGGTATCCATCCTCTTATGCATGGAGGTGCGTTTGGGTGACTTTTACTAAAGAGAAGATTAATAGTAATAATTAAAATAGTTACACACAAAATTAAGGTAATCCAATCCATCGCAACCCAGAGTCGAGTCAGTCCAGACAGGACTCCCGTATTTCCACATTGATAGAATAACATGAACTCCTCCCACCCAAAACTGAACCCCTCCTTCTATTTTTCTAGCGCCTCCTCCTCATAACATTCCGACTAGGACGATAGGCCACTAATGCTTAAATATTTAAGGTATCTGCTAACATTAAAAGAGCACCGTTCTATTCATTATTTTCGGTGTAGAAGTGGGAATTATCGAACACGTGAAAGCGTTTGATAATTCCCACTTCTGATGTCATCATTCCGAGTTTCATTTTATCCAAAGCGACTTACATTGCATTGTTTTATGTATTTCATGTATTCAAGTATAGTTTTACTAGTAAGCTAGCTGACTATTATGGAATATTGGTGAAATACATGCTATCTTCTCAGTGTATAAAACATAGAGTAGGCTTCAAGCGGTTATTCAAGTTAATATGTAATAATTTAACAACAAGACAAGGCAATGCTGCTGCGGAAGAACTCATAAATCATATCCATCCGTCACAGAAATCCTGGTTTTATTTTTATTATTTCCGATTTTTTACAACAATTTCCAAGCAAACACACAACGTTCCCCTATGGTTCCTGTTTTGTTTTTTTTGGGAACCATGTTATATTTTTCCAAACCAAAAGCTAACGTTCCCTGAATGTTCCATGCAGGTTGTTTTTTTCTAACCAACAGTTAACGTTCCCGGAACGTTCCCTTTAGGTTAGTTTTTTTTCTAACCAACAGCTAACGTTCCCTTTATGTTAGTTTTTTGGGGTAACAATAAAACCAAAAAATAACCTGGAGGGAACGTTCTGTAGAGGTTCCCTTTAGGTTATTTACTAGTAGCATTAAAAATAGACTTAATTAACATAAGACTTACTGTGACCCTACATTAAAAATGTTAATTTTTAAAAGCACCATACAGTACAAACACAGATGAAAACGTAACTCTTAAAAAACGTAACTCTTTTTAGATATTTTAAACTCTTTAAATATCTAAATATGAATTACCAAATGTGATCCTAACAAAACATTACCATTATCAGGCAATGCGGGCGCCATGCACAACGTTTTTTCAGTTTCTTACCATTTTCCGAAGTCTGTATTCAGGTCTTCAAGCAAATTACGAATCAGGTTAGATTAGGAAAAGTGTAGAACTGGAACCACTTTTACTTTCAAGGAGCAATTACAAGCATATTATCAATATAACAAACTTATAAATCCCATGTGTGGCATCACAGTGTTTTTTGTATGTATTTGTTGATTTATTGACAGTTTTAGTGTTGAATAACGGATTTTGCCATCTGATAATTGTAACATGAGTTCTGTTATTGTAAGACAGTACATACAGAATACTGCCCTGTCTCTGAAAGACAGGGGGACTAAACTCTACACTATGACAACATAAAGAGGCAAACACTTCTGTACTCTGCTTAATGGAAAAATAGGCAGTAAATGTTTTTTTAAATATATTTTGGGGTTTACCATTACATAGACATATAAAAAACAGCTATTATTGTTTTAGGGTATAATAACTGTTTGAATAGAGCAAAGTAGTAAATAGAAAACACTAAGATGATTGTTAATCAATATGCATTCTAGAGGTTGTGATAAAAATGATATTTTACATGGAAAATTAAGAAACAGATAATGTCATTGAAGAACATTTGAGGTAAGCTTGTAATAATTGCATAAATCTAGCAATTACATTTCACATTAGTCTTTTATAGGCATTCAATTGTAAAGAAAAAGCTAGTGTTTCCCAATTTTCTTTCAGATTCTAATTACCAAGTGCACACTTATATATATATTTTTATATTCATAATTGTATGAGAGGGTATCATTACATAAATGGACATTATTTCTTCAAAAAACGAAAAAAAATTAACAAAAATAAAAAAACTGTCAAAAGAGTTAACATTTTTCTCTTGTGAACATGAACTACCTTCAATCCCTTGGAGGATAAAATCCCGGTGCTGCAGTCAGGAAAAGGTTGCGCAATATTTCGTCAAATTAGGTCTTGGGGGCCTATAGTTTGAAAGGGAAGAAGAACAAACAGACCTTCGAAGACCTTAGAATTTGCCAACTAGTAAAAGGCAAGTTTTGCCCTAACTGTAAATGATCAATACTAGAATATGGATGCAAACTAGTGAGACAGTGAATAATTTTTCATAAGATGGGCCAAATAAAACATTTAGAAAATATTTGTAAACTAACACACCATCTAGTGGTGTGATGTTAAAATCTTTCTGAAGCAAAGTTTTCTTTAGTAAAACCTTAATATATGTATATCATAAAAACTTGGCACTATACACAACACTATAATGACTATTTCACATATAGTTATTAGCTGCAACTCAAGAGTTTGAGATCATATCCGTCTTACTCTTGTCCTTTATTTTATATATTTTTTTAGATTATGCTGAAGTGAAGATCGACTTGAATTCCTTTGTTTTTGTTATATTTCTCATTTTATATTTAAGAAATTGTTACTATAAATAGTTGTATTTATATGTATATATATAACATGATAAATAATTTACCAATATTGCATTATTTTAACGTTTTCATTATTGTTATTAATGTTTTCTTTGTACGTGTTCCATCTGTTGTTGTTTAATTTAACACTGGCTATAAGTTATAGCCAGTTTTTATATTTATCAATCTATATTTAATACATAGTTATATATACATATATTTTTTTTTATTTTAACATTTTTTTGTTGTTATTAAGGTTTCAATATGTGTTCTATCTGTATGTTGTTAAATGTTGTTTATGCAGTTTAATTTAATAAATGTTGATTTATTTAACCCCACTTCTTGTTCTTTGAGCAATACACAATCTATAACACATGATTTTAGACTTATTTGCATTAATCATAACATTAAGGTAATGGGATCATATTAATTATTTTGTTTCTAATGTGGTGTATACATTACACATATAATGTCAAGATTTATATATGTATATATATGAATGTGTTACAACTAATACACAGACTGTAGATAGAATGGCTTTTGCGAAAACAAAGCGATTTCAAAAAGTAGTTTTTTAACCCACAAAATTGTGATATGCCATTTGATGACGACACGTCTATGACGCCACACTCCATCCGGGTCCTCCGTGCCCAGGCCATGACGTCACGGGGTTCCAGGAATGGCGGCGCTGTCTGCAGAGGGAAGCAGCCCGAAGAGCCCGAAACTTTATTCCTAACGAAATTCGGCGGATACGCGAACTTCACCACACCGCTGACAGCTTAACCCGCCGCTTAACGAGCTCGAGGACCGGCGGAACGGAGTCGCGGCGTTGTTGCTCTCGTATCCCGACGTCTCAGACTCTAGTAGTTTGCTTGACTTTGCGAGGGCCAAAAGACAAGAGCAAAGACAGCGACTAACGGTCCATAAAAGCAACAACAACCGCACAAAACATCCTCTTCCGAGTCCGTCCATTTCGCAGAAGGACCTTACTGGTGTTTTTGTAGTTTTCGTCCCGCACTTACACTGAAAAGCACGACACTGGCCCGATAAGGAAAAGACACCAGCTGCGGGTTTGAATCCATAATGGAGAGTTTAACGCTGAGCGATGTCGAGCAGAAATATTACTCTGAACTCTTCCTGTCCTGTGATGTGGATAACGCCAAGAAAGTGGCATCCAACGGCAAAGTTCTGGACCTGTTCAGGTCGGCCCAGCTCTCGACTGAGGTGGTCCATCAGGTAGTGTATGAATATCATTGATATGTGTGTGTATTAGTCAGCATGTCTGTATTATTATGATGCTTAAGTGGGCATGATGGCTTGGGCTCATCATTAGAGACATGCCAAGTGCTCTTATGGATCATTCGGAAACGCCAAGAGAGCTTTTAAAGCTGACTTATAAGGGAATCTCTTTGAGTTTTCCTCAACAGATAAAGGGTGATGCATTTCTATGAGTTGTTTCCTGTTTTGCCGTCAGTTGTGCCTTCTTCCTCTTACATACAGTGATATATTGTTGTTGTTTTCTCCTTTTGCCATCAGGTCCATACTGTGGGTATAACATTTCAACAGCAATGTTAATGGCCAGTGATGGTCATTTGATCAGAATTCACTAGTATTTATTCATTCTGTTCTAGCTTTTTCCATTGCAAGCAGATGTTCAACTATCATCATGTTGTTAAACGCAATGTGAATTTATCCTGGGAGATACTAGTCATTCAGATGTGACGGAGTGAGGCAGGACTGTGTTTAACGTGATGTTTACAGGAATTAGACATATTTGCATGTTAAGTATATTACAAAGCTACAATGATCACATGAGATGTAGACAATATTTGCTGAAGCAATAGATATACTGTTAAAAATGAAACCCATATGAAACTGAAAAATTGTTGTGAATTTAGTTCCTATAATGCATCATTTGATGCAAAAAATGCAGATTCATGTGTTTCAGGTGTGGCTTTAGTGTCTGTGTCGTATTTTGGTTCAGACATGACTAAGCAACATATTTGGAGTATTTTTGGACAGTACTGTTGGCATATTGGCCATTAGCCCTCTAGATATTGACATTGGCAACAGCCATTTAGAAACCTACTTTGGGCGACCCACCATTCTATAATTGTAGAACAAGTGTGACACTTGCCATTTCTTGTTCATCTGTCAGAATATAATAACTCTGGACATGATATTGTATGTACAGTCCGGTTATCTAATTGAAGGGTCTCTTTCTGTTCTTTTAGATCACTGAACTGTGTGGAGCCACACGTCTTGGTCATTTCGGTCGGAGTCAGTTCTACATTGCGCTGAAACTCATCGCATTGGCCCAGTCTGGACTGCCTCTGCGTGTGGAGAGTCTGAACAGCGGTTGGTAGCTGCAAACCTTTTAAGCCATGTTATAGACCAAGAGTGTTTGTACATGCGTTCACTATATGCCAAAAAATACTCTCTTCCTCGGTCACTTTAATGCGAAGCTATCGTATCCTTGTTTTTCTGCAGACACATTTGAAAAATGACTCTGCGATGGTTGCATCCATTACATAAAATAAGAATAAGAGGATAATCTTACTCAAGAGAACAGGATGCAGGGCTATACGTTAACTTTTTTTGCACATACCACCGGTGCTAGAGAGGTTTAAAGTAGTTTTGTACAGGCCAAACAGTTGTAGCACAAGTATACGTCTGTTATCATCTTTAAAAAAACACAAGTGCAGGTCATCACATAAATAGACACGTAACTGAAAAAGGACATTAACGTAATGTAAATTAATAAATTAGGGCCATTTACAGGGATACTTCACCCAAATTGTATATTCTGTCGTCATTTACTCACCTTCAATTTGTTCCAAATCTGTTTACATTTCTTTGATCTGATGAACACAGAGAAGGATATTTGGAAGAATGCACATGCACATGAATTGACTGCGGGGCAGTCGTGGCGTAATGGTTAGAGAGTCGGACTCGTGACCAGAAGGTTGCCGGTTCGATTCTCAGGGTCCTTGAGCAAGGCACCTTACCCCTACTTGCTGCAGTGATAGCTGCCCACTGCTACGTGTACGTGTGTTCATCACTTGCTGTAGATGGGTTAAAAGCAGAGGTCACATTTCCGGTATGGGTCACCATATCTGACCTAATGGGTCACTTTCACTTAATTTGAGGAAGTTAGTCACTGGGCCTTTAAAGGAATAAGATATTGGTAGTGATATTAATAAGCAGGAAATAAGACCGGCTTTTAAGATACTGTGAGAACGGTGAAATGAAGTCCACAGGAAATTGCAGATGCTGCCCTGGAGTTTAGATATTCTCGGCATGATCTCTGTTTCGATTGATTTCTGTTACATTGTTTTCATGGTTACATCGGAAACCTTTTTTACTGCTTATGTGACATCCTTTGCTCATGAAAATATAGTTTTTATCATACTGGCGAACCTGCTGCAGATTATAGTTATATACACTACCCGTCCAAAATAAAGTCACCACCTGGATTTAACTAAGCAAATAGGTGAGAGCCTCCAATTGGATTGGGGGTCTAGGTTCAGCAACGTTATGTGCCCAAAGAATAAGGTTATTCACTTAATTATTTTACGGGCATGTTCCAAGATGACAAGGTCAGGATTCATCAAGCTCAAATTGTGAAAGAGTGATTCAGGGAGCATGAGATATAATTTTCACACATGGATTGGCCACCACAGAGTCCATATCTTAACCCCATAGTGAATCTTTGGGATGTGCTGGAGAAGACTTTGTGCAATGGTCTCCCCTCTCCCATCATCAATACAAGATCTTGGTGAAAAATAAAAGCAACTCTGGAGGGGAATAAATGTTGTGACATTGCAGAAGCTTATTGAAACGATGCCATGGCGAATGAAAAAGAGCCCGAATGCCGTAATCAAAGCTAAATGCGGTCCAACGAAGTATAAGTGTGTGACTTTTTTTGGACGGGCAGTGTATTTATACTTTCTATATACAGTATGTGAAAGTCTAACGTTGAGCTCTCTGTACAGTCCGAGATCTGCCCCTTCCTCGTTTTGTGATGGGCAAGAACGATCAGGAGTCAAGGCACGCGGTCATGTATGCAGACACCGAGAACCAGGGGCCGTATTCCGGTGTCATCCCCAGACCTCCAGCGCGAGTTCAAGGCAAAAAAGTATCAGCGCATGAGATGATCCAGCCCTGTGTGCCTACTGTTGATCCCCAGGTACAGCACTTCTCATATCTCAAATGTCTGTGTGTGTTAAATCAGGAAGGCTCTTTCATCTATTGGTCTCCAAATAGTTGGCAATTTTTTTGTTAGCCTATCTGCTTTCATCACATCACATTTTGCTAGTGAGGTGGCATAGTGGTAAATAATATGAGCTGAAACCTAAGGGTTTTTGGGTGAGATCCTTGAATTCTTCATTGATCCTATACAGCATGGAACGTAACCTACGATTGCTGGTTTTCAGATTGATGGTGGTCTCTTTATTAAGTACACTGTAAGCCTTTGTTTATCTGGTCAATGACTGCTTACTCGCTCAACTGTCTCTCTGTGTTATTCCGTAGCCATCTGTTTAGCTGAAGGTCCATAGAGTTAGTAATGAATTTTATCTCTCTATCCAGCCGGACACCACGTCTCTCCTGTAGTGTCACCACATCAGTCTCCTCCCACTTCGCCTCACGCCTGGAGGAAGCACAAACGTCAGGCCAGCGGTGGAAATGTGGAGAGACAAGCTTCAGTGCCAGGGGTTGTTTGGCCACCTTTTAGAGAAGCACAGCCAGGTACTCGATATGTAACACTAAGATCTCTCTCTATGTATTAAATACTTGATTCTGATTGGTCATTCACTGGTCAAATATATTTTGTAAAGTGGTTGCTTAATTTAGCGCTATTTAATTCTTCGACTTTGTCTCTCTTAAGCACCAGTAACAGGTGATGGGATGTGGTCCGCCCACTCGCCCCCTCCTGTCCAAGAAAGTTGGGTCAGCTTTACAGACACGCCCCCCTCCAGCACACTTCCAATGCATCCCTCTTCAGCTCAGGTAATGCAGCGGAGCCTCTTTGTATACATCTGCTGTTCAGAGTCTGTATGCGGCGCCCTGTTGTTACCAAGGTCTCTGTGACAGAACAGATGTTTGCTTTTGTGTACATGTCACAGCACAGAAGCAAAGACTATTCAATATTTACCAAAGCCAAAATGTTATCTGAATTCCCAGTTGTACAAGGAACTTGAATTGCTGGAAGTTGTTTTTGCTTTTTGAACTTTATGGCTTTAACCTCAGTTACCTCTGAATTTAAATGTGTGATGCGTCATATTTCGAGAATGCGTTTTAGTTTTTTTATATTAATTAATTTAAAAAAATTTAATGATAATGATAACATGCACTGGTCGGAACTTCACAAGTTTGTGCAAATCAGAACGGAACTTTCTCTCGTCACATTTTTCAAAAATGCTTAGCGTACTAGTTCAACTATTTGTTTGTGGACTAATTTATATTTTTCTCTACCGCAAACAGTCGGAGAGCACAACGGTACGAACCACAAACGAAAACCAAAGACATGGCAGCGGTTACGATGACCCCTGGAAAATCACAGATGAGCAAAGACAGTATTACATAAACCAGTTTAAGACCATCCAGACTGATCTAACCGGTTTCATCCCTGGTCAGTAAGCTCTTGTTTTTCTACAGTAACTACTACTGTAGGACACTACCACCCTAACAATATTCTTGTCCGTTTTTGCTCAGGCTCTGCTGCGAAGGAATTCTTCACAAAGTCGAAGCTGCCAATTCTGGAACTGTCTCACATTTGGTTAGTAGGTTTACACAGCTTACGTTGTCGCTCTTTGTTTACTTTGGATGACCTTCGTGTACATTTTCTGAAAAACAGATGTGTTTAACCAAGGACTTGCGCACATCTAGCCGCAACACGTTAGCCCTTTCCATAAAACACCCCAATGTTGATCCTATTTGACATTTGAATTTGTTTTAGCCTGTTTGGTCATTGGAATCTAAAGTTATCTTTGCTGTCTTGTTTTTATTAGCGTCTTTAAAATATGCATCTTATTAATATTGAATGGCCTGCTTCACCTTGCAGGGAGCTATCAGACTTTGATAAAGATGGCGCCCTGACCCTGGATGAGTTCTGCGCTGCATTTCATCTCGTGGTAGCGAGAAAAAACGGTTATGACCTTCCTGAAAAGCTCCCAGAGAGTCTAATGCCAAAGCTTATTGACTTGGATGACTCAGCAGGTAAGAAAAGCCTTGTGCCGGCCAAGGCTTCAGATTGGGCAATTTGCAGCAGAGATATTTTACATGGTTTTACAGTTCTACATGCTGAGTGCTGCGTAAATTATTTCCTGAATGAGATATTGATGCCTTTGCCTACCAAATACAAATGATTTATTGTATAGTTTGTCGTTCATTCTTATGCTTATTATCTTCAATATTCTCTTCCATTTTGACATATATGTTTTTTATTTCAATTGCACTAATAATTCGATAATATACTGACAGGATGTCTTCATTCACTTTTAAGGAATTGTACAAAGATATTAATTGTTGACTGTTTATGATTCAGGCATTCCAGAACCGGCTCCAGAAGTGGGCTTCTCTGCGTCCCCTGTTGAGGACACTCCTAACAAGTCTCCGTCCATGCCTTCTCTAAACCAGAACTGGCCTGAACTGAACCAGAACAATGAGGTTTGGAGAATTCGTCTTTATCATCCTTCAGTATGACTGTAATCTCTATCACTGAACCAGTCAGTTCTGTCTTCTTTTTCTTTATGGGAAAAATCAAACTAATAAACGTGTGAGTAGGAGGAAGAGGTATCCTCGCATTCAACACTCGTAAATGTTGATATAAGGCTGGAAAGTAGTGATCTTGTCAGAAAAACATATATTAAGGGACTTTTTTAAAATATATGTTACGCTGAAAGAATGTTTAAATGCAACACATTTAATTTCCTTTTTTGTTGACGCGTTAAACAGGATTTTAAGTGGTAAGTAAAACTGAGATTCGATTTCGTTTAATTTCAAAATGTATTAATACATTTTTCTAAATTCTTGTTTTTCCAGGTTAACATAAGTTTACCTATCAAACAAGATTTCTCTTCACGCATTTGCCAAAATCATTTTTAAACACTTTTGCACATTTCTTATAGTACAGTGTAAAAGATGCTTGTAAAACACAATAGAACATTTCCCACTGTACTAAACTTGCAGGATCACTCCTATCGTGTTGCCACGATGGCTTGTAATGGAAAAACAAAGTTAATTTACAAAAAACATTTCTCAGTACTTCTGCACATTGTACATTACCACTGCAGCACGAAAATTGCATGCAATCCGTAGTTTTTTCACTCATGTTGTTTTCCCGTTATAGCTTGTGATAGAAAACAGAATTTTACTTACCAAAATAATTTTAAGTTTCACACATTTCTCATAGTAAATTGCAACAGCAATACTGAATGCTTACATATCAAAGTTCCTCATTCATATCGTGTTTCTGTAACTTTCTCTGTATTTTGGCTTATTTCCTGTAAACTGAAATCGCTTGCAAATGACAGTTCTTCACTCGTAACTTCTTCCCGTATCCCGTGTGTGGTAGAAAACAGGTTTATTTACAAAAATCATTTTAAAACCATTTCGCACATTTCTTATTGTTAAGTTCGCACTACAGCAGTGAACGTGCATGTTCACTTTTCAAACAGTCAACATTTTTGTATTCAATTTAATCATTTTTAATTTTGTACAATGTACAATGAAGACAAATCATGGGGTTTCTCTTCCTAGAATTCGCCTTTCTGTGGTAATTGGAGGACGGGTAGAGCACACAATTGTTGTATAATGGCTTCTGTTTGCTTGTGTGAGGAGTGGATGGGCTCCAGAGTGCTGATATGTCTTTGCTCTGTCTGTCCAGCAGTGGGAGACTTTTAGCGAACGCTCCTCAAGCTCACAAACTCTGACCCAATTTGATTCTAACATTGCACCAGCTGACCCTGTAAGTCAATCACTCAGTGCACTTTCATAATTAATGATATTCATTAACCCTGTACTCTTGAAATTCTCTCTGAGAGCGCATGTTTCTCAGGCACGATGATGTCATCATGTGATTGGTTTGTTTTTCTTCTGCTTGCTGAGCTTAGAGATAATACTTTTATGCTTTTTCTCTTTCATATGTAATCCAAGTGATGACTCTGCTGGCTGTCCTTTGATTGTGTTGTTGTTGAAGTGTTTTGATAACACATGTTATACACTCACCTAAAGGATTATTAGGAACACCTGTTCAATTTCTCATTAATGCAATTATGGTGGTGGTGTAATGGTGTGGGGGATGTTTTCTTGGCACACTTTAGGCCCCTTAGTGCCAATTGGGCATCGTTTAAATGCCACGGCCTACCTGAGCATTGTTTCTGACCATGTCCATCCCTTTATGACCACCATGTACCCATCCTCTGATGGCTACTTCCAGCAGGATAATGCACCATGTCACAAAGCTTGAATCATTTCAAATTGGTTTCTTGAACATGACAATGAGTTCACTGTACTAAAATGGCCCCCACAGTCACCAGATCTCAACCCAATAGAGCATCTTTGGGATGTGGTGGAACGGGAGCTTCGTGCATCCCACAAATCTCCATCAACTGCAAGATGCTGTCCTATCAATATGGGCCAACATTTCTAAAGAATGCTTTCAGCACCTTGTTGAATCAATGCCACGTAGAATTAAGCAGTTCTGAAGGCGAAAGGGGGTCAAACACAGTATTAGTATGGTGTGTTCCTAATAATCCTTTAGGTGACTGTATGATACATATGTGTGTTACAAATCATAGTGTGTAGAGAGTTCTTAAAGAAACAGTTCATTCAAAAATGAAAGTTCTGCAATCGTACTCAAAAGTGTCTTGAAACTTGTGTGTTTTGGGTTAGATTCCAAGTAAATTTTAGGTTGTTTATAACTGATAATCATTCAAGTTTAATTAAATAACAATCTGTATTAAAAATGTCATACCAGCTTCAGCGATGCCAAACCTTAATGGCATGTGTGTGTCGTAACAAGCTGCAGCATGGCAAATCTTAATATGCGCATATTTAATTACATGAAAGTGTTTTACGAGCAACAGAAATTAAATTTTGGTCATTTTTCTCATAAATTGAATGACATTCGTATGGGTTTGGAATGAGATAAAGGTGAGTAGATGATGACAGAAATGTAATTTTTGAATGAACTGTTATACGGTTGCTTTTATTTTTTGACAATTTTGGCAAATCTTTATTGCTGTTACAGAAGTGATTTGAGTTTTATGACAGAAGCAGTTCATATGCTTGTTTTCTTTGCAGGATACAGCAATAGTTCATCCGGTTCCCATTCGAATGACTCCTAGCAAGATCCACATGCAAGAGATGGAGCTTAAGAGAACCGGAAGTGGTGTGTCCTTTTATAATCTTATAAAGATTTTGAATGTATAAAATGTATTGTGACTAAATTCAATGAAACACCTTTCTGTGGTAGAAATGTATTGGTTAGGTTTTAACAATGATCAAGTGTTTACTCTTGTGTCTCTGCTATCCAGTGTATTTTCCATTTAAGTGTTTTTTGCTTAAGTTTTTCAAAATCCCTGAAATTTTAACATGACTGTGATCTTTATGCTTAAAGACAGCAACCAGTCAGAGCACCCTAGAAACGCACTTAAACTCTCTTGATATCTGCATAGCAACATGGTTGGATTATTCATTTTTGCTTTTACAGATCACACACATCCAACGAGTCCATTAATGGTTAATCCACCAGAACTCCCTGATGAGACGAAGCTAGCAGCTACTATAAAGTATCCTAGTGCCACTGTTGGTAAGCTCATCTACGCTATTCCATTCTCAAACCAAGTTTAAAGCCTGAAATTGACTGTGAGGTGGTGTTCTCGTGCAATACATTTAGAAATATGAGTTGTTTATTACAGGTGATGGCTACAGCAGCTCAGATTCATTTTCATCTGACCAAGAGCCGATATCTAGTGCTGTGAACAGACAAAGGTTGTTTCTTTTGAATGGCAACGAATTTGTGGTGTGCTTTAGATGAGATTTGTCGTGTGTAATACTTGAATTAATATCTGTTGCAGGTCTCAGTCTGGAGCATCTCCAGAGGGACTAAAAGTGGTGGCACCACCCCCACCTCCGCCTCGCCCCAACGCTTCACACTCCCGGTCCTCCTCTCTAGACATGAATAGAACCTTTGCTGCCGTTCCCGCTGGTATATGAGCACATACACAGATAGATGTGCTGATGAGTGTAGTTTGTGGGTGTTTTTTAATTAAACTTTTCTTTTTTTATTTCCGGAAGGTCCTCAACAGGCAGGTGTGGTGGCCTTTCCCCCAGCAGTGCCTCCCAGACCACTACCCACACAGGTACATCATAGACATCTTTACTGAACGCACAATTCAATTATTGTTATAGATCATTTTTGAGGTCAGTTATGCATGGTGTAATTTTTCACATGCCATCATGTTGTAGACATCAATGCCACACGGCCATCGTTCGGTAGAGGGAGACGCTCTTCCAGCACCCAGCACATCACCCCAGCAGATACCAGAACAGCCCAACTTTGCTGACTTCAGCCAGTTCCAGGCTTTGCTGTGCTGCGGGATGCGAGGCTGACACCAGGTGGTGGATCAACAACAAAAGGGAAAGTCCGTAACAAAACCCAGTGAAAACAGAACCCACTGGTAAGTCAGTCTGTACCAACCTGTCTTTTAGAGTCTGCGCCAGTTTATCACTAACCACACATTCTCCACAGTCCAAAGTATCCACTCCATTGGCCCCGCCCCCTAAACCCGTCCGTCGAAGACTGAAATCAGAAGATGAGCTGAGACCAGATACAGAGGACCTTCCGCAAAAGTCTAACGTCATAGCCACTGTTCTAGCAACCCAGCCCTCGATTCCAAGGTACGTCAGACAGTCACTTCAGGGCACCAGTACTTAATAACAGTGTCAGATTTCTTCATTGCAAGAGCCCTTTCATTGTAAGATTTCCTCAATATGCATTTTTGTCTTTTTCTCTTGATGTTTTGTTTACAAACAGGTCTATCGGTAAAGATAAGAAGGCCATCCAGGCTTCCATTAGAAGAAACAAAGAAACAAATACGGTTTTAGCCAGACTTAACAGTGAATTACAACAGCAATTGAAGGTACATTGAGTCTTTCATAATTCCTCTTTTTTTTATAACGCATTCTGCACAAATGTCTGACAGAATGGGCTTTTTTCTCAAATTTTCTCTTCTTAGGACCTACTAGAAGAAAGAATATCTCTTGAAGTGCAACTGGAACAGCTTAGACCCTTTTCGCATTTGTAACTGGGATGTGTGAATGTTGAAAATGAATGTGCGTTTGTGTAAAGAGTGATTACCCCCTGTTTTTAAATGGTCTGTTGGATCCTCTGGCAGGATGTCCATTTCACCGCTGCCTCCACTCCTCCGTGTGAAAAATCGCTGCTTCCTTCAAACCGATCTTTCTCACATAGACAGTAGCCCAAGAAATAGTGCAGAGGTCCAGGGACTGGAAACATTATCCGTTATGGCACTTTGATGAAACAGAAGGTCTGAGTGATGTTTATGTAATAACCCCTAACAGAAAGCTTATGTTCCCAGAAACTGTGAGGCAATGGCTTGATCTCTTGGGCAGCAGGAGGGCGTAATCTGGGTAAAGTGAAGGAGCCTCTTTCCCTCTTGTTCTCCATGGAGTGAATCCTGGAAATCGAGGCAGCTTGTCATGTTCTTCCATGTTAGAAGCACCTACGTGTGCTCAGACAATCACGCGAGGCCGTGTGCTGGCCGAGAGGAGGGGAAAATAGATTTTTGGGAGTTCTCGCTCTTTTTCAGAAGTACGCATTTGTTAAAGAGACAGTGCACCTGAAAATGAAAATCCTGTCATTATTTAGTCACCCTCATGTGGTTTAGAATGACGTAAAGGTGAATAAATAATAACAAGTTTCATCATTGGGTCAACTGTTCCTTTAAAATTCTGAAAAAAAACTTCCTTGCCATATTAGTGGGCGGCGAATCTGTGTTTGTGAGAGACAACAGTTCAATTGTGTGGAATCAAAGACTGCTTTATTCTCTTAACACAATCCGTGCTACAACAAAGAGACGTGTTCACCCGTGTACAGCCTTCGACCCCAGGATGACCCCAGCTGTGTTTTGGTTTCCCTCACGCTGGCTGTACCTCACACGGGACATCGGTCCTGAGTCATACACCCCTTGACATCATTACCAAAACGTGAGACCTGAAGCTGCACTTTCCCCCTTCGGCTTTCGTTTTTTTCTCATCGCTATTCTTTGCATGTCGTTCATGATCTTATTTTGTATAAAACAGCTCTTAACAATGAACCACTTGATTTGTATCTGTAACGTCTGAACTAGTGTGACATTTGTGTTGTTACGTAGACTTACACCGTGTCTGTTCATTTGTGTTGGACAATGTCTGTGCTTTCTTTTACGCTTCCATCGAGCCTTACTTCCTGGTGTGCAGGTTTTCACAGTAACGTCTCCCCCCATGTTACATTTAAGGTGACCTTTCTCTCCCTACTGTTCAGGCTGATTTACTGTATCAGGGGTATGTTGTATATTGTATGATACACACCTTTTGATCTCATATGTAAATTTGCATTAATTGCTGACTAACAGCAAATATTCTATTTAATTGCTTATATAATGGCTGGGAGATCATAAATGTTTAACTGCATGGACGTGTCTCTGCAGAATGAACTAGCAGCTGTGTGATTTTTACACAAAATAAAAACGGCACAATATTTTAATAATTTCGTCTTTTGTCAAGCACTTCTGAGCTGTTTTCAGTCTGTGAAACATTTTATGTAATTTTATGTTTTTTTAAATAGTTTATATTGTCGCCTTCCCTGCACTTGTGCTGATACTAAAGCAAAATGTGGATGTGACAGAAAAAACTTTTTTCCTTTTTCGTCTTTGGTAATTGACAATATAATAAAAAATGTATTTAATTTATCCAGTGTAGGGATAAATGTTGTAGGATATGGTACCCTGTTGCCAGGGTACCATAAACATATCTTACGGTATAATACCAGCTAAAGCGCATCACAATACCAAGAAGTATCGCGATGGTGTGCCATGTTCAGAATTTAAATCTACAGAATAAACCAAATTTCTTAAATACAAAAATCTAAATTAGACATTTTGTATTTACTATAAACTATATTAAACTGTAATATTAATAAACTGTATATATTAATTATTGTAATTGTATAAATTGTAGCAAGTACTGTGGTATGTTTTACTATTTGCTATGGTAATACTCAAAAACACTTTTGTCTAGGAATTTTAGTAAAGTTTACCGTAGTAAATAGTAAAGTACACTAGAACATTTTCCATGTTCCGTCATTTATACAGCAATGGTTATGAAAGAAAATGTTAGGCTTACCTTAAATGTGTGAAACTACAACGGCCAGTAGGTGGCGGCAATTTTTTACTGTGTGAAGTGAATCATTCAACCCACAGTTCGTTCAAAACGACTGATTTATTCAAGAACGAAGCAAGTGAATCACTGAATCATTATCTCGCCCGAATCGTACAAACTAGAACATTTTAGTTTTTAGACCGATACTAAAAAGTCCACCTTCTAAGAACAGTTAGTGTGTAATTTCTAGAAGCCTTTTAATCTCATTAATATGTGTATGAAAAGCAGCAGTGTGAAATTACATTGCAATTTTTACTTTGAATACTTCTCATGCGTGAAAGAATATGTTGAGTTTGGTTTGTTTTATTGTATTTGACAATGTACAGTTGATTATAAGTTCATAAGCACATATTCAATACAATCTCTTTAGGGTCTCTGCAGGTTAAGCAGGGTGACAGTAGGTGTGTTGTTAGACAACAGAGATCCAGCTACACGAGTAAAACATCACTCAATATCTGGCTGTAACATTAATTTAGAAGGATTTCTTGGAGGCCTTCGGTTTTCTTTGAGCAGCTCTTCTTCACTGAAAGTGCCCGTCTTCCAAAACATTTAGTTTGTGATTCTGGAAAAGAAATCGTGTATATGATCATTATCCATGTAAATCACAGTTGAACTTAAGGATTTAGAAGATTATGTTTGTTGAAATGAAAAAGAAGGAAGAAAAACGTACTCGGTGTCCTCTTTGTAGCGATCCAAAGCCTCTTGTGCCACCACCTCTGAGAATTTTGGATCGTTCCAGAGAATGTCTCCTGGCACTGTGAAGCTCATGTCTGGACCATCGAACAGTTTCACTGACACTTTCGTGTCAACTGGGTTCCCAACATTATCTGTGCCTTTGGACATCACCTGCACGTGAAATTACATGGAAAAGATCTGCATTTTGAAATGTTCAGCATATGGTGACTCCTTTCAAACCAACATTTGCATGCGATCCGAACTTACCGCCTGTATTTGGAAAAATCCGTCCTCATTTGTGGTGTGGTTCACCAGAGACGACACCCAGCCGAACTGCTTGTTGAACATGTCTAGCAGACTTGACGTGTTGAACATCTGCTCTTCAAATCGTCTCATAAGGTTGTTGTACTCCTGGGTGAATCTTTCAGCCCTGGCGAGAGCCTTCTCCAGCTCTTCTTTCAGGGGTCCCTCCAGGGGCCGCTTTCCGGAACAATCTGAAGAAAAGAGGCAAGCATCATTTCCTAATCTTGAGGTTGATGTTCAACAACGTGTGTATTTAACCAAACGTTACACTTACCGATGTGCTGAATCTCTTTACATTTCTCACATTCTTCTTTTAGTTTAATGCAGCCGGCAGAATTACGACGAATCTCCCTGCAGGTCATCTTGTCATTTCCGAACGGTCTTGTTTCGATAACGTCCTCATTCGTGTTCCCAGCTGTAAATAGAGGACAAGTCTGTGAAACAAGCTTTTGTGAAACAGAGAGGTTAAACATTTTTTTATAGAATCTTTCAGCCAAAAATGGTTCATAAAAAAGTTTAACTGCTATATCATGATAATATTGCATTTTGTAAAACATTTTGTTAACAATAATAATTTACCCTCGGGGAAATCTATGTCGGTTCCCATGAAGGGCTCGATTGATCCAAACATGTTTCTTGCCATGTCCATCATGGGATTGAACATGCTATGGAAGTTGTGAAACCCAGGATCATGCATGGGGGACCGGTAAACACGGGCAGCCCGGCCTTCTGCTGGAACTTGTCTTCCGAAGATGCTGGGCATATGGAAAGGGCCGGGGAAGAAAGGCTGCTGGTGGAAAGCGGGCTGATGGAAAGCATGCATGTGGTCGAACACCTTCATGCTGTTCTTGAAGATGTCATCCACTCCATCGGCAACCTCCGTGTAGCGTTCCTCCAGGTCCTGGAAGTGTCTTGTCTGCTGCTGGTCCTGGTTCACCAGAGTCTCGATGTTCTGCCCGTTGATCCAGATTGACATGGGAGAGGTCCTGTTCAGAACTTCTCCCAGCTGAGGAGGAGACACAGAAAGACGATTTCAATCATTGTGATGGTAAAAGGATTACAGCAGGTTTTTTTGCAGGTGATTTTAAACTCTCACCTGCCGTCCCACCAGGCCGGCTCCACTGCTGCAGGTGCGAGAGTAATATTTAATGCAGGTGTTTCTCAAACATGGCTTGCACTCCTCCCACAGACCCTGCACGGTTTCATTACACACGCTCTGTTCTTCTTTTAGTTTCTCTTCCATTTCCTGAGCCGTCTTTAGGGCATACTATAATGAACAATCGGGGAGAAACAAGATTCCAGTATGCACAAGAACTATCCAGCATTGTACTAAGTATGTAAAATATTTATCTGTTAAATAAATGCTAGTCTTGAAAGATGGAAAGTAATGGAGAGTTTTCCATGTATGGATGTCATAGGTGTTTCTTTAACGATTACCACTTTGTGTTGTAAGTTATAGGCATTCAAACTTTTGCACTTTATTTAACAGTACATGTACCTATAGTGTACTCACAGTGTACTTGACAAAGAAAGTACTGGGTAGGATGAGCTAACTACATGGTTTAAGGTTCAGGGTTAGTACCTACCCAGTTATTATATTTACTGTAATAAGTTCACAGTATGAAGATGAGAAGGCAATGATTGTAAATATTGCTTGAATGTCCTAAAAACCACCTCAATATATGGTATTATAATGCATGGTAACTAGGGATGTAACAATATTATCGATATTGTGTTATCGCAATAGCAAAATTGTCTCAATATTATCGTGGTCACATGACTGTATGAAACGAGAGGTCTTCCTAACATAGAGACTGTTCGAAAAAAGAGTAGATGTTGCCTTTGGCAAGGTCCATCTGGTGCAATTATTTTATTTTATAAAAGGGACATTTGACCCATGTCATAACTCATACCTCTAAGCAACGGTTATGTTAGAGGATAAGGAAAAGAGGATGCTTATTCCAAGCCATCATTTGTCATTTTAAATATTGCAATAAATATCATACCGTGAACTTTATACTGAGGTATTATCATACAGTAAGATTTTTATAATGTTACATCCTAGTAACTGTAAAAAAAATAATCTTGACTTAACTTAGATTTTAATTAGGGCTGTCAAACGATTAATTGCGATTAATCGCATCCAGAATAAATGTCTGTTTATATAATGTATGTATGTGTACTGTGCATATTCATTTTGTATTTATAAACACATACATGTACACAAACATGTATATACTTATTTATTTATGTATTCATTTATATTTTCCAATCATTTAAATTATATGTAATCGTGATTAATCGTTTGACATCCCTAATTTTAATGTATAGATTGTTTTTACAGGTCATTTTACCATACTTTAAATTTGGACTAGCTTTAAGTAGCTATAACTTATAAAAACAAGTTAAAATGTATTCACTTATTTTTATGACTTAAAATAATAATATATGTTGCCGTAACTTATTGAGCACATCATTTTGGACAGTGTATGAAAATTATTATCATGGTAGTTTCTTAATCACAAAATGTTAGAATTTATCTTTCTATCAGTCTTGTCTGTCTCACCTCTTTCTCTTCTTTGGTTTTCTCCAGTTCAGTCACGAACTTGTTATGATCCTCCTCTGATCTCTCCATCACAGTCTTCATCTCCTTCACTCCATTGATGGCATTTTCAATCTGTTTGTCCAGGTACTTCTCACCGAGCAAAGAGATCTCTGTAAACAAGATTTTCATGAGCTCTTTCATGACCACTCGCACATCTGAACTGTAAAATAAAAGCAGACTTACGATTGAGATCCTCTCTAGAAGGGAGCAACAAAGACTCAACAGAGAGGTAGAGGACAGAAAGCCCCAGTATACACCATGAGATCTTCATCTTTGATGCTCTATTACAGTCTGAAACAGAAGGAATATGGAACCAGAATCAACCTTTTTCCAGGTACTATGGGTTTACATTTATAAGAAAGTGGCGAGCAGCTCAACAGTGGTTTTACTTGCTTTTGAACACAAATAGCTGCAAACCAACACTTAAAATAACATGTTTTGTGCTCTACAGACATAATACAGAATCCATTGTATCAGTGCAGCTGTTTATATCTGTGATGCAATAGACGTGTCTGTCTATGACCTTGTATTGTTTTTGCAATGTTGATAAGACCCAGCAGGGGGTAATGTTGCTTATAACAAAAGCTGAGGTTAGACACTGTTTCTACTGAAGATCTTTTAACAAAAAAGATTTAAAGACCAGAATCAGTGCAAGCTTAGAAAACATGCAGAAAAATCTATAAAAGCCTCTCTATGGGCTTTTGTTCACTTTCACTATATGTGGATCTGAAAGCAAATAATTTGCACCAAAGCTTTCAGAACGGTTGTTCTGACAACGCTTATTTGCTTGTGTGTCCAAGTAGGTTAACCTTTGGGGATTTCTTTAATAAAGCTGTACTTTTAATCATGTTGAATAATTCTACTATTAGGATGTCAATGGTCTTTCACAGCTGTTGTTTAGTTCACACAGTGATTTACAGTAGAGTCTGGGCAAACATCATAAGCTTCGGCTCAGTCTGATGAGGCAAACCTTTAACTATGGGTTTGTGTACATACACCCCGAACGGTTGTTCAGACAGACTCAGACAAAATAAAGACGGGAGCCTGGTTACATAAGAAACGTTTTCCCCACACATTGTTGAGGCGCAATTCTTTGGCTTTACTTATTCAACTGCTCTTAATGTCCAAGCATGTTATTCTGTCTTTTTGGTTTCCTTGATTTAATTTTGTCCTTGTCTCTTATCTCTCAGACCTTCTGTGACAGTGTTTTTCTGCAGTTTAAGATTTCTTCTGTCTAGAATAAGATGTCACAGATGGCTTGGTGGTGGGTTGAGGGGATTTGTTTTGTTTCATGATATCTTGCTAGAGCACTGTGTGCGTCCTCAATGCATTTGATCCGGCTAGCTTCCCACATTGGGATGGGGCTGCGAGACAAATTCCTCTCTGCAATGAAAAAATCGATGCGAATTCTCCCAGAGAAGTCACATTCAAAGTCAGCCAAATACTTTTTGAATGAATACAATTCACAAACACAAAGCAGGTTTAATACGGCTATTTTAATTTAGAAAATATTAGGATTGCATTTGTGCAGTCTTTTGTCACGTAAAACATTGCAAAATATTGTTTACAGTTTTTGCACTATTGGGTTATGGGCTCTGTTTAATTATTTATTAATTCAAAACTGGAACATTTTTAGTAAACCAATGCATTGTATGTTAAATTCCATCATCTATAGGTATTACATCACTATAATATATTTATTTGAAGGTAAAATGATGATGCACATGAAAACAGCACATATGAAAAGCAATTGTATAACAAAAACCAGGATGCTCTACATAAATCCTCTCTATATAAATAAATACAAATCCTATTATTTTGCTCTGGACTTACCTTTCTTTGATCCTTTCTCTTTCTTGCTGATGAACAGTGCTTGCTCTGTTAGGTTTATATACTGGGAGGCTGGCTGATGTTGACGCAGTGATTCACAGGATGAGAATGCCCGTGGCTTTAGACTTTTCCAGAATAATTTGCAACAGCAGGCACGTCCTCTCGCCAGAAGTGGGCAATATTGCTCTGTCTCATCTCAGCATGCTTGTGGAGACACAGCCTGAACGTAATGCTTACAGGAAAACTGTTTATTGGAGTTTACCAGCAATGACAGTTGTGGATTATTCATTATTGTCAGAGGGTTCCAACATTTTATAATGGTGAATCATTGCAGACTTTAAAATGACCCATTTAAACCCATAATACACGTTTGTGCAGAAATAATCTGTCAGATCATGTGAAAGTAGCTTGCAGATAAACACTGATGGTGAAACTAGGTAAACAAGTGTGCCACTTAGTGCAGGTTATATAAGGAACTTTAATGAGCAATAACTAAACATGTTATTATTACCCAATATATTTGCCCAGCTCCCAGTGGGATAGAGGCATTATTTTTTTCGAAGACATTATTATTAACATTACTCAAAGTAATCCTAAATACCCTGTTAAATCGTTTTTTGAAACAGAAGTTTAAAGGGATACTTCACCCAAAAACAAAAAGTCTGTCATCATTTACTCACCGTAAGGTTGTTCCAGATCTGTATAAATTTCTTTATTCTGAGAAAGATATTTGGAAGAATGCTCATAACCAAACCGTTCTTGGCCACCAATAAATACCATAGGATTTTGCTTCACAAATGTCCTTGTTCTGTTGAACACAAAAGAAGAAATTTTGAAGAATGTAGGAATGCAATGTCTGGGAAACTTTCGACTACCATTGTCATTTTTCCAACTATAGTTGTCAATAACTGTTTGGTTACAAGCATTCTTCCAAATATATTTCTCTGCTAATCAAAACAATAAAATACATTTATATATTTGGAACTCGAGGGTGAGTATATTATGACAGAATTTTCATTTTTGGGTGAACTGTCCCTTTAAGGGGAAGGGATACTCTCATTCTAGAGAGCATTTGATTGGACAAAATTAACCTAGTGCATTTGTAAACAAAAATGTATACATCTTATAAAATGTTTTTTCAATGTTAGAGTCAAAGCTTATAGGCACGCACTAAAGGCCACAAAACTTGGTACTGATTTCATCATGTCTGAAAAAAGACAGTAAAGGCAATAACGTTAGTGAAAATGGGAAACAAAATAATATCTGGTGATACAAATGAGACACTGTGACTTATAATTGTCTTGTCTGTAAAGCAGACATAATGGTGTCATTTCCTGAGTTGTTATTATGCTTTGAACAACACATTATCATCTCTTATTGCATATTACACATTTAGAGCGTGACATTCAGAGTTACAGCTGACAGATGCTTAGTATGTTTTTACTTGTCACAGGTAGCTTTTGAACTCTCTCAGAGCTATTTTGACTTTTGTGAAATGTTTCAAAGCCGGAGGAACTGCTTGTCAGGAAAGCACAGCTGGCGTTTATATAGTCAAAGGTGATTCAAAGTCATGTTAGATATTGATCTCTGCAAAAGCATGTCTAAACCGACTGTATTAGGGTCTAAACCCACGGTATTTCTCAACAGACACACAGCTGCAGTTTAAAGCCACGCCCACATTATGACCTCACGTTACTGTAAAAATATTATGTCATGTTTCACATAAAATACAGCACAGTACCAGGTCTGTTTTGCCTCATTTTTAATTAATTACAGGGGTTTGCTCAGGCAGACTTTTTACGATTGTTATTGCTCATATGTAGGGTTATAGGTTTATTTTAATCCTTAACCAAAAATATTAAACTGCTGGACATAATGTGTTCCATATTGTTTATGTTATAGACATGAATGATGCCTCAAAACTAGTAATTAACATGATATTTTCCATATTTTCATCTGGCAGAATAGATTAAATATTTGCTTTGCTGTTTGTTAAAAAACGTTTTTTAAATGGCAAAGGGCTAGGTCAAATGTTTATTGACTTACGTGTTTTCTTAAAGGTCCAATGTGTAATTAATGAAGGCTCTATTGACAGAAATGCAATATAATAAACATAACTATGTCTTCAGAGGTAATGTTGGTTATGTTTTCATTCTAAGGTAATATGTTTTTATTACCTCAGAATGAGCTATATTTCTAGGCTGCATAAACACCACGAGTACCCTTACATGGATTTCACCATGTTGTTTACAGTAACGGACAAACTGCATTTTGTAAGGCATTTAGTACTGGCAGCTGGTTGTCATCTCAGAAATATCCTTGTATCACAATTTTGAATCAAAGGTGGAGTGTGCTTACCAAATAGCAAAATAGTGAATGAAAAAAAATTATGACCCCTCCTTGTCTTCCACTGTTTGTCAAACAGATGACAATCTCAGGACATTGGTTTACAATTCCAAAACAGTTGCTTACATCGGTAACTTTGTAGTTGATGCAGTGTGCAATGGCTGTCCTCTGGGTGGCAGTGAATCACATGTAAGGCAAAAAGCACAGCTGTGGAGTGGAGTCAAACCAGCAGGAATGCAGCTCCCAAATAAAGTCAAATAAATGACAACACTGTCTTCATAAAAATGCATAACAGCGTGTTAAAGTGATATTCAGCAAGAAACGTTTGGATTGCATTCAGCTGTGCAAAACTTTGTTTGCACATTCTGAAAACATGGAAGAAAAAAACACCCTCTTTCCAAAATAAGATGTGACATATTTGTGCTATAACAGTAAGCATCAGTAATGTGGTTTTCCCCTGTGAATTATTTACTATTAAAGCCATCTGAATCAGTTAGGCCTACTGCCAGATGGATCCTCACGCTAGTCTTAACTACTCAATTCGGAAATGTTTAGAGTTTTGGCCACCAGATCAAGGCTGGTGCTTTGAAGTAATGGACGCACGCTAAAACTTTACGTCACCACGATTGGAGGTGTGTTTGTGCCATTAACAGCAGAACTTCTCTCATATTCACCTCAAATTTTTTTTTGCGTAACTGTTTTCAGTAATTTGCATAACATCATGAGATGCTGGTTTTAAGTATGTCAACACTTTATATATAACACATATTCAATCTCCAGAGACACATTAGGGGCTGTGTCCACCGAGGCGCATTTTCGCGGCAGAAAAGCTTGGCTTAAAACGCCCGCTGCAGGCTCAGCGTTCTGCACAAAGTTGAGCTTTTTTCAACTCTGGGCGCCCGGTCGAACGCCAGCGCTGATCTTGGGAAAAACGCATAGCACTAGCGTTGAGCACGGAAAAAACGCCAACTGATGGCTTTATTTTAAAGCGCGGCTTTTCCATTCAAAACAATTGAAAAAAACATGTCGGCCGGAGGCGTAAATGCCCCTTATTTATGCATATTTTGCGCTGAAACGTGCCTTTCTTAAATTGATTTCAGTTGGCTTGGGGCGTTTTGCGCGCTTACATATCTGGGCCCGTATTCATGAAAAATCTTAGCGCAAAGAGTTGCTCCTAGTGACAAAATTCTAAGAAAATTCTTAGAAATGTCGGCGTTTCCCCTTAGACTTACAGAAAAATCCCAGTAAAGAAAAAAGTAATTCATAAAGCATCTTAACCCTTAAAAGAGCTCTTAAGGTCCAAAATTTTAGCTGTAGCGAGGAGGACTTTTAAGAGACTTAAGAGTTTCTTTAGCAGCAGAGAAAATAGACGACATTTGAAAAGTTAGAAGAAATGTGTTGCAATCCATGACAATTTCCATATTACTTTTAAGGTTTATCAGATTTTTTATTTTGTGTGTGTTTGTGTTCAACATTTGATTATCTTGGTTTTCTTGTATAGCTGCTTCGATGCAATGCAAATTGTAAAAGCGCTACAAAATACAATTACATTGAAATGAATGACAGTGATTTAATAAGACACAACACATTAGATGTTTGTGACCGATCCTATTAGAGACACGCTAACATCTCCAAAGCAGCGCAGAAATGCCATAGCGCCAGAAATGAAAGAAATCAATACATTTAGCCCACATTAACATACTGTATTTAGCAGCTATGCAGCAGAGATGATTTGGTTCTGTCACAACCTTCTATTTATCACACAAACAATTACAGCACTTTTAGAAACTTATTGTGTCACTGTTCATTTTCTATCAAATACGTTGACATTAACAGCATGGTAAATAAAAAAAGAAAGAAAGAATATGTATATATGTGTGTGTGTGTGTGTGCGTGCATGAGTACTGTAAAACAGGAAACATGAGCAATTTCAAACTAATGACCCAATATACTTAAAAGCGCTCTGTTTTCCTTCTTGGTCAACCAACCAATCACAGTCTTTAAAAGACTCTGTCATTCATAGCAACTGGGTCAGCCCCGCCTCCTCACTAAGATAAAAGTTTTTGTCTTTTCCTTGCTCAGAGTTTCTCTCAGATTGGTCCTGAATCGTTTTTAAGAGACTCCTAAGTAGAAGTTTTTAAGCTAAATTAAGAGATTTCTTAGAGGATTCTTAGATGCTTTAAGAATACGGGCCCAGATCCACCATACCATTCTCATTATTGTAGGTCAGTTCAGTTCAGCTTTTATATATTAGAGCTTCTTGTGAGAGCAAAACACTTCGCACGCGAGTAAGGCTAAAGGAAGTGCAATGGCCCAGAGCAGGCCCAATTTTTTTATTTTTTTATTTATCATGAGATTATTTGAAGTAACTTGAAGTACCATTAAAATGCCACAGTACATGAATATGTTCCTTATTTTCATAATAAAAGTACTCTCTTTATAAAAATAAAAAATTAGAGCTTGAATTTGTAGGAAACACATTTAATAGAATATTTTACACCAAGACAATAAAGATTCCCAGGTTTAATCTCTTATTTACTATATTTATTATTGGTAGTTAGTTGAAAAATAAACGTATAATATATATAACTAATAAACAAATAAATGGGTCCTATGGTGGGACTAACATTTAGGTAAAAACCAACAATGAAGATAAATCTCTTTTATGCTATTTCATATTTTATTTATTCAGACATTTATTTCACTGTGTGAAACTACTCTGGCACAGGATTGAGAGCATGTAAAATGAAATTTGCATCCGACATCCAAAGCATTCTCAAGGCATCATGATATGTTCAGTGTTCATGATACATTCAGTTACGATTATGCATCCTGTCAGACAACACAATAAGTCACGTTCTCTCATCCTCTGTTGTTTATTTACTTTTTCATTTCAGTGATCTCAGATGAGCAATAATTTAACAAAACAATGATCTTGAGATGAAGCAGAAGTGAACATGAACAGGAGAAAAACAGAAACCTTGCATCATCTTTTTTTCTCGTATTCCAGCTCACCAAATAGAATTTGAAGCCCCTGATTACAAAATCTCCATATGCGACACAGGATTCCCAAAATCTCCTCTTGTGACCCTTTTCACTTATTGATACCTTAAATATAATTCCATGATATCATTGTATTTATGGCTGTGATATTCACCCGTGACTAATACATGTCAGGCGATGAAAGTTTAGATGGTTTTAATTAATCAGTTCTGCTTTGATGCGAAACGTATCATGAACCCACAGTTAATCAAAGACGAATGCAGAATGTGTCTGTTGCGTGTAAAAATGGTTTCTAATGCAGCACAAATGATTGATCCTCAGATGAAGAGCCAGCTTCAATACAATGATATTCTTACTGTTTTTCAAATACATTTTTACAAATTACAAACAGACTTGTTTAAATAATAATTCAGACATAATATCACTGTAAATGAAGGAAAATTTCCAGCAGCTTGGGCGCCCAAAAATATACCATAAAAAGAACAGTTTTTCCTGTCAAATTACATATTAGTTTTTTTCTAAATTTCCATTTTTTTTCTGCACTTCAAAAATAGACTGTATAAAAAATTGTGTAAAAAAAGACCTTTTTCTGGCAGCTGGGGCTGTATTCAAAAATAGAATTAGAATAAAAAAATAATCACATTTTCCGGAAGCTGGCGCACCAGCAATATACAGTTAAATAAAAAAAATTATGTAAAATGACATTTGTTTTATGTTTTTCTTCTAAATTTGCTGTCTTTTTTCTGTGATTTGTAGGTTTTTGGCTGTTTTTAACAGTATTTTATAAACATTTATTATGTTAACAGTGTTATGTAAAGAAAAAGAGTGGTTTTTTAATGGTGATCAAACTTTTCATTGCTTATTCCTGTTGAAACAGTCTGGATCATGCCTTTAACAGCATCCAAAAATAAAAGCAATTTTAAACACACTTGTACCGTTTTCAATTGAGACAACATGCTAAAAGCATAAAGCTGCACATTACATGAAAGCTGTTCATCTCGGACAAACAGATTGTTGAGGAACAACGTGTCCCTATTCTCCCATATGGCGAGCATAAAGATGTCCAACAACACAGGCCTCTGAAGATAAGGTGTGTGTTACTCTAATACTGGACATTTGTTAACAATTAGGCCGGTGGTGAAGACTCTGTGAAGCATGCACCGTCCCACCGCCTCCTTTTCTCCTCCTTTCTCTTCATCTGCCCCCTCCCTTTCCCACACAAAAACATTCACTCCCTCTCACCCACGTTTCCCAAAGCTGCACATGGTAATTGTCCAAGGTATGACTCTCCCTTGCTTCTAAAGCAGAGGCAGCATGTTTTAGAAGGGTTCTTCGTATACACCGGCTGTTGCTTGCTGTATTATTGGACTGCTCTGGACCTTCAGACATTTTTTATTGATGTAAACAAACAAGAATGCTTCTTGGCGATTGTAGTTTTGGATATTGACTGGTTTCTGATGTTCATCCCAAGCTCGTGCTTTCAAGCAGGTGCATTAAGATATTTCATCTGAGCTTCACCAACCCTTCCTCGGGCAGCTTTACAGAGTCAACATGAAAGGTAAGCAAAGTTTTTGCTGTGACAAATGTGTCATGTTTTGCCACATGGGAAGCAAGTATATTATACATGAGACTTGAAAGTGTACATGAATGAGCTGACAGTAAACATTAAAGACCGCAAGGTTTAGAGTGGCCGGGAAACTGTTGATGTTGGATGCGAGGCTGTCTTTCTGTTATTTGACCGCGAAATACATTATACAATACCTTCAGCATTCTCAGCTTGACTGTTTACTGTTGAATTTTGGGTTAGGATTACATAAACCGCAGGGTAGTACATTAGATACTGGTTCTTGCCAACATACTGTATAACAAAACAAGTTCTTTAAAATACGTGGATCTATATATGGGCGAGGTCAATTTCTTTCGCTTTTAATACATAATTCAGAGAGTCATGTAAGACCAGGGTTTCTAATGCGTCCCTCATGTTCGGAGAGATGTATGCAATGTTCTTCATTCTTGTTCTGAGCAGCAGGTGTGGAGCCAGTGGAAACCATTGCTTATGTTTATCCACATATATTATTGATCTGCAGTGTTGGGCAAGTTACTCTGAAAAATTAATAAACTACGAGTTACTAATTACATATTCGATACTGTAATTCGAGTACAATTTACTCACTCCAAAAAGTATTTAATTACTTATTACTAATTATTTTATATATCCTATGACCTATATAATAGTTAAGTGGTTCAAGGAAAGGCTCTTTTCATTCATTCAAATAAATAATATAAAACTACATAAAGTAGTATTATTAACTTAAAGTATTACAAATGTGAGAAATATACATTAAAGCACAGATTTTAAAGTTAGACTTTGAATTTTGATATCAATTCCACTATTGCACAAACACATTTTAAACAAAGTATTTAGTTTAATTACATCAGAAGTAACTGAATGACAGAAAAAATTTGAGTAATCCCTTACTTTACTTTTCCATGGGAAATGTAATTAAATTACAGTAACGTATTACTTAGTAACTAAACAACTTTCCTAAATGACAAACTGTTGTATTATTTAAGTTACTTTGGCTGTATGTTGAAGTGTATCAGATCTAATAAAAACATTTGGTTTATAACTATAACTGAATACAGAAAGATGATGAAAGCAAATTTGGTTAAAGCCTAGGGTTTAGGGATGTTTTGAAAACGTCTTCCGTTAAAAACAAGATACAAAACATACCAGAATGCGTCCTTTGATGAAATGAAGGCAACCCATGTGTGACTGTAAACATCCATGTGAGGGTGGAGAGAAGATGTCCGAGGTTCAACTCAAATTTTTAACTCCTTCATTTCCAAAGAACACAAGACTGTAACTATAAGAATGCTTTCAATTTTCATTGGACTCTAGAAGCAGTTCCAGCAGAACGGTGGAGACACTTGTCTTTATTAGACATGGTTGAATCCTTGTGGTTTGTAAAGACCCTTCCCAACATTTCTGCCTTCCATCTCAGATTTCAGACATTTTTGCCAGAGGTACTAAGTCAAATGCATTCTTCAGGTCACAAAATACAACGATTACTGAATGTTTTGATGTGTGTTGTCCATTTTAGCTCAGATTTCCACTTGAAAGCATAAGAACAGATCATTCATTTAAACACCACACCAACTCAACATTCAAAGACCTTTGGTTGAACGTAAATTATATTAAATGTACAGTGGCTTTCCTTTGGTAGAATCGTTTTGAAATCTTTGGTAAACTCTGGAGGCATTGAAGATGTCTACCATGTGTTTGAGTAAATCTTTATTCTTACATCTCTGTCTCCCAGGGTTGCAAATGATTTGGGCTGGAATCATAAGGTTTATTAAAGAACCATCTTTCAAAGTATATGTATGTAGGTGTATTGGAGGGGAAGAAGGTTTAACGTGTAACAGACCTCATGATAAATCTCATATTGCGAGGGATGAGACTTTTTAATTGTATCCCAGTATGTGTCACATGAATTTCGTTATGTCTTAAGCATTTTGATAAGACCAGAAATTTAATTTCAAACTCTAAAATTTTGCAGAGCACAGATGTTGTTTTCCATACCGGCAAATATCGGCTCAACTACTTTTTTTAGGTTTTAAGATTGTATCCGTGTTTTTTATTATGTTATCATGTGTTCTTTGTGTTTTATTATGTTAGTTAGCTGTATTTTTTAGTTATTATTGCATCCAACTGCATTTTGATTTATATTAATTGGAATGCACAATAGAAAAACAAGATAAAAAAAACTGTGTTATCTGTTTTTGCAAATTAACTCTTCGTAGGTATAAATTGCTTGTTTACAATCTGTATTTACAGCACACCGAAACAGACAGAGATCATTTTGTTTTATGAACAAGTCTTAATTCTTAAATCCCAATTTGTGTTTTATGAACAAGTCTTAATTCTTAAATCCCATTTTGTGTTTTAGGTTACATATATTTTTTTTTGAGTCATTTGACATAACCAGATCACGAACTTGTAGCTTTTGAATACCATTTAATTTATTTCACTGTTGCATAATGCATGATTTGCTTAAGTCTTACATCACATTTAAAAGTAGACAGACTTGTTTTACAAACACCAGCATATTCACCTCATGTTTTCAGACTTCACTAGAAATAGAGACGTTCCATTCCCTAGGACCATAAATGAACTGTCAAATAAATTAAACAGTCTGTCCATTTATAATTTTGATAGCTTTCAAGTGTACTTCTGTTAGTCTGGATATGGCGGTTTTGAAGGTAAATTTCCTGGATGTGTGAGGGATGTTTTGCAGACATTCAGTGCAGACTGTAAAGGTCTCCTCCCTTTCCTCTGTACTCCTGGCAAAACTTACACTATACCACAAGTCAGGGCCAATCTTGAGACTTTTCCACCTGTGTAACCAGGACTGGCGAGGAAACGTCTGAGAACTGCTTTAGCTGTGCACATTCCAGAATCCCCCAACCTTCGTTTCCTCGCCGTGATTTTGCCCCTTCTGGTTCCAGCAGACCTGACTTCAGCTGTAGAAATGGGCATAAACAATCTCACCTCAGAACATGAGCTTAGCTGGTCTGGATTGCAAAGCGCCGCTCCAAGTCATGACCAGGGTTTGAAAACACGGCCCAAGAGATACATTTTAAACAAACAGAAAGCGAAGCAGGTGCAAGTGTCTGCACTCCCTGAGAGACTGTGTGAGGTTATTTTAACATGGCACCCTTGAAACGCTTACAAAAATAACAGATTTGTCAGTGTTGTACTGCCTCCAGTAACTAACAACTTAAGATACAGAGCTAAATATTTGTATATTTTCAGACAACTGTCATTCCCTCACTGTAGAAAGAAATGTTATTTCAACTTATAAGTTAGTCAATTGGTTGGCAACTTGGTAACTTTTTTTAAAAGTGAACCAACTGAAAACAATTTTTTTACAGTGTTTATTTAGTTGTGTTCCCAATTTTTGCAAGCAGACATAGTCTGTCCTCCAGTGATGCTGTGCAGATGCACAACTTGGTAGATTGCATCCTTCCAAGGAAACGCCTCCACGTTTTCATCCTTCTTCCTACGCTGTCTCTACTTCCTCTTCCCACTGATTTATACATGGGTGGTCTTAATCTTAGTGTAGAACTTGTAAAGTTCAGTTGTCTATAATACCTGATAAAATGTACTGAAGGTTTATATAACAGGTGACTGTAATAATCCTAAACCCCCCCTTTTTGTTAAAATGGTTATGCTTCATCTTCCTGGCATTTGACCAGAACTGTTGTGTTGTTTCCCAACTGCAGCTCTTTTGTGTACCTGAGCATCTTTCTGTTGGTGTTGGTTTGATTTGGTCTACTGCATTCTGACATACAATAATATTTTTTTATGTGAGTTTGTTTAAAATCTAAAATTGTATTGGTCTTCCTAATTGTTTTTGTCAAGGACTGGTAACTTTAAATAAATACAGTATGGAATTACATTGAATTAAAAGATTGCCTAAAACATATAAATGAACTACGAATACCATTGAAAACCATTGAAAACACTGCTAAACCCATTAGATTAATTGCATATCTGACTCGTAAAACATTCCAATGCTATTTTATTCCTCCCTGAGGATATTAATCATGCAAAAGGCAAATCAAATTTAGCAAAAAAAACACTTCCCTCAATGTAATATAATTGTGCTAATTTAAGGTTATTTCCAACAATGATTTCACTAAGTATAAATCTGCCCCCGAGTTGACTGTTTTCTGTATTCAAGAGACTTCTGGCGAGCAGTTCTGCCTGTTTGGCTCGAATTTTAAGATCTATGTTGCTGAAAATAAATTCTCTGTGTTGTTTCCCCAAGATTATAGTTTACAATCAATTTTGATTGACGCCTATCAACCTTCCTTTTTTCTTGCAGAAAGCTATAGTGGCTACGAGAATCAGCTTTTCAATGGTATGTAAACATATTCTCTCATGCATTTGTAATAGTTCTTTCTTTATAGACTCATAAGATTTACACAAACATGCTCAATACTCCCGGCAATGGATCGTGTTCTCCTCTTATAATCTCTGGACATTTACTTCTGAAAGTGCACATGTTGAATGTTTTAATTCCGTCCAGAAGGGAGATGATAAGCCCCAACGGAAAATATTTTATTAAGATGATTTCATTTGACTGTGATACATTTTACAGTCATGACTTCATGTTCATGTTTTGTACAATCTTTCATTGCAGAGGATTTAACTGGTGAAGAGGAAGATAATCCTCCTTCGAGAGGTTAGAAAAGTTCATCTTTCATGAGTTTATTGCTCACAGAGTGCACATCACTTTTTACACCGCGTTAATAATAATGGTTGTTCTGTGAAGAAATTGTGCTTTTGGAATACGATTTTAAATGATTTGCTTGATAAACATTTATATGTACATGATGAGTCCACCCATTGTTTGAAATCGCCTACTTCCATACTATGTAAAATGAGTAGTATGTCCAAAACCTGAGTTTGAAAAATTATAGGCAAGACATACCCTGATGATTTCTTTTGTACTTTGAGTGATTTTCACTCCGTCGTGCTGGCCAGAACGCCCAAAGTCTAAGTATCACAGTCTCAACATTTAGAGAAATCAAACCACAAATTGTAAATGTGTAGTTGTCTCTTAGTTCTCTGCATATTAAATTTGAATTGAAACAACAACAAGAAAAAATACACACTTCATCTTTAATGTTGATTTTGAGAAGAAGTTTGGATAAAATGGTTAGTTTAAGTTAAAGTTCAGAATACCAGTCATAAAAGCTGAGTGTCTTATTAAATCCACAGGAAGGACAAGAGGTGGATGTTTGAAATGCCAGCAGTCGCATTCTCTCCAGCTAGCTGTCAAAATGCTCTATGGCTTTTTAGCTTTGCTCATCATTGCTGTGGCCGTCTTGGCATCCCTTGGTAAGTTGATACCACACTAAAACACATCATTAGTCAGCCCCGTTTACAACATGTTTTCTTTTTTGTTTTCTTTTTTCAATTGCAAAGTGATACCAAATAGTTTTGATAAGGACCTCAGGAAGTTAATTTGAATAAAGTTATCACTGAATACAATATGAGGCACATCTGAGGAAATGTGTAGAAAACTAGAGAAAATCTCTTTAAATCACCTTTTGTAATACAGCAGGTGACACACACGCAGCTGGAATTTAAGTTACGACCACAAGCAACAACCCATTACACACTTTACCAGTCCCCAAAGTCTGAGAATAAGTCTTGGTCTATAAAGCGTCTGAAAAGATTTCCCCAACACATTTTTTCAAGGAAGTATCAGTTGGCTGAGATTCAAAGTATTGCAATTGGTGCTGTGTTGCAACTGCACAAATTAATTTTTCAATATTTTAAATTAGAACTTTGCATGAAGCATTCCAATGTTTTCCTGTTTCACGTTGCCTGGATTTATTTTAATATAAATACATTTTCACAGTCTTTAGGAGAGTCGACACCTTATTCGAAGATGAATTGTCTTACCACAAAAAGATATCCAAAGTCCAAGAGAGTATAAAAGGTAAAACGTCTTATTTTACGATCTGAGATCAAGACCACCTATTATCTCACATCGGCTGCTCCTGTTTAAAGTAGATCTGATCTCACAGTTCACTTCCTGTGGTTGGTAAACCCCTCAGAGAGCACAACCTCATGGGAAAACATGTATTACTGTAATGAGTAGTCCAAGCATGAAACAGAGACGCTGGATAAGTGCAGCTTTTTAAGTGATTTAATAGTCTAAATGAAATTAACATCAGAGAACAAGAAACATAAACATAAACATAATCAGCAAGCATAAACAGAACAAAACACAACTCAAATACATTTAATAACCGACAAGGACTATGGCAAAGGGGTATATATTAGAGTGACCATATGAGCCATTTCTCGGACGCGTCCTTGCCAGGATTCGAAAGAGTCATCCGAGAGTCGCATTTGTCGACCGCATACGTCATCAAGGTTTATTATTTCAGGTTTTATTTTATAAAGACAGCCGTTATATTTCAAGGTAAGAATGACTACAATGAACTACAATGATTATACGTCTTAAGCGATGGTAAATGTTAATTTTATGATTTTTTTTACTGAAATGTGAGAACCTTGATGACGTATGTGGATGATAAATGCGAATCACGGAAGATGCGTCCTTGCAAGGATTTGGGATGGTCACCCTAGTATATATATTAGCCAATAATCGGTATTGGTCGATAAAAGCTAATTTTCACACTATCGGCTATCAAAAGAGGACAGGAAAATCCAATGAATTTGTGCTCTGTGTATATAAAATGTTACGAAACATCACCAGTTCGATGTTCAATATTATTAGTCATTATATGAATTAATGACATTCATAAAGTTAAGAAATATGAATGTAATCTTCAGAATCGGCTTTGGTAGATATCACTCTAATCAATCGACTATTATATTGGTGGAGACATTTTGTATTGTGCATTATTTTGTATCTTTTCTTGATATAGCACAAAAGAGATTGATCATTTGGTGTTTTCTTGCAGACTTCAGTGCAACAAGCAACTATTCCAACTGTTTAGACGTTGCACAATTCCAAGTGGAGATTGCCAGATTAAAAAAGGAGTTTGAGGACATACAGAAGAAAGTTTTAGGTCAAGAGCACCAGTTGGACCAGTCCACTCAATCCCAGCAAAATCTGATGCAATCCAGCAACAGAATGACTCGAGATCTTCAGGCCTTTGGAATCACCATCAAGCGTATTAACCAATCTTTGACCCAGTACTTGGATCAGGTGGCCGGCTGGCAGGTTGTCATCAACGAAACCGATCAAGGATTGAAAACTCTTGTGGAAGATCAGTATGATTTGAAGGCCAAGGTGCAACATGTCAACACCACGGTTGTTCTCAGTGCGTTGTGGATAGGACATCTTCAGAGGAAGGCCGATGAGGAGACCTTGGTGCTTCAGAAAATAACAACGGCCTGGCAGAACTATAGCAGAGGTTTAAGCACGCTCAAATCCAACTCCAGTGTGACCACGCAGACCCTAAGAACAATTCAGAGTGCCGTCTCTGCTACTCACCAGCAGATCAGCATGAGCTCGGAGATGATTCATGATCTCACCCTACAGGTCATGAACCTTCAGATGCAACTGGACAATGTGTCTTCCTACATCGATGAACACGAGGAGAACATGCATGACCATCAGTATCACGCCAAGTATTATGAGAACCGTACCGGGGAACGATTTGTGACCCTGGATGCAAGAATGAATTCCATCGAAATGGAGATCGACACAATCTCCTCGAGTATTAACGCCACCGTCAGCCACGTTCAGAGCATGTACAAGTACATTAACATTGAAAGTTCCTCTTGCCAATCCAGACTGGGCAGTCACACGGAAGATCTGCAGAGCCTGAACAACACTGTCTTGCTGCTTCTTCACCTGGCGGACACTCTCAGGATGCAGTACATGATGCTGAGTGTTCGCCTTGATGCCGATGTGAGAAACCTCTCTATGGTGATGGAGGAGATGAAGCTGGTGGACACCAGTCATGCACAGCAGATCCAGAACTTTACCATTTTGAAAGGTTGGGTTGTACCTGTATTAAATAAGTTGCACGTTCTCATCCTAGAGTACGTTATGTTGCTTAGAGATGATGTTTGAGAAAATGTTAGGATCTCCTTTTAAGCTCTAGAGAAGACATATATGACAATATTATGTTCTTGAGAAATAGAAACAATAAAGACCTCATTCATGCTTTCTTACAGGTTTACCTGGTCCACCAGGTCCAAAGGGAAACAGGGGAGAACCAGGAGCCAGAGGGCTTGAAGGCCTTACGGGCATCAAGGGAGACAGAGGACTTGCTGGAAACCGTGGGTCTCAAGGGCCGAAGGGTTTTGCTGGAATTAAGGGTGATCAAGGTTTCCTGGGAGTTAACGGTATGATGGGGGCTCCAGGACCTAAAGGAGAAAAGGGGTCTTTAGGACAACCAGGGCCTCGTGCTGAAAAGGGGCCGAAGGGAGACATGGGGGTTCCTGGGAAGGATGGGGCTCCTGGCCCTATGGGCCCTACAGGAATCCAGGGCCAAGCTGGACTACCAGGGATACATGGGCTTAATGGTCCTTCAGGACTCCGTGGACTTACGGGACCACCGGGGCCACGTGGACCACCTGGACCACCAGGAGAACCTGCACGGAGGTCATGAACAGATAAATTATCTCTCTGTTCCTAAAAAGGGTCAATTTCCTTTGACCAAATGTTGATACACTGACTGCCCTTCTAAATAGAGTGATTAGTATATTGAAGTGCTCTTTTAAAACAAGACAATAATGGGAACACATGGCCCACATCTACTTCGCCCAACATGGAGCTTGCTTGTGTCATCAATGGTTACCGAGCCAGGCCGCTATGAATCCATTGATGAATGTGTTACCGCCAATTGACCACAAAAACATAATTTTGACGGTAATCATTTGATTACGAAACAATGCTTTGACTGCATGAGGAAACTTCCCAGTTGACTGTATGACAAGGAATGTCAGACGGTTTTAAAGATACCAAGAACATAATGTTTTTTGTGATTCTTGTGTACTTTAATGCACTTTTAATAAAACATGCTTGCAGCACTGTGTGACACATTCAGATGGCGCTTTATAAAAGTATATGTAGTGCAGCGGCATCCATTTTGTATTTGCGTCACAATCATAAAAGTTCAGAGCAGGTACTCTGGTGATACATCATTTTTGTTGTGTGAGTTTGAGTGTAGTAAATATTTCCAGGCATCTGCAGTAAATAGCATCATCTATAACAAAATGCACATAAATAAATAAAAAACTTTATAGTTGCTGGCATTGCAGTTATTCTTGTGAACTGCTAGCAATAAACAGTGCAACCTTTGTTTTTAATAGTTGTCTTTTGTACGTTTTTTTTATATAGATCATTTTAACACATGTGATTGTATGCATTGGTTATTTTGCTCAGTTTTAAAGCCTGTTCATTGCATCTGGAGTTAGCGTATCATTTTATCAATTTACACTGCAGAAAAGGGTTTTATGGAAATATGAATATAAGGGAGGGGAACTTGTTTTTTTGTCAGCAATTTGGCAAAACATCTCTTAACTAATATGGGTGCTTATTTACAGTACTAGTAAAATTATTTTGGTTTTGTCCAGATTTCTTGTTAATTAAATTATCATCTTAATTATTTGTTTAGCATAAATTTGAGATTTTCTTAGTATTTGTGATGATGCCCGATGACCCACATTATCCCACTATAGTTTGAAGCTTTTTAAAGTACATCTTCCTTCATTTCAATGAAAAAATTATCTTGGGTTTCGTTGCATTTAAAGTTTATATCAATGATTTTGACCTTTTTTTAAGTATTGTCTCATATAAATAATTCCCCTGAAGATCTAAACATTGGACATTTATCAATGTGTAGCATATGCTAGAAGAAGTCTCTGATATTCAAAACATCACAAAAAAACATCAGTATTGCTAAAGTATGCAGCATCAACCTATTTTTTGCAAGCAGTTGAAATTATATGTACAGTTCGTGATCAGAAATAAATCTAGAGACAGTAAGTGCATGCATGCCTTGCCCTTGTCTGAATATCATTATCATTTCACTCAGGGGATTTATGCTTCTCCTCTCAACTTACTTCAACACAATAAGCTGTTTTTAATAAACCTCTGTTAAGACTATGTCTGACATCTAATGATCCAGACCCAGTACAAAAACGTTGAACATTAGTTAGGGCTAGATGGTCGACATTTAACTATGGTGTGAGATCACCTATTTACCCAGCTTGTGAAGAAATAGCTCAGTATATTCCCGGAGGACATTTTCTCCAAAGTTTCCTTGAGTTCATTACTGTGCAAATGGCTTAATCTCCAACCTGCTTTTCATGATATTACCAGTTTTGATCCAGAAAACAAGTACCATCTTGAAATTAAAAAAAAAAATGAAACCAGTTCCTTGTGGGAATGACTGCATAACAATAATTGTATGGGAACCAGCTGAATCGTTAGACCCGATAGGAACAGCTTTTTAATGAGTTCCAATGGGACAAGATGTGGTTGCCTGTTTGTAGTTATGTGACTACCTTTGGCAAGTGTTAAGGGGGAGAGCCCCATGTCTGCCTGCATAGAATTGGTGAGCTACCAAAAATAAATATTTTACCAATATCCATCTGCCTGCAATATGAAATCTGTTCCTTTATAATGCTGTACAATATAATGTGGAAATCAGTCCTAGCATGCATAAGTTTGGAGATTTAGTTATTTGCATGTTAAGGCCTTTGTACCTCTGTATTAGAGTTTTGTATTTATGTAATGGTGAAAATAATTATATCAATACGCAGTCAGAGATCAGAAATACCAAAATGTTGTGCAAATGGACCCTTTTTATTTCCAGGAGAGTAATATTTAGATGCCATTAAATAGTTAAATCCTCTCCTGGTCAAACAAATCTCTTTGCTCTACAAATTTCCAGGTTAGAATTCACAAATGTCACATATGTCAATGCATGTGCTTCATTCCTATTCTTTTGCAGTTGCATGGAACACCTTGTATTGTGATTGCCCAAATCCACATGAAAAACAGTGTTTTTCTCATTTTTGAGCTCAGGCCTGGTTGTGTTTCGTCCTGTGTGTCTGCACAGGAGTCTCTGCAGCTGGCGACCAGGTCTTAAAATCCAGAACACAGTTGACCAAATCGTGATCTGTGCTCACTCACCCCCATCCTAGAGGCTTTGAGGAAGTTTTCTTTAGCCAAAAAACCACGATGACCTCAAAACCGTGTCAGAGATTAACACACAATTTAACATAATTCTTCTACGGGTAATAGCTCAATATGCTGACTTTCCGAGATCCTTGCACCATCCATCGAAGCTGCCAAATATAACAACTCGGTTTCTCAAGTATATCTTAACTATCAAAACACTCTTTGGGTCACACACTTCTTTTTATAAAGACAAACCCAATGAAATAAGACAGTGTATCATTAATAACTCTGGATTAAAGCTTACAGTAATGTGTTTGTACATCTCTGTTGGAGATTTCGAGCCCTGGCCTCCTTTTGTGTAAGAGTGGATCTACAAAGATAAATTGATTTGTCAGAACTGAGAGTCTTGGAAAGTCACGGACCCGGAGAAATATAACTTGGGGGGGGGGTCTCTGTCAAACAGAATGCATGTCCCCAAGATACGGTATACATTACAATGTGTGGCAGATACTTGTTTCTTGTGCTTTGAGATTGAAATTAGAAAAATGAAAAGCTAGAGGGTGTCATGTTTTCCCTCTCCTGAATAACATATGACTTGCCAGAATAAACTGCGCCAGATGTTTAGCGCCAGTCGCTCCGGCCAACATCTTTTTCCTGCATGCGGAATTCATTTCATGCAAGCAGCTTAGATATTTAATAAAATGTATCAACCATGAGAGAAGTATATTAGACTTGTTGTGCCATAAGAACACTGAAGTGATTTTGTGTGTGGGTTGACCCAAACAAGGATTGAATTGTATGAATTATTATAGCATGGACATAAATGTATTACTGGAGACTGAACAGATTTGTTGTCTGAATGCTAGCCTTTCAGGACAAGCAGTTGTGTTGTTTTTCATACAAGTAAAATTGTATAACTTTAGGTGAAGCTAAGCAAACATATTATGTCAAAAAAGTGTAAACCGCCTTTGTTCGGTTTCCAACATTCTTCCAAATATCTTCTTTTGTGTTTTGCAGAAAATAGAAAGTCAAGCTGGTTTGAAACGACAAGAGGGTGAGTAAATCATGACCGAATTTTCATTAATGGGTGTGCTTTCACTTTAAAGCGATATTTCAGAGGCAAACAAAAAATCATCCTTCCTGACTAAATATGATTTCTTTAAGAATAATTCTAACAGTGTTATAATACCATCATTTTTCTTCAAAGTGGTAGAATGGGAGTGAATGCATGGGGGGCAAATTTTTGAAGCTCAAAAAAGTGCATCCATCGATCAAAGACTGGCTCGACACGGCTCCATGGTCTTAACATGGTCTCTTCTTCTGAAGGGAATCGATGCGTAAATATTGCAGGGCTCATGTTGCAAATTTTTAAATCATGTTCCAGAAAGCTTTCTCATTTACCAATATGATTTGTCATTTTCACCATGCGAAGTTTCTTTACTAAAGCTTAGCATCAAGGGAACGATTGGCATGTCTGGAATCTGTGTGCGACGGAATAATTTAGCCACCTGTAAGGACATGATATAAAGTACATGCTGTAGAACCAGGGATGCTGGGGAGGGGGACCCGTTGAACATGTCTTAACAATGCTGGGTGTATGGGACCCCACCTTTAATTTCATCTGGGGCCCTATGAACTGACAGCCTCAGTAAAACATTACACTTTTAGCCAGTGTTTAGGGAACTGTAATTTGCACATAAACCCTAATACACTATAAGCCAAAACTATCAGCTAATATTTTCAGCGAGAGTTCAAAATCTGCTCAGACAGAACCTCTGGACAGACATAGAAAAAAACCAAATCTGCAATGGTTGTAAAAACATCTCTTGAGTTCGCTAGCATTGTTGAAAGACAACTTTACCAGTCAAATTACTGGACACGGAGAATTTGTTGTATAACTATAAACATGTTTAGAGACATGCAGAACAAAAGCTCTAATTTAAAAACATTTCTAACTGAGGCCTACATTCATTAGTTATGAATAATCAAAAAATTGTTTGTTTCTGTTAAATCAAAAATATAAACAATTTAATCTAAGACGAATAAATAAAATGAAATGAAACATGACCCCACCATATTTATATGGACTTTGTGATACAGACTCAGAGACTCCTTATTAAAACCATATGGAGGAAATGCTTTTCTCAAAACAATCACCATCCGCTTAGGGTTTTTGGCAGAGGAAGCTGCATGATTTATTGTATTAAAAGACTCTGGTATGTCATCAACAGTACACAAGGGTGGGTTAGGTTTATATAGAGAATACAAGTTTTTAACAAGCAAAAAACAGCTTGGAATGTTGAGAAAATCAATTAAAACCTGAGTTTAATTCAATAATGCTTTAACCTGTGTATTGATTTGTAATATTAAGTTATTTTGGAGAACCATTCATGAGATAAATAAAGATTATATGTGTGCCTCCATATTTATATAAAATTAGAAGATAAATCAAATAAAATAAAATCTGTGTCTTCTACTTGAGCTTCACTGTGTTTATATCCTCAAAGATGATCTCGGAGGATCTGTTATTTTCTGGCTTGGAACTCTTTGAAGTGCCGATTGCCAGAGCAGGTACCGCTAACCAAATTCTAACCAGGTATTGCTGTTTCTTTGACTTCAAACTATTGTTTTTTAACAGCACGCAAAGCTTTTCCTTCCATCGTGAGTCCATAATATATCCACCTTAATAACTAATTGTAATTTAAATTTGTTTAGCACACGAACACCAAAACAAGCCAAATGGTCTAAACATATGTTTGATTAGGACATTGGAAATTTTTAAACTAAGTTTCAGACCAGAATAAAATTCTTAAATCGTTGATTTATTAGATCAGACAAATTTTTTTAGATTTTTTAAAGTCTTGTTGTCTCTGCTGAGAGATATTTGGCTTGAGTTATTTATGTGCTGCCTATTTGACCACAAAGATAGTTCACTAAAAAAACAAATGTTCTTTTATCATTTACTCACCCTCATGCCATTCTAAATCTGTATGACTTTCTGCAGAACACATCTAAAGAAAGTTAGTAACCAGGACCCCATGGACTTCCATTGAATGGACACAAAACCACAGAGACATTTTTCAGTGGTTTCACAGAAGAAAGAGTCATACACATTTTAAATAACATAAGGGTGAATGAATGATAACTGAATTGTGTTTTAAAACAGTTATCGTACAATGCATCATGCCAAAGACTTTAATTTTATGTGAGCTACAGTATACTGAATTAAGTTGAAAATATTTTCTATTGTTAGACGATTGACTTCTAACATTCCTTTGAAAACATTAGCTGTGACTAGAACTATTGCAACATGTGACAACCCCAGTGACTCTGGATACCAGAGTTTACATAAGATCAAAGTTGTTGTTTCTTCCAATTACTATAAATCCAAACACTGCCCCCACATAAGCCAAAATGGAGACCTCAGCGGCATTTCTAAATACGAGCACTAAGATACTCCTTCATGCACAATTAAAAAAAATGAAAGCGTGGGAGGGTCTTCATTTTTTTGCTGAGTCTTCATCTGCGGTGAAGAGCTCTCGGGGAGCAGCAGAACTTGAGTGGCATGTATAGCTAACAGGGTCCAGATGGAGACTCTGTGTGTTGGGGAACGGGGGTCAAGGGCCGTTACTACAGCTGTGGGTTCCTCTGCACCAGGGCTGGGCAGTGAAAATCATATTATGTTCATTGTATGAGTTGAACATTTTGGAAATAACCAGATGGCGCGGTAAAGGAGGGGCAGGAAACGTGCCGTGTTGGGGAGTTGGGGACTTGCAAGGTGCCACAGCCAATGGAAACCAGAGCTAATGGGGCTTTAATTTTATGATTACCACTCATATTGTCGCATGTTAACCGAGCGTGTTAAAGAGAAACAGCTGGGAAATGTTGCCCAACAGAGACTGTCATGGTACGGTGTACCATTTCAGAGCAAAATCAACTCCAACAAGTATTAAAACTGTTCTTGATCCAGTGCCTGTGTAAAAACAACGAGGTGAGCGGAAAATGACAATTCAAAACAGCGGTGTAAAAACAGTCAAAATACAGCAGAAAGTCATTGATAAATCCATCACTATGTTGGAGTCAAACCGGAGGGAGGTTGGACTGATGCTTCTACGGGATAATACAAAACAGAGCAAAAATGTTTGCATAAGAGGAATAGTAAAATAAAAGTAACAGCTCTAGTGATATAAAGGACTCCGGATGAAACAGGTTAACCTCGTAGGTATTCCATGCTTTGAGAGAATTTATATCATTGCTGTCCTTCTGAAATCTCTGATGTCCAGATTTGCTGGTTTTTAGGAAATGGAAAAAACTGTACTTTTTCAATTATTACATACTGTGATGTAAAAGTTGACAAGCATTTTTTTATATTTTCTATTGGTTAGACATTTGCAAAACCAAGTGACAAACATAATGGATGACCAATAATATTGATTTATGGCAAAACATACAAATCACAAAACATAGAGATATACATTTTCAGAAGGACAACAGCGATATTTGTAGTATGTATTTGAATATAATCATGCATGCGAAGTAAGCTAAAAAGTAGTAGTATGCTAGTCAGAACATAACCACTAGCTGGTTTGTCATAACAATTAAAAGGAGTAGAAGACTTTTATTAACTATAAGAACGAATTGTTATATATTTGCAATCCACATCTTTTATGGGTTAAAACATTTTTAAGCAATTAAGTACATAACAATCTCCTTACCCCATTCACAAGAGCCATAAAGAGGCAAAAGTTACAGATTGCAGCTTTAATAAAGTAATTCCAAAACAATAAAAATGAATTTCCATGATGTTGGTGGTATAGCTGAAAACGCTTCCATAGAATTACTAATGAAAAACACATGGAAACAGGCATGATTTTCAAACATCAGGCATCCTATTTGACTATTGTTTTCAAAATTGCGAGAAACAATTTAATAGGCTCTGCATGGACACCGTGAAATGAAAAATCTTTATAACCAATGCGGTTAAACAAGCAAAACTATAAAAATACAGACACTGGATTTCATGCATCAGAATTAAGTCATTTTTTACAAGTCAAAGGAGGCCCGAATCAAAGAGGAGCCATTTAACCAGTTGAAACAGCATCTCAACTGGACCACAATAAAGCAGGTTTCTTTCACAATAGATCCAAATAAACAAGCTCATTTTCACAAGTACACAATGACTTCCAGACCACTGAGATTATATTGTCACCAACCCCTGACCCTCAACCACGGCCTCATTCTGGGAATAAAACCACACCTCCAGGACAGACTCCTTAAAAATGAAAATTGGAGACACATCAGTAAAGTTCACGTTAAGTTGATATAGGCCCATTGAACATTACAGACACTGTTTCTAAAACAATAGAAATATTGAGCACCTATCTTTGTTTTTCAAATGGTCAATAAAATCAAAACACATCTATGTTATCATGTTTGTTGCGTTACGAGGCATACTGGTTATTTGAAAAAATAAAATGCTGTTTACTATATCTTAGCCAACTTCCTGTTTCAATAGGAAGTTGACGCAAAGCAAGGAAAAGTTCACATGTTTGTAAGTCATCTTTGTGGTTTATGTTAAATACATTCTCTGCTTTTTGCTGTTACACTGTGTCTACACCGGACGCGACCGGCGCATACAGTGTGGACAAAGTGTAAAATTATAATGGTTCTTTTGCATTTCTAACGTCTTTTGTAGTGTCCCATCGCGCCGGTCGCTTTCGGTGTAGACACGGCGGCTCTACGGTTCCTCGTAGGCTTATATTCAAAGATCCAGATATGACTTGGCTCCCGTGTAAATATCATAGCAAAGGATAGTGACAGAGCCAAGAGTTTTTGGACTGATGGTAAGCATCACATGACCATGATTTAATGGCTCCCTCTGGTGCAATCCACACACATTCTTCAGCCTTCCACACATGCCTGACCTACTCCAAGCGTATCTCTACAAAAAATGTCTCTGACGGCGGATACTTTGCTGTGCCCTACTCACCAAACTTTTGACCGAGTTTTAACAATCTTTCACATTTTTAAGATTGTAATGATACGATACAACTTTATATAAAACAACACCCATAGTATCACTTTATAATTTTTTTTTGATAAAGAAGACTCTATCAAAGAAGACATACTGAAGAATGTAGAACACCAAACAGTTCTGGGGCACTTTTGACCACCATTGGTAGTCAATGGGTTTTGAGATCTGTTTGGTTATAAGCAATATTCCAAATATCTTTCTCTGTGTTCATCAGAACAAATAAATGTATACAGATTTGGAACAACTCGAAGGTGAGTAAATGATGACAGAATTTTTATTATTGGGGGTGAAGTATCCCTTTAAGATTCTGTAAACTCCATTAACATTGCTTACTTGAATGGTCGTTCTCTTTCTATAACATGTGTTTTTCTTTCTCTGAGACTTCAAATTTTGGTCGAGACATACAAGCATAGGTCAAACATCCTTAGACTTTTCTGTCAGTATGTTAAGTCGGCTACAATTTGAAGTATATTTTTGAGAAGTAGGCTACTGTACATCAAAAGTAGTAGACTGAAACAATTTTTTGGTTCAAAGAAGCATACTAATAGCACACTTACATAAACTTATTTTATGTATGTAAGGAAGTTTTAAAACAAACTTCCACTTTAAGATGATTCAAGCTTGTTTTCCTGCAGTGGTAAAAACAGGGTGAGATAAGGTTTTGACTGGAAATCTTATGGTGCAGAAACCCGTTGGTGTAAGCTTTGCATACGAGCCAGAGGAATCTGTGTTGTCAGCTGAAGGGCTTGAACAGATCAGTAGGTCATGTCTCTGTTGATCTGGTCTAATCGCCGTATCAGAGACCTCTGTGGCCTATCTCACGAAGCGAGGTGAACAAACACTGAGTTGCAGAGTAAGTTATGAGTTGATAAACTTTCCCTGTCAACTCCGGTTTGATCCAGAGTTCGTGAGGCGCGTGCACCTGAAAGTGTGACACGTGCGGCATACAATCACATGGAACATGGAAAGCATCATCAGTTTGATTGCATTCTCCCGAGAAGCGCAATTCTCTTTTATGTTGAAGATAAGAGATCATTGTGAAAAATGTCATGATTTGAAACACATGTACAAGGCAGGAATAAACACTGCTGCAGTGAAAGTTTGAGAAGGCAACTGCTGACTATATCAGTCATCATAGTCATCACTAGTCATTTCTCTGTGCTGTGTTATTGCGGTTGCATGGGTGTAACAAATATATTTAGGGACTGTTAAAACAAAAGTCAGATGACGCAGTTATAAATTACAGATGTAGCTTGTAACGGATTGAGAAAAATTTCATGGTTAGTCATCTTGGTAATCTGTTGTTTAATTTTCTTTGACATTACAGTAATGGTTTATTAAAAATAAAAACAAAGCCTTATGTCAACTTGTAGACAATATGCAGTATATTCTTATACTCAAATTTTTTGTTATTAATAACTCAAACAATGCAAAGACATCTTTGTGAATTTGATAGCTTTTTTCATTGCAAAACAACAAAATATGCAATTCAAACTAAATAAGACATGGGTCTTAGTATTCTCAGAGAAAACAAGCATCCAAGAATGGAATGACAAAACCAATACACATTTTTACTTTCATAACTTTATTATGAATTCGTTTTGTATTATGACAGTCCCTGGATCTACTGTAGATATTTTGGCTAAAAGGTTGTTTCAGGACCCTTATTTTACATTGGACAAAAGGCGACCCAATGCAGAGCCAAACGGATTAAACGCACAAAATTTAATTTAGCTGGTTTCATGCCCTCGGCAGCCATTTACTGCACAAAACTCATTATAGTCGCCACAAATCTGGTCCTTGAAGCAAGCAAACCCACATTTACGCATGGTTCACATTTCTTTTACCTTGTGTAGTTTTGTTCATGGTCCTATGAGATGAGGGCATGTCACGCAACCTATCCATGTGGTGCATCTACCCAATTCAGCAAGATTCTGCTAAATCAAAGATGGTTTTACTCCAAAATACCACGGAGGTTGATTTGACATACAGGCCTTTGATGTCAACAGCAAAAGATATTGAAAGCCTGCGTGATATGTAGTAAGTACTTGTATTGTACTTGGATACTTGATATAACACTTCATAATCATGACCTTTTGACCATTTCTCAAGTTTTGCGTTGTTTAAAAGGCATAGCTCTTTATCTTATTGTTTGGCTATTTTCTCCTCCCGACAGTGCAGAGTGTTCAATCAACCCCATGTGTACACCACATTTCCTCACATCGGAATGGCCAATGTCCGGGCTGTTCACTGCCCCAACTTTTATGAACTTGTTTGCTTTTCTTGAAGGTTCCAGCTGGCCTGGCTTTTTCCGAAGACCACAGTAGAGGCACGTCCCTTATAATTTGTGCGGTGATCCGCGGTTCTCTCTTCAATATGTTTGTGTGTGGTCTGTGCAAACAGTTGTGGTGGTGGTGTGTGTTATAGCCAAAAAAGATGTGTAGTGTAGCTGACAGAGCCTGGTTCACACCCCACAGCTAGAGACCTTTTTTTCCGCACATGAGGTTAATGGGGCAGACAGGTTATGTATGGCAGGCCCCCAGCCACGCAGAGGAGGTCTAACCTGACTGTGACGGCAGATGATTGGTTTGGACTTGTGTTTTGGGGTTTGAGGAAGTTTTCTCTTCTGTTAACATTAGCCATGCATAAGGTGTGTGTATATATGGTCTGATAGTCCAAAACAACAAACAAACACATGATGTTTGCTATTATTGTGAAGAGTTATTCCTATTCGTTTATAGATTGATTGTTAATGTGTAATGTTACCGAAAAAAACGCATTTTACTAATCCTCACAAAACAATCTCAGTATAATAGTGTTATACTGAGACGATGTCACTTCCAGTCAAATTCTATTAGCTTTAATACAAGTGATTCACTGTAAGTGCGTACTTGGAAAGGTCCTTTCTATAATAGAGTCATTCCATTGGCTAAAAGAGAATGTGACTGAATTTTTCCTATAAACACAAACCAGAAATATCCAACCAGCGAAGGACATCTGAGGTGGTAATCCAAGGTCATATTTTCCAGCCTGGTCCAGAGACGCCACTTTTGTAAAAAACAAAACTCCATTAATTTCTCTCTGTCTGTACCATGAAACTGTTCTTGCTATTTTTAGGATGTGGTCTGTTAGCCGCTTCTCAGCAGAACTACAACATAGATAATCTTGTTTTTATTATTGTAAACTGATTTGGTCGTACTTGTCTAAGGTCTTGAATTACATAAAATATTTATCGTGAACTGAGACTTTTATACACAAAAAAGATATGTAAGGCCTTTCTTAAAAACAAGAGCTTAATAAATATACAGTATCAAACCGTAAATATGCAAGCGTTCTAATCAGCAGCAGACCAACAACAGTAAAAAAAAAACAAATCTTAACACAAAAATGCTTTTTAATGTTTTAAGCTGTCAAATAACACCTTGACGTTGCAAGGTGAAATTGTATTAAATTCTTGCCGCGAAATGCTGCCATCTGGTGTACGATGCTGATATTGCTTTTGTCTAGCGACACGTTTTGCTAATTCTGTCATCATTTACTTACCCCAGAGTTGTTTCAAATCTGTATAAATGTCTTTGTTCTGATAAAAAATAAACAAAAAATAAAGATATTTGGAAGAATGCTTGAAAACAAAGAGTTCTTGTTTACCATTGACAACCATAGTAAAGAAAGTCAAACATGCAGCAGAACTGTTTGCTCTCCTACATTCTTCAAAATATCTTCTTTTGTGTTCATCAGAACAAAGAACATTTATACAAATGAAGAGTAAGAGTAAATGAAGACAATTTTCACTATTGGGTGAACTGTCCCTTTAAGATCATGAGAAACTTTTCAAACAAGTGACTCTACATTTTTTTTAATTAATCTTTAATTTTTTAAGTGGAAAGTAAACAAGAGAAAAATATTGAACTGAAAAAGTCAAAGATTTATTTTATTTCAGAACAGCAAAAAAGGGAAATTGTGTAATCACGTGTTGCTTAATTACTATATCACTCCAGAAAGATATATCATTTATAAGCATAAATACCTCATCAGTTCTTACCTAACGCATTCCACAGTGAACATCTTCACTATCAAAACTCCCAAAACAATTGTTCAAACATTCAGATTTCTAATTAGTTTACACAAGCGATCGACTTAATCGTGTCATTTACAAAACACTCTTCACATGACTTTATTGTATTAAGGGAAAACGATTGGGCCAGCTGCTCCAGTAAGGTCCGGACATTGTGCTGTGTTGGCACAAAAACTGGTTTTAAAACACAGAAGGCAAGTTCATTCATTTCCAATGCCTCCAGTGCACCAGGACATTCCCTCAACATGTCTGACAAACATAAAAATACTGGAAGAAATAATGTTGGTTCTTCTTTGTTGCAAACCTATTCCATTTATTTTACATGAAGTCATCTGAATCATAGCCATCCTGTAGAGACAAATATCATGTTATGAATTTCAGATGTAATCATCCATCATATTGTCCAAAAAATATTGAGCTGTAAGGACGTTACCTCATTTGTGGTCATGTTGTCACTCTTCATAAGTGATGTATAATTCCTAAAAAGCAAAACAGATGTTAAATGTAAGAACAGAAAATAAATGTTGATCCACAAAGTGCAAACAGACAAAAGCACTTTTTCATTTTTTCCAGTGGTTGCACCGATAAATAACATGTGTAAGAGTACTGACTGTGATATACAAATATTATTTCTTCTATGAAAAAAATCATTACAAAGTTATTGTTTGGCCAACAGGCATATCAAGAGTGCTAATATTTAGTATAACAACACAAGTACATTTCAGTGTTTTTATCACTCCGAAGTATGTGGGAAGTGCAAGTTCAGATGTGTATTTCAAATGTGATTCCCTCTATTATCACAGGCACAGCACCTTAAGTCTTCCACGTCCTTCTTCTTCCTTATTTCGTCCTTCTCTTTCTTTTTCTGTTCTTGTATCTGAGCCTTCTTCTCATTTCTCTCCTCTCTGTCCCGGTTCTCTTTATCAGCTGCAAGATCTGGATAAAGTTCCTGTTTTGTTTTCTCCAGCCTGTTTACGATCTCGTTGATTTTCTTTTCTACTGCCACAATTTTCACCTGTCGATATCGTGGTGTTTCATCAGCAACCGTAAATGTAAAAACAAATTAGGATATACAAGACTTTCGTCAATTCAAGCAAATTGTAAAAAATGTCTCTGTACCTCTTTCTGCCGATGAAAGCCTATCTGCCCGACATCCATGTCTGCAGTTTTTTTCAGATTGCTCCATGGTGTGTAGACAACATTAATATTGTTCATTTTGCAACCTGTAAAAAAATAAAACTATCTCAAAAGGAACTTTCTGGGATCTTAATTATGTCATCATTGTCCAGTCCATGTACCTTGAATGCTGTTGTCCTTCACCAGCTGAGCACAGTCAATCAAGACTTCTTTTGGTATGTCTTCCATCGTCTTACCCTGTAATAAAAAAAAAAGTTTGAATTATGCAGCACAGCATAAATTATAAACATAACATGAACAGATATATACTAAATACCTTTGGCATTCTGAGATATACATGGGCAGATGAGAGCTTGTCTACATGGAACCTGGAACCACATGGAAACAGTCATGAAGATACACAATTCACTTTTGCTTTAATGGGCTAAATGACAGAAACACCCAATTTTAGTCAAATAAATTGCACATTTGTAATTTATACATTTTTTCATCGCTAAATGCAAATATTTATTCTTACCAAATATCCTCAGGCCATCCATACTTTATAAGATCTTCATCTATAAAAAAAAACTGTTACTATCCACGTACAGAATGACAATAGCCTACTTAAATATTATTAATAAGAGGATCAGTACATACTTTCATATTTGTCTTTACCCATGTAGATTGTATGGGGGGGTTCGACAACTATAAACGACAGACGCAGTTATTACAAAGCACTTATAACAAATCACACCATATTTTGCTTTATTGTACTGCTGGTAACTAAAACACAAGGTAACACATCAAAGGTGTATGTCAAATTACAATATGCACGAATCAGCGCTTTGTACTTCACACCTAAACAATGTGTACTCGTTGTTGACAGCATCAAACATCGTGTGACATCAAAGTACCGCGAGAGCGATTCTACAGCGCTGCTTGTGAAAGGTTCTCGCGGTACTTTACTGTCATCCGTCGATCGGTATGCGCAGCGCCGCATGAAATCGAACACAGCTCTTGTTTCGTCTTAAAACAAAAGACAAACAACGCGCAACTCACCTGCGCTCTTAAAGTAAAACACCATTTTCCTCAGAGACACAACCTTTAGAAGGCCACACTACAGATCCAACAAAATACCGAGCACATCAGACAGATAAACGGATCCGTTTTAGAGGCGCATGTCATGTGTACCATCCGCAACAACCATTCTGACCACATTACCGGAAGCTGTCATACACGTACGCGCTTTCCGTTTCCGTGTGCGCCACCCACTATTGAGTTACACAAGTTTGGCGCGCTGTTTTAAAGCAGACCGCGGGAGAAAAGAAACTGAGGGAGATTTGTTGTTTAGTTTATCAGTGCTTTATACTAATACAAACTTGCAAACAGCGCGGTAAGTTGTTTATTAAATGGTATCTCAGGCTGCTGTGTTATGAGTAACGTTAGTTAGTTTTGATGGCGATTGGTTGTTGGATATGTTCATAGAATAAGTTACAAAATACGTCACTGAGAGATTTTTTTGTGACCTTATGTGTTTTTACACAATTTTTAACATGACATGTTTTTTTGACATTATTTTGGGGTTATGAGAGAATTAACTTAACGTTATATTCCAGTAACGTAAGGTGTTTGAGAAGCGGCTGGGTAACGTTATACTTTTCGCGCTAAATTATGCTATAAACAGTATCGGGCTGTATATTTAATTTTGAAAGGTCGACTTTAATATCTGATTATTGTTGCTTCCGTTTTAGGCGATTTTGAAGATGTTATCCCGAAAAAGAAAGCACGGCTCTCCTGATATCGAGAGGTAATGTCATCCAGTTTTGTTAAATAAAGTACGTTTTTTTGTCACATTTCTACACAGTCTGACCTACTTTATATCATTCTTACTTCATATTTTACATTTAACCCTTCAGTAACCCATCTAAAATGCAAATACGAAGCTCGAGGAAAAGTGCCAGACATCATAAAGAGAACATTCCCGTCTCATTGACATCTCCTCAGAAGACTCAAGTCTCACCACAGTCTCCCAGCACACCCAAAAAGATGTGTAGGACATCATCTTTGGAAAACCTTCCGAGAAGAGTCTCTCCACGCAAGGCTGCCTTGGGTGCCGGATCTTTTTACAGCAAGCAGAAACCTCTATACCTCACTCCCCTCGAGCGCAAACTGTTGAAGGAAGTCAAATCGCCACCATCAGTCCCTAGCATAGACCCACCGAGACCCCCTTTATCTGCTGGAAATCCTGTTAAAAAACCTCAAAGAAATGTTAAACAGAAAGTCAAAGTCACTCGGCCACAGTCTAACCTGAAAGGATACTTTACTGCTGAACCCAAGGGGCAAAGTCCATCTGACAGGAAAACAGATCCACCAAGTGCTGTGGTGGAAAGTGTCCGTGCACCTCTCACGTTCAGCAGTATGAAATCTAAAGGCAAACCCAAACTTGTTGTGGGAGCGGCTTTCTTCGGCACCGGAAAGAAGCCGACGTCAATGTTTAAGAAATCTGCACGGAACACAAAGCTCAAAAAGTCATCGAGCTATGAGAAATCCAACTCTTGCAAACCCTTGAAGGACAAAGAGGTGGTGCGAGAACACTCCCCGGTCCGTCATGCTGTCTTCTTGAAGAAACGACTTGTAGTGCCTAAAACGCCAATTAAAGATGCCACCGATGAAGATGCAGAGTGCAGCAATTCAACAAAAGTGACAGAGCCCACACAGCTATCCCCTCGTGTCCTTTCGGATGTCCATGGCATTACTAAGGAATTGAAGGTGGTTCTGAGGAGATCCGTTAGCCCTAACCAATCCTTCTGCTCTGAAGCTGGTAGCCAGGTAGGTTATTGAATCGTCATCTAATGACTGCAGATGTGAAGCTTTTGGCACCTGTGTTACAACCTGAAAATGTCTTCCAGGAGGCAAATGCAATAATTGATTCAGTGTTTGATGTGACCGACGTACCCCCACCAGATCATAACAGCTCGCTAGATGAAGGCAAGTCTGAAATTTATTTTTCAACATTTTTTTTGTCTCATAATTAAAGAAATATTTTATTATTAACGTTTTATAACTTTAGTTAAAAAACAGCAGTTCCTGATATTAAAAATATTGATTCTTGTTTTTAGATTCATCTGTGTATCCTATCTTTGGCTCTAAAAGGTAAGACAATGTTTAGTCTTTAATATCAACTTACCAAACAGCATTTTGAAACTAAGACACTCAAAATATGAAAACATTTTATTCTTGAAAGGTCTTGATTTAGCCTCTAAGTTGTCATTATTGTAATTGTTTTCAGATCACAGAAAAAAGGGTTGTTGTCACCGCCACAAAACAGCAGCTCTCCATCTACACTGACTTCTACTCCTGCTTCTAAAGCCAAAGAGAGAAGAGTCATGAGACGGGATAAAAATAAACAAACAGACAACCAGCTTGTCATTGTAAGTCAAAGGTATAATGAATGGCGTGAAACAAGTCTGGTTTCTTATAAATGATTGGATAATATGTGATGTGCTATGCAGGATGCCGGTCAGAAGCAGTTTGGAGCTACCACATGCAGTTCCTGTGGCATGCTGTACAGTATTGACAGTCCAGAGGACAACTTCCAGCACACACAATTCCATCAGCGCTTCCTGGACACCATCAAGTTTGTGGTGAGCTTTAATAAAGAAAACATCAATGCAGTTCATAAGATTCATCATTAGATTATGAAAACATATTGATGCTGCATGAAGGATTGACTGCATTATCTTTTTTAGGGATGGAAAAAAGAGAGGGTTGTTGCAGAGTTTTGGGACGGAAAGATTATTCTTGTTCTGCCTGATGATCCGAAATACGCAACTAAAAAGGTCAGTGGCTCATTCTCGCTCATTTTTTGCATCTCCACACATACATGTTTTAAAAGTACTTCTCTGTTCCAGGCAGAGGACGTGAGGCGTATTGCAGACAGTGAACTGGGATTCCAGCAGGTGACCCTCAGTAGCCCTAGCTCGGCTAAAACCTATCTCTTCATTAACAGAGACAGAATGGTGGTGGGCTGTCTGGTGGCTGAAAACATTAGACAGGTGAGTATTCAGGTTAAATGGAGGTTTTCACTTGTCAGTGGTCAGGTGAGGTTCTAAGCACTTGTCATCTAGGCATTTCGGGTGATTGAGCAAACCGAGAATCCTAAAGACATGAACAAGGACGACTTTATGGAGCACCACAGAGCTTGGTGCTGCTCTACTGTCCCAGAAAAAGCCATTTGTGGTGTCAGCCGTATCTGGGTCTTCAGTCTGATGAGACGGAAGAGCATCGCAACACGTCTCCTGGACACTGTCAGGTACCAAACATCCCTAGTGATGTTTATAACATGGATAACATTAAATGAATACTTGTGTAAGAGACTGTTGTTTGTTTTCTGTTCAGGACGACTTTCATGTATGGATGTCACTTGACCAAAGAGGAAACTGCATTTTCTGACCCTACACCAGAAGGAAAACTGTTTGCCACAAAGTACTGCGGGACTCCAACATTTCTGGTGTATAACTTTGTTAGTTAAAGAAACGTGTTGTCTAGGTTTTGAGCATTTGTTGAAGTTTGTGTTGAGGATGTTTTTAATAGATAAAAGAAAATAGTTTTTGATGAGTCTGAGAAGATCTGTTCTACTGTTTATGTACAGACTGAGTTTTTAAATGCGAGTTGTTTTTAAAAAAGCTACAGTAGCAAAAATGTTGGCTCTATTTACAAGCAGCGTCCAAAAGTTCATGTTTTGGAAAATATCAACGTTACTTCAACAGTCAGCTTTCTTTTTTGTTCAGATGTTGTAAGATAACCAACTGTTCCTGGGTTTTGACTTTGTATATATTTTAAATAAATGTTTTTAATCTTCACGTTTTGTACTTGGTTCAATGTGGACGATTACTTTTTCACAATTTTATATATGAATCATTCAAAATAATTTGTTCATAAATGTAAACAAACATTGAATAGTGAAATTGGGGCAAGTTCTCATATTTTAGTCCAGTGGGTACTTTTAACTAAACGTGCCTTGGCTAAATAACAGTATTGTATTATATGTTCTTTGTTATGAACCATAATAATATAGTCCATTGAAAAACCAAAAATTTTGTGTTTATATGCAGGGTATGCAGCATTGCCGTATAAGCCTTGTAACAATTTGCCGCTGGTCTTACCCACCTTAATTTCATATAAAAGCACATTTTATATGAAAAACACACTTTTTAACATTAATTACATTATTTATTTTGAGCGACAAATTCACAATATGGCTACAGCCAATTAAATTGTAACATTTACTAATACATATTAAAAATCAAACATTGTATCAGGTAACAGTTATTTATTTAATACATTGCTGCGGTCTTTCCAAAACCTCATATCCATGTTTTGTGATTTTAATTTTCACTGGGTTTTGTAAATATCTATAAAAAGTATAAAAATTTGCTTGTCCACTTTGCTATGGCAACAGTATTCAATCACTTAAAGTAGTGTTTTTTCAATTTTCTCTAAAAAAACAGCAAATTTGGACATCCAAGGTTTTGGAAGGACAGCGACAACATTAAGGCACAATAACCTTACATGAATGATCAATGAACTATTGTATTTGCATGAACTAACAAAGACAAAAAAAAGTTTATGTTAGCTACAGTATATTCAGTAACTTGTTATTGGATAAGATTAAATTACACCATTTTTGTTTTTAAATTTTTATCTACTCTTATGTTAAATGGTCCTGTTATTTCTGTCCAATCTCAATGTGACCTTGTTTATAAAATTAAAGACTGTTTCAGATGATGAACTCTGTCAACTACTCATATTCATTTAATTCATATAACATTTAACTGAGCATGTGTGCAGAATTTTTACAAAAGGACAACAGTTCAAATACAGACACTATTTAATTTAAATTGCATTGCAACCACTAGACTACAGTTTCTAGGATGTCCATAAGTACATAAAAACATATGTAACAAGACTAAATGCTGAACAGAAAAGTATTTACAATGTGACAAAAAAACAGTCTACAAAGTAAAATTATAGAAAAACACCAACAACATACATATTTTAGATAGACAAGGATATAGATAAACCATTAATCAATTACAATAACCTCACTGCCTTTGTCAGACAGCTGGGTGTTGGATTCCAGTGCCTGAACAATGTGAGCAGCTGATGGTCTTTTGTGAGGGTCTGCCTCTGTACAGAGACAAAAGAGCTCCACCATCTTCTGATAACCACCTCCCAGAGTGGATGAATCCAAGGGCGGTCGAGTACCAAGCCTATCATAATATGCGTCTTCATCAAAGTCATCCTCATCAAAGGAGTCATCTGAGACAAAGATGTGATCTGTCATAACAGCACTTAAAAATGTGATTTCAATTATCGAGAGGAAATAGCAGTTCCCAAACTTTACCATCATCATCATCATCCTCCTCCTCCTCAGTGTCCAGCATCTCCAGGTGAGGAACAGAAAGAGTCATCATCTCCCACAAAGTGAGCCCATACGCAAAGATATCAGCTTTATCTCTGATGACTCCCTCCTCCAGAGCTTCTTTGGGCTTCCATGGCTCGGTTCCAATGTAATGGGCCTTTGGATCACTCACTGAGGAACATGAAAAAGTTTAGAAACATCTAAAAGCATCATTAAAGAAAGGGATAGACATAACGCTGAAATGTTTACCTTGCATGTTTTCATCCAGCGGCAGAGATACGCCAACATCACAGATTTTGATGCTCTCAAAGTCGCCCTTTATTACAACATTGCATGATTTCATATCCCCATGCAAAAGCTTCTTCTCATTGTGCAGGTACTGAGCAAACACAATAACACATTAGTAGGAGTGTGAAACAACACAATGACTAAAAAAACATGTCAAACAGCCAGATAGCAATATTAAAAACCTATGTTTGACATTCATACCTGTAATCCACGTGCAACATGAAGAGCCACTCTTTCAATGGTGGCCACTGGAAATGCTTGTAGGCCATCCTCTCTCCTCTTCTCGATGAGATCGTTCAAAGACTGCTCTCCACCGTACTCCATCGCTAAACACTTAGAGCCATCCTTTGCTGTGGTAAAAGCCCTGAAGCCTGAGTTTAGACAAACAAAGTAAAGATCAGTTATGCCTGAATTAAAAAATGGGAGACTTTGCTGAAAAGTTCATTCTAGACTTTAATAGGCACCAATTATGGGGCAGATTTTATCATGCAAAATATCTAAATAATGATGAATAAACTCAATATCCTAATATTTTTCTTTATGCAACATCGTATATCTGAAAAAGGTTCAATTATAAAAGTAAAGGGTTGTAAATACTTTAAAATTTAAATTTACCCAGTCAATGAAAGACATATTTACCAACAATATTGGGGTGGTGTAGGTCTTTTAAGATCTTCGCCTCATCACACAGACGCCTCTGATAGACATTCATCTGACTTTTTGCACACTTGCTGTTGATCTTCTTAATAGCCCATGGGGAATGAGCCTGCTTTCCCATCCTTACGTGAACATAAGTATCATTTTAAACTTTTCCATTTCACTATAGAGTAGCAATAGTGGATGAAAAGCATCTACCTGTCCATGAGATACACATTGACTCCAGTTCCACAGCCGAGCTTCTTCATAAAGGGAGAGGCTGGTATGGTGACTGGGGTTCCACATGCACTGGCTATTAACAAATTACACGTTTAATACATTATTTACTATCATACTTCACATATAAACAAACAACCACACGTGGGTGGGTTGTAAAGTCCTTTCAATGACAAGGAAACCTCAATGAAATGAAACTAGTTTGAAATCGTAGCACAATGAACTTGTCTTGTTAATCCAGGAAATGTAACGCTTAAAAATCGCTCTACCTGGACTTTTAACTTTTGCAGGCTTGCTTGGCGTTTTAAAGACACACGGCGATTCTCTTTTGGTCTCCATTTCCCTAAAATTGAAATATAAATTTGTTTATATTACCATTATACGAAAAACAAAACATCAATCTTTATACACAATCTTAATAAAAAACAACACAATAAAACACGCGGCGATTGAACAAATAACACTAAATATTGAGTAATGTAAAGAATTTGAATTATACTGGAAATAAACTCTCACAGCTGCTGAAAATCGCGCCCGTCTTTCAAATTCAACAACTTGTTTGACGTCACACGTACGTAAAACTACCGTATCTGCAAAGGGACACAACGTACGCGCGTTTTCGTTTACTTCCTCAGATCCTACTTACCTCATCATTTTTATGAATTTTGAATAAAGTAAACATTGCATATTAAGAAAATAAAACGACTTACTGTTAGCAAGCGTTTAAATGTGCCTCTAGTTTGGTTAAATGGTCTATGATTTCGGACACTGGAGAGTGTTTGGTCTACTTTCCTTCACTAGATGGCGCAATGTCATCAGGGCAGTCTTTCTCAACAAACTTCAAATGGGCCTCGAGATGACCTTAAAGGGATAGTTCACCCAAAAATGAAAATTATTTTTACTCACCCTCCTTGTCACCTCCAACCTGTATGGCTTTCTTTCTTCTGCAGAACACAAAAGAAGATATTTTGAAGAATGTTGATAACCGAACAGCGGTGGCAGCCATTGACTTCTAATGTATGGACGCAAAACCAGTGCAAGTGAATGGCCGCCATCGCTGTTCCGTCAACAACATTTTTCTGAATATCTTCTTTTGTGTTCTTCAGAAGAAAGAAATTCATACAGGTTTGACATGACAAGAGGGTGAGTAAATGATGACAGAATTTTCATGTTTGGGTGAACTATCACTTTAAATTAATTTCAAATAAGTCAATAAGCATTAACATAAGCTCAAACAACTGAATTCATATTTTCTTAGTATTTAGATATATTTTTAATTTATTACATTTTGCTACTCAGCTTTAGAGAGTAGGAGGATAAGAAATGTACTGATTAAGCAAAGAAAATCCGATTAAGCAAATATTTGCAATTCACTTCCTTCTGAGACTTGGAGAATTGCGCTCTATAAAACAGCAATGACCCAGATGCATTAGTTAATGCATAAAATGGCTTTTGGTGCCTATTCAAAACATAATGTAAGCCTAGATAAAGCACAGGTGCCATATATTTTATATTGTCATAATATTGTATGTTTGGAGAGCATTGTAATTAACCTAGAACAATATGTCCTGGAAATATCTGTTTGACAGTCTCACAGAACCATTGAATGTTGACCTCCACTGGTCATATATCGTATAAACAATGGGAACACGAGCGAAAACCAAATGCAAACAAATGCTTCATCAAAAGATCACGTGACAGTACAGAATCACAAAGCAGAACATCTTTTTCGCACACGGCTTAAAGCATGACATTAAGTTTTTATATGTTTACCTCTAAGGGCTTGTGTTATATTATCTGGCAAATTCTGTTATCATACAATGCCTTGAGCAAAATGAACAAGACAATGGACCACGCTGTGCCTTTGCAGTGGATCTATTATCACAAAAATCATTATAAAAGCACCTGGATTTCAAGAGAAGTTCATGTGCTTTTACTTTGTTAATTGTCAGGCAAAATGGATTTAGAATGGAATACATTAAATATTACCCTATAGTTTTAGTTCAAGTTTCATTCATTCAAGTTTATTCATTCAAAAAAACTATTTTCATTCAGACATAATTTTACAATATGTTGATCTATAAGTGGTGATTAAAAAATATATTTTGATCATTATATTTGAGAGCAGCAGAGAAGAATTGTACTTCAGTAAAATATTACTTATGTAATTTTATAATATCCATATTATAAAATGTATATTATAATTTATAATATATCATTTTACATAGGGTCTTGTTCTAAAGATACAGACTTAAGCAACTTTGACATGAATTAAGTAATTTTATTCCAAATGTATAGTGTTTTGCTATTTTGTTGAGCAAACCCTATCATCACAGACAATTATAGGTAATATAAAGATGTTTTATGGATTTAAAGCAGTGGGTGGGTAGCTTGTATTATATATTGTTAAAAATGATATACAAAGATCACAATTTTGGTTTAAAGATTAAATTAATAGTACATACTACATGCAAAAGGGAAAATGTAATGCCTTCGTTTCAAGAATTGCAAAACACAGATATACAGGCACAGACACTGCGTGCATTAAAACAAAAGATCATTCAAAAACATTCCATTTAATTCATATTTGTACTTTTCGTCTTTGTTAATTTCCAACCTGACTTTCTACCTTTGGCGAACAATATTATTTTAATCAAACAATTAATTATGATAAATCAATAAATAACCCTATAATTATAATTCTTGGGATTCCGGTTATACAGTATGCACATCATCCAAAATGATATAATTCCTCTAATGTACAAACAGACCTTTTTAAAAAAATAAAGGTTTTCCATAAAACCATGTTCAGGAGAGAAAAAGGCAAACATTGTTCACACTATCGGTTCTTACCAATACTTCACATGCACATCTGACAAGCATAAAACCAATCTTTAAGGACTTTGAACCTCCATATTATCTATTAAAGTGTCTTTCTTTAGGAACTTTAAGGCACGAACAGATCTCCAGACCCCTAGATAACTGTCACTTAAAGATTGTCTCGTAGGCTCGCTGTCCGATGTCACCGCTGGTCTTTCTAACTCTATGGACTCTGCGACTTTATCCTCACGAACAGGACCCTGGTCCTCGCCGACAGCAGACGTCATCAGGCTTCCATTCGGAATGCTCTCCGGATCATTGGGAAGAGTCTCCATATCTCCATCAGGCTTGGTTGGTTCCACGTAAGGTTCTCCTGGCGGTCCCTCATCCTTGGCCTCGTCCATATCTTGGTAAGCCAACTTCTTTTGGGTTTCATAATATTTCACCACACAGTAGGTGATGGAGCCAGCTGTGTTAACCACAACACCTACCACAAACAGTTTCGTCGGCATCACGTCGTTGAAGGCCAGCATGCCCACCGTGATGGTGGCTATGCTCTTCACCACCCCAACAAAGCTGGTGGTCACGGCAGAGTTAATGTACGTACAGTGGAGTGTGGTGAAGTTCATAGCACAACCGATGAGGATGGAGGCACAGAAGATGCCTGTGATAAAGGGATTTTTCCAACCTTCATATGTCCACATCTCAATGGCGTCCATGCTTATAATGGAGCAGATGAAGAGAATAGGAGACGCCACCACTGCGATGGTATACTGGGCTGTGAGTGGACCATAATCACTGTCTGCACTTGCTTTCTGGATGAGCACCAGGTAGGAGGCATGAACAATAACAGCTAAAACGCCTGTTACGTAGCCGAAAGGGTCACCTGTTAAATCTCCAGCCCCTGGAGGAAGAGTTTCAAATAAAACAGAACGGCATGAGAAATGTGTTTAATAAAGATATAAAACACACACAATAAACCACAAGATATAAGAAATTACACTAGTTTGTATGTTTGTAATTTCTAAGTTGCGGAATGAGGTAATAACAATGGTGACGCAGAACACATATTATTAATTATATTTTGAGAAATGGTTTTGTGCCCATATAATGGAAGTCAATGGGGACCAGTGTGGGTTGGTTACCAACGTTTCTCAAAATATCTTCTTTTGTGTTCTGCAGAGAAAATAAAGCCATTCAGGTTTGGAATGACATGATGGTCATTAAATAATGACATAATTCATTCTTCGTTCATTTTGTACTTTCCCTTTAAGTGTCCAACTTTCTTAATAAAAGACAAAGTAAACCGAACAGTCACACCAAATGTAAAGTTTCATTATTGCTTCGGCCCATCTACAGTATGTTTAATTATGTGTTCAAATTATTTATTTTCCAGAATTATCCTACACATTCTTACCAGCTAATGCTGCTCCTCCAGTTGTGATCGAAACTGCCGCTATAACGCCAGGTGATGGGATCCCGTTCTTCAGAACGCACACTCCAATTCCCAACGTGACCAAAGGCAAGCATCGTTTAAACACGACATACATGGGTAAACTCAGTCCTTTGAGAGCCCAGAGAGTTAATGTGGACTGCAACGTTGCTAAAATACAAACGCTCGCGAAAACTTTAACTAACTGGAAGCTGAAGGGTGGTATATCTATCTTGCCCAGTCTCCTCAGCACTTCCAACGTGAGCGCCGCAGTGCTACTGGTCAGACACTGAATTAAAGTGAGATACGTGAAGCTATAGGTCGTGATGAGAAATTTTAATAGGATATTCAGCGAGCCCGAAAAAAATCCATGCGCAACGGCCACCGAGATGCCCAAAAGACGTCCTTTGCAAACTTCCATGTCTCCCTTGAGATTCTTCTAACGAATGATGACGACCAGATCGGAACTGTTATACGGATGTTCTCCGGCAGAAATGGATGCAAAAATTGAGTTTATTCACGCACTAAAGCAAAACCCAACGTGGGCAAAAAGACCTTGGTGCATTGACAAAACTCAAAATGCATCAAGTCCAACCGGAATAAGTCCCCATAAATAAGTGAGCGAAATTAAAAACCAGAATAAACAAATCAGACAGCAACTGGTCTGTTTATTAGGAAAACAAGTACGTCTTCATAGACTGGGGGTTCCCGGCGTCTCCGTTACGTACTCGAGCTCTGCGTCCACTGCGCTCCTGCGCGCTCGCTCGTGCGTAATTTAACTCAACACACGCACGCACTGGCGCTGGGGGTTACCGAATAAATGCGACACACGTCGTAGCTCCCACTGTGTCCTTCTTTCTGTCCACTGCAGCCAATCCATTTACTTTAAAGTACTTTATACGTTTACTTCTATGTAGTCAGAAATAAACAATAACGCAAGCTGTACTTGAATTAGTCAAGCAACCATATATAGACCTGCTTTTTTTTTTCTAAAAAGAGCCATCTCTTTCTTACCTTTTATTAGTTATTTCTGTACTTTTTATTGGAGCCCCTATTCTCCAAAAACGCTTTGTGCAACAGAAAGCTTCTGTGAATGTTGAAGGTTATTTTAGGTTGTTTTAAAGAGTGTGCTTCAACATTGAACATGACTGCATTCATTCAAGTATTAGTTTGAGCTTCAAAATTAGTTTACAGTGGCACATATTTCATATAAGTTTCGGGGATTCAAGGTCATTCAGTTATCTGTATATATTTATTGTTTGCATATTTACAAAATTCTACAATTAGGCTAAAAAAGTACAATGATAAAATCACACTATATGAATACAGTAATTATTCGGTGCCATGATGTTCCAGACTCGTGAATTTGTTAACATATCCATTCGTATTAACGTCAGAGTGTGTGACAAAATACGATTTAACCACAGCTGAGACTGACAGATTGCATCGACTTATCAATTTAACAAAACAACACAGAAGGCAAACTGTACGCATTACTGTGACTACCAACTTTAAGCAAAAAGGCACTCACATTATAGTTTGATTTTACACTTTTAAAACACCCCAAAACCCTCAATATAGAAAAGTTCTATACTGAGATAACATCCTTGTTTGTACTCCAGAATGATGCTTTAATGGCATCATTAGGGAAAGCGCACTGAAATCTTGGCAAACTCTGTACCCGTGATTGAAACAGAGCCGTATCTTACGGCATTATCTTCCCACAGTGCACCAAGCTCTATAAGGAGGTCAGGCATGAAGGGGTGTAGATCTTTACTGTCTCATCCCAAGAACAGTCCACAACCTGTGAAAGCAATACAGTCACATAATTAAAACAAGTGCATCACTTTAATAGTTAGCTGAGAATATTAATAAATGCTTTTGTCATATATTGAAAGCTATACTATTATAATTCAAGTTAACGAAAAGCTTATGGCCTCTGCACAACAACCAAGTCACTGGGGTCAAATTAAGACCCCTGCTGGCTTCACTCAGCTGCTTTAGTGATGCTGAGAACGCACCATTGATATTAGAAAACATTGACAACAGAGTGCATATGCTGCTTTTTTCGAAATGCCCAATAATGATGTTTCTCTTCCAACGAGCAAGCGAAACTGGGCACCTGAGTGAACACATTTATTTTGTTTGATGATGCTTCAAAGACTTCTTTTGCTCCCGTAAAGGACACAACTACTATTACACAAATTGCCAAGACAGAGAACACCGAAGCTTTGTATAAAGTTCACCTTGTTATAAACTAACCCTACCAAGTGAAGACTGTCAGCTTCCCCTATAATTGTCACAAATATATGTACTATTATGGACTAAAAATAAAGTGAATAGAATCAGCTACTTAGACTCGATATTCATTCCCGTAGCGTACAGTGCATTACTCTGTTGAAGCCCAGCGTCCATTGACTTCAATGGGGCTGCTTTAAACAGTTTTTCAGTGCTTATCATTGGATAATGCTGCGATTATGTCTCTCTGGGATGAATGGAGGAGTGGGCTGTTCTGCGTGATGATTGGAGGGTCAGTCCTAAAACGCTCGTTTTATTATAAAAACGTATTTCTTGTTTTTTTTTAGCATACATTGTCACATATCAGCTTTTAGGTTCTCGCACAAAGAGACAGATTATGACGCGTATCACTCTGTGTCTCCATTTCGTCCCATCGCGGATTTTGTGTAGTCGAAAGACAAACTGCTTTCATCGTATTTTTCACACCACATTCATTCAGTTTTAATTTTCCTCCCGTTGAGTCGCAAATTCATATAGTCTGAACTTAGCAAACTGCACACGTAGCTTAGGGCAGAATTTACATATCAATCCGAAAATGAGCAATGCCCCCTACTATCCAACATAGATATTTTAATAAACCTTTACATTTGATTTCAGACCAGCGTGGATCGCAAACACATCCTTAATATTTCATATTCATTTTATAAACTGTCCCTTTGTCCCCCCTAACATCCCCACCTGAGGCTATTCATAACAATATGAGAGCAATACACCGCTGCCAAAGAAAGACTCTGCTCTGTTTTATTGCAGTCTGTTTCTCTCATTAATTCAGAGCACTCCTGCAGCCATTGAGAGGAACAAGTCCTCCATTAATTACTTAACTGCAATATGCAGAAGAGAAACTGAAGGCAGAAGGCAGCGGTGCAGGAGACAGAGTGCTGGGCTCGAGAAGTAGCGGGTGACACGGGATGCGAACGGGTGGTCAGCTGATAACACATTGTTCGGATTAACCGGAGGCAGAGCGCAAGAATGGGATTTTGCTACTCTGCTTCTGCTCATCTCAGAAACAATATCTATTATGAGACGAGATGTGTTCTTTTATAGAAAGACATTGAAACTCCTTGTATCACCTGCTGTGGGTGGATCCTGGCTACTTCTTATGAAGTATAATTACTGCGTTCGAAGGCTTCAGTTTATGGCTGTTCAGATGTTCAGTGTGGTGTGTAAAACTGGAAGAAGGTGATCCATCAAGCAGATGTGAATTATGTAGGGCGGTTTGTGAGGGGGCCGATGTACTGTGTGTGGGTTAATTGGGGTAAACTTGTAAACCGCCCAGGTCAATAACTCACCCGATTAATGGACCAATGGCTAAGATGGCACCCCCTACTTTTGGCCACTACTGTATACGTGTATTTAACAATGGACTTATGGGTTTGTGTATTAGTCTTGACAGCAAATAGGAATGCCCCACAAGATGGTGCGTGTGTGTATGTGTGTTTATGGTTGGCAGGGAACAGGGAGACTGCGGTACAAAGAAAGCTCTTCACAGTTCTTGCCCTCGCCTTGCAAGAACATCCCACGACACCTGCAGCCTGCCAACAGCTGCATTGACTCTACATGCGGATCTTACAATAAGGCGCAATCTATACATAATTTTCCACTCCGGCAATTTGGCTCTGACATGCTGCGGCTCATCTCTGTCATTCCTCCGGTCGTGCACCCTTAGCGTAGGAGACATCGTATCTTATAAGATACCAAATACTCAAAACTGGCAAGACCTCTGTGTGAGCGTAAAAGCTTTCCGAAAGTGTATTAAGATTTATTGGAGACTCTACATTACCAAAATGAGATGTGAAGGCAATAGCGGGGCATTTATAATGTTGAATATAAAAGTTGAAGGTCTGTAGTGTTAAAGGGAATCAATGTACAAAAACTACGGTTAGATAGATAAAGTTGTTCAAGGTTGACAATGCAAAAAAATTTAAAATCTCATTTTTGAGAAATGTCACTTTTTAAAATAAATGCAAAACAGGACTGAACAGAAAATGGGGATACCATTTTTAAAGAAACTGGGCTTTAAAGAAGGTGCGCAAAGCTAAAAATGGTACCCTGATGAGGGGTCACTGCAGACTTCCCCTGCCAGCTCAGTGATGGTTCATTGACTGCTCTCACTTTTATTCATCACAGTGAGTGCTAGCAGCAGACAGGAGCGATCCCCTGAGGACTGCAGCCCACATCTCAATGAGCCGAGTGCCGTCATCACTGTATTACTCTACGTGATCGCTTCCATTTGCACGTTCGCCGAACAAAGGCCGACGTGTCTGTTTCGCGAAATAGAGAGATTTCAGGTGTCATTTCAGAAAGACCAGACTTTATAGTTCATGTTAAAAGAAATGGACTGGAGCTTCGGAGGGTGTGTGGAAAATATTGATTCAAGTTTCTCAGTTAAGAGATGCTGTTCCATCAGAACGGATTTCATTCAAGTGGAGCGTTGAATGAACAAAGTGACAGGACTGTGAGATACATCTCTATGAAACAAGTCTATCCTGTGATGATATACGATGTGTTTCTTGATATTTTGGATTTTCCCTGAAATGGCTTCCAACTTTAAACCTTTATCAAGAATCAATAGTGGAAAAGGCTGAATTACACTTTACGACTTTGAAGGAGTTTCTAAAATTCAGCCTCAACATATCTCACGTTTTAAAAGTTGCTATTTTTTCTCCTTTAATTTTATTTTCGGACGTTTATCACTTTCATTGAAAGGACAATGATAGACAATAAAAAATAAACTGGTTACCCCAATTCAACTTACATTGCCAACACAAGGTAGTGTACCATTACTCAATGTGTTTCAATGTGAACAAAACTTACTGAACCACTAAGCATCGAAGTGCTATGAGCGAGTTTGCTGGTTTACCTGGTTAGGGACGTGCAGGTTGAAATCCAGGCCGCACACAAACTCAGAGTGATGCTCGAGCGTTTCCAGCAGTGGCTGGTTCTTGGAGTAATCCCAGAATCTGTGAAGGCAGAACAGCAGAAGGCAATCATGCTAATTGAACGGCCGTTTGTCTTTTCTGACGGCCCTGCGGCTCAAAGCCCTGACGCAGCCCTGGCTCACCAGGGCCTGAATGATCCATTCAGCAAATGTAATTAAATCACCTCTCCACAAAAAAACTCCCTGGCTATAGGAAAACATTAGGCAGGCATTAATGATAACATTGCCATAGAGCAAAACTAAAAGATGTTATTTATAAGCGCACTGGGGAGACTTGGGGTAAGGAGGTTTTTATAAAGAGATATAAATCACCAAAGTGCCATCGATACAATTGGTACTTGTTAAAGGGGATGTTCAACGGTGTTTCATGCATTTTGACTTCTTTACAATGTTAAACGTGCTATCTTCTCATGCTTGACATGGTCAACTTGGCAAAAAACAAGACGGATGTATTATGTAGTATTTCTGTGCTCGATACAGTCCCCCAAGGTTCGTATAGGTTTCGGAAAGTTTTTTTCGAACATGAAAACATCAACATTTCATTGATGGATGTTATATAAACTGGGTTTAACGCTGGATTTGGAGATCGATTGAAGCTGATAGATGGAGCGGTCCCAGCGCTAAAAGGTGCTGGACATGAACCGCACGAGGTAAGTGAAACTGAGTCATATGTCTGTGTTTTGTAGCTCAGTGGTAAGAGCATTGCGTTAACAACACAAGGTTGTGGGTTCGATCCCAGGGGATTGCAAATACCTATGTATAAATGTATAGGATATGCAATGTAAGTCGCATTGGCTAAAAGCGTCTGTCAAATGCATAAATGTAAATGTATCTGTATTTGTCTTTTATAAATGTGATCAAACTAAAGACTCTACGGATATTTGAAGGCTACAATACTATTCTGAAAGTACTCAAGATTAACATGAGATATGCAGAAACTGTCTGAGTTACGGCCACTTTAAAGATTCAGAGACAAGAGGCTACTACAAGAGATGGGGCTCAGAAAACATCCAATAAAATTGTCACAAATTGTATACAGTTCAATAAGCAGAATTACTTTGCCTGCAATCTGTGGGCCCAGAATTTGACAGAATTGTCGGTATAATTGAATCATCTATCATTCACAAAGTTCTACACAACCTTGCCTGTTGCATTTTATTATGTTTATTGCAAGATGCGTTTATCCAAAGTGACTTACGGTTTATTCCAGCAACCCAACGTTCACAGAATACATAATTTGTCTGGACCGACACACACTTTAAAACCAGTGGTGGGAAGTAACTTATTACAAATACTTTCGTTACAGTACTTGAGTACATTTTTTATTAATTTAAGTATAATTAAATTGTGGTCCTACTTTTACTCCTACTTGAGTTGAATAAAAACAAAGTATTCAACTTCGTTACTTTTATTTTTCACCAAAAAATACAAGTACAACATGGACAAAGTTTCCAATGGAGAAACAGGGCGAGCTTGGGTTTGACAATCACTTTTCAAACTACTACATTTGTCGAGTCCTGCACTTCAGACAATAACTGGTAGGTCTTATTTGGGGGCAAAACCAATCAAAACTTCCAGTTCACCTAGGGGGCGGGGCGCTTAAACTGCGCTTTGACATTTAATCACTGGCGCTTTGAATAAGCAATGCTGACGTTTCAGTATTTAGTTAATGTCTGCGAGCTTTGCTCATATTCTGATTGTAAATTGTGATTTAGTAAGCACCTGAAATGGGTCATACCATTGATATTACCAGAGCACTGAGCACTTGTTACTAATTACATATTCAATAGGGTAATTAGATACCTGTATTCTCTCCAAAATGTATAATAACTTATTACTTATTAATCTCTATATCCTATCTCAACCTTGATTAGTTGTGATTATAAGTGATTCAAGGATAGACATGAATTGGCTCTTTAAATTCATTCATATAAATAACATAAAACAACAAAATATTCTTATTAACTGACCAAAGTATTACAAATGTGAGAAGGATACATTAAAGCATATGTTTTAAAATAAGACTTACATTTTGATTTCATTTCCACTTTTGTATAAATTACACAGCATTTAGCTCAATTACATCAGAAGTAACTGTAATGAAATTACAGCAAAATAAGAGTAATCCCTTACTTTAGTTTAATTACTTTTCTCCTGAAAAAGTACAGTAACTAATTACTTAGTAACTAGTTATACCCAACACTGGTTGTGGGTAATATCAGCCGTCAAAGTGTGCATCATTTTGCACTTTAAATTTCTACCAGAAGTAGTAGACCACCCAGGAATCTTTGGAATACTCTTTTCAACATACTACGATTTAGCCACACTTTTTCTGTTTTCAAATACAATTTAGGACGGATAGTATGCGTATAGACCTATTTCACAGCGTGACGTGTACAAACCGGAAGTAGGGTAAACGCTTGTCCGCTCAATGCTCTAGCTCCGTTCACTACACAAAACAGTTGCAGAGACCAGAAGAAGTTAGGCATGGAGCGCTCCTTTTATGCTGACTTGTGTAACATATATCAGACCTTGATTATAAATAAATCGCTCAAAAACTTCCCTATTTTTATATCTCCCAGACAAACATGAATAAATCGTAAAACATATGCTACTTTTGTTTTTGGTAAATAAAATAAATGCCTTTGAGAAAACAAGCTGAATGAATGAATGTCTATTGCAGCCGGAAAAAGTTTTCCCCTACTTCCGGTCTCTGCTGCCATTTTGTGAAATAGGCCTATTGGGACGCAGCACGTGACTGTAAATGGTACTTCTTCTCTGGGACGTGCAGCGCTTATTTGGAGTTTCTGCACGAGAGCGCCCTCTAGCTTTCGGATGTGGCGCCATTTAACCGTAACTCATTGAGAAACTGAGCATAAGAATCGCACGATAAATCGTGACAGTCCTATCATTTTTGTTTCTATCTGTGAACTACTAACAAAATTTCTCCCAAATTTTAAATAAACATATTGTTTCTATTTGCATTTATTTGCAGAAAATGAAAACTAGAGAAACAGGTATAAAAAACACAAAAGTTGTTCTGTAATTTTTCAGATCTCAAATACATTAAATAAAACAAGTTCATATTCACTTTTAAGCAATACAATAGTAATATTCGTACTTAGGAAAAGTTCAAAAACTTTTTTATCACAGTGTTCACGTGTCTTGTTATGCTGACAGTCTTTCACATTGCTGTTGGATGACTTGATGTCACTCCTGAGGTTTGATTTTGTTGAAATTCAACAGACAATTGAGTTATTGTAAAGTTTGAAATGTGTCTGATCCACTTGCGTTTAAAACCAGACAGGTTATAAAATCATACCTAGTTAATTTAACAGAGCAGTCTGAGCAAACTATCCTCATAAAGCAAGACATAGAAAGGTTCCCAATACAAAGAAGAAAACAATAGATTAAAATCAACATCCCTGCCTAGCTGTTAAATAATACACACACCGCAACATCATTTTCCCATTGTACTCAATACAGTACAGCACGTAAGTATAAAGTGCCGTCATAGCAACTCAGAAAAGGCAGCTGTTGGGTCTGAAAGAGGACACCTTATCTCCTTTAAACCAGAAGTGACAGATCTCAAAGAGCGACTGAGCGGACCGGGTTAGGTAAATAGCAAAGTGTGAGGCAGCAGGTGGCTCTCTCTAAACGTCAAGCCTTTAAAAAGGTTTTGTATTTAAATAAACACCTTTGTGTTTTAGCCGCAAGCGAACAAAGCAGATTCCTATTTATTCATCTTCATGGGGGAAGTAATTTCCGGTTTGCATCTACACAACGTAAAGTTTAAAGGTAAGATTAATTGCAAACACGAGTTACCACTCTGTTCAAACAACTAATTTCCGGTATTAAAAACAATTGATTTCTATGGGAGCAAAACCAACGTCTAGTTCTAAAGTTAATTGCCTATAATTCAAGTTAAATGAGCCGAGTCTGCTAACCAGACTGCGGTTGAAACTTACGTGAGGAAATGTTACATGTTAAAGGTCAAATCATTTAAGCAAAAGCTTAGACCAAGGGTTCATAAAGATGTCTAAACAGTCCAATAAACCTTTTAATCTGGCAATGCCAACTTTCATGACTGACATTCGTGAGTAAATTTGGCAACACAAGCCCCTGGGCTTAGATAAACACATGATGTTTAACCACGAGGTGACAATCACCACCTGCAGGAAAATCAAACTTGCCTCTAACAAGACCGTTTATAGCAGCGGCTGCACATAAAGTCAATTCTCATTTTCGAGCTTGTCAGTACAGATAAAGCACTTTCACTGATCTTTCTTCAGATAACAGTCAGGGAAAAACCTGATCAATTGACCCGAGACAACACTCTGAAAGACATATATACAGTGCCTTGCAAAAGTATTCATCCCCCTTCATTTTTATCACATTTTAATATGTTGCTGCCTTGTCTTAAACTACTTGAAATAAAAAAAATACGTTAATCTACACTCCATGCACAATAATGACAAAACAAAAAAAAAAGTTTGTGACAACTTTTGAAATTTATTAAAAATTTAAAACTGAAATAAGTACATTGCATAAGTATGATACCCTTTTCTGAGACACTAGAAATTCAGCTCAAAAGCATTAGTTTTGCTTGTTGATGTTTCTACACTTCGAGTGGGGCAAATTCAATTGAATAAGTATAATTTGGAGTGGCACATACCTCTCAATAAAAGGTGCAACAGCTGAAAATGCATATCAAAGTAAATGAGGTCAAAAGAACTGCCAAAAGAGCTCTGAGACAAGATTGTATCGAGACACAGATCTTGGGAAGACTCCTGAAAAAAATCTGCTGTATTGAAGGTTCACAGAAGCATATAGCATCCATTAATCCTCAATGAAACCACCAGATCTCTTGCTTGAGCTGATCTCCTGTCCAAACTGAACCATCAATGGAGAAGGGTCTTGGTTAGAGCGGTGACCAAGAAGCTGATGATCACTCTGGTTGAGCTCCATGATCATATATGGAGATGGGAGAAACTTACAGAAAGACAAACATCACTGCAACACTCCACCAATATGTGCTTTATGGCCGAGTGGCCAGACTCACTTTGATCAGTGAAGACACATAAAACTTGAAATATGCAATAACGTACTTCAACGAATCTTTCAAACCGTCAGAGAAAAGATTCTCTGGTCTGATGAATCTCAGTTTCATGCATCATGTCTGGAGAAAACCAGGCACTGCTCAACACCTGCACAATAACATCTCAACAGTAAAGTGTGATGGAAACAGCATCAAGATGTGGGGGTGTTTTTCAGCAGCAGGGACTGGTGCATTTGTCAAAGTAGAAGAAAAGCTCAGTGGCACAAAATTCAGAGATAATGATCATGAAAACCTAGCCCACAATATTCAGAACCTCGGACAGAGCAGAAGGTTCATTCTCCAGTCCAACATGGCAATGATCCTAAGCACACAGCTAAAACAATGCAAGCGTGGCTTATGGACAACTCCGTCTATATCCTTGAGTGGCCCAGCTAGTGCTTGGGCTTGAACCCAACTGAACATCTCTGTAGAATCCTGAAAATGTCTGTCTACTGATGATCTCCATCCAACCTGACAGAGTTTGAGAGGATCTATGGAGAAGAATGGCAGAAAATTGCCAAACGCATATGTGTAAAGCTTATCACATCATACCCAAAAAGATTTGAGTCCGTAAAGGTGCTTTAACCAACTACTGAGTTAAGGGTATGAATACTTATGCAATGTACTTATTTGTAATAAATTTGCAAAGTTCTAAGTCACAAATCTGTTTTTGCTTTGACATTATTGTGCATGGCGTGGAGAATAATGTAAAAAAATTATTTCAAGTAGTTTAAGATAAGGCAGCAAGTGCAACATAACAAAATGTGAATAAAATGAAGGAGGACGAATACTTTTGCAAGGCACTGTAAGTGCATAACGTAAATTTTTTTTTACATTTTGCTTGTTTTGCAGGCTTTATTTGCTAAATATTCAATTATTTTCTGTGGTACAGCTTAACCTGGCACATTGCTTCGAGACTACATAACTCAGAAATTAGAAATATATATCTGACAGCATTTTAAAAGCGTTCTAAATCTGCAGTGCTGTGTCAGATTTAATTCCTATCAACGGTTTCTGAGATTAAGAGAGCAAATTTGCATTAAATCTAAGACGAAAATCAATGGTTTTTCATCCAGTTTTATCAACTAGGCCAGGCAGTTTCAAAAGAATAAAGCCATCAAGAATGGTTTAGTATCAAAGATGAGATCTCTGTTGCTGAAAAGCAGTGACGTTTGCCTTGCTACAGTGACTTCTGATTATATGCAAAAGTGACTCTCATATATGCAAAAATGAGCTCCTCGCTCGATAAAAACACAACCACGCGCTAAATGAATGAAATACCCTCCGCAACGGTTGTAAACCGCCCAACCCTAAAATGAGATCAATGGGTTTTACAACCGTATTTAATATCAAAGAGGAGCATTTCTTGTCATCTCGCCAGCACTGCAGACTTCACCATTCATCAAGAGAAAAACACTACGATTTAGAAATATGAATACTGTCATCTAAATGTCACTTGGAAACATCCTCGGCATATAATATGGTTGAGTAAATTTCGATAGCACTGCCAAAAGATTATAGAGAAGGTCTTTAGAAACGAGAAATCCCACAGTATGAGAGTTTTTTTGATGGATGATGTCTCATTTCAGAAAGAAAATTACAATATTCTTGTACTTCTTCAAGAGCTCAGTGTAGGGCTGTAAGCAGATGTCAGATCTTTATAATCATCTTTGTGTAGGAAGGGAACACCCGCAGGAAAGAGACACCATGATAATTGATCCAGTAAAATTACACACTGGCACACTCCATCCTACCACATGAATCTGATAAATAATCTGTTCAAAAAGGCCTTCAATCTTGGTTTAAAGTGCCAAAGATTAATATTTCACTCACCTGACTGTGAAATCATATGAGCAGGATGCCAAAACGGTCTGGTAAAATGGGAAGAACTAGAAAAGACAAATGAAATAGAAGTTAACGTACAGTAGCTGGTGAAAATTATTGCCATAGACGTACTGAAGTCGAAACATGCTGACGTCTTAAACAAGCACCCTGTATTGAAAATAGTAAATGCTGGCCAAGAACTGTTTGGTTATAAGCATTCTTCCTAATATCTTTCTCTGTGTTCATAAGAACAAAGAAATGTATACAAATTTGGAACAACTCGAGGATGAGTAAATAATGACAGAATTTTATTTTTGGGTGAACTGTCTCTTTAAATACGAACAAAATTAGGTAAAATAATTGGTGCACTCTCATTTAAAATCTATGATTAAATCTTTGCCTATACTCCATTTACTTTTTTAAATGCATGGTGGTTTATTAGAATTGCTGATATAGGAAGTTCCCCAGGCGAAGATCGAATAAAAAATCTATTCTTGTTAGCAGAATAAAGAAGTGATCAACTTTAAAAAGTGATTGTTGAGATCTACCTATTAATGAACTCTCACACAGACTGACTCCTTAAGATCTCAACTGAATGAACAAGGAATATTAGTCTCAGATATTCCCTTCTCATGAGCAGGAGAGTTTTTTCATAATCTGCAGAACATTAAATGATGAAGACAATGACCGGAACTCTTCATCCCTGATGTGGGAAGTGCAATGAAGGAAAATGACACGATAATCATATAATACGAATACACAATGATCATTTTAAAGCCATTTGATGATGTGATGACATTGAACAACACACAATCTCACGGTTCGCAGCACTGCTGTATTATACCCCTCAGAGCAAAACCATCAAGGTACAACAGCTTGTTTTTTTATTCTGATCCTGCCTGAGCCGTTTTTTCCTCATATGAATGGCTAGCAAACATTTGCTTTTTCCCTAGCATGTTTCTGTTTGTTAGTGTCTTAACGGTTTTCACACCGTTGGACATTTTTATATTTTTACAGTGAATGACACAATATTTTATTTGGGTTGGAAGATTTTGTTTCATCTTCCAACTGGCTTTAGAGTCACTTAAGGCTTGTGGCAAATCGTAGCCGAGAAGTCATATGACAATATTTAATAGTGGCTTCTGTTTACAACTCTCCCACAAGGCTGTGACTGGTAACTGGCTATGTTTGGGGCATATGACAGGCTAGTTGGGTGCAGGGTGCTCTGAACTCTGGGTTATCCTCATAAGTGGTGCCAATTTGTAAACACGTTTCGTCCAGTTTAATTAAACACATCCCTAGGGAAAACCGTTTACTTAAGGAAATCCATAGCTGTCACACACAGCACAGAAACGCACAGAAGCTTGTGACTCGTTTATGTAAAACAAGACTTGTGAAGTTAATTTAAATCAAAGCAATGATCAAGCTAATGTGACACTGAAAAGCGGAAGTGCACGTAAGAAAGGTTTAAAGGTCCAATGTGTCATTTGTTAGGATCTATTGAGAGAAATGCATTATAATATACATAACTATGTCTTCAGAGGTGTATAAAGACCTTACAGAATGAAGCGTTTTGTTTAAGTTTTGAATGAGCTATTTCTATCTACATACACGGCGGGTCTCCTTATATGCAATTCGTCATGTTGTTTCTACAGTAGCACTAAACGGACAGACTGCTCTTGTAAATATCATGCGTTTCGTAAATATGTTATCTCCTTCAGCAAAGAAGCGAAAACGTAACAATATCCAAGTCCTCTGTCAGCTTCCGTAAGTGGTTGCAATTCACAATCTCCCTACTAGATGCTGCTAAATTTCACACCCTGGCCCTTTAAGAACTTAAAAGGGATACTCCACCCAAAAATAAAAATTCTGTCAGGAATTACCACCCCCCGCACAGTGCCAAACCGGCATACATTTCTTTGTTCTGTTAAACATTAAGAAAGATATTTGGAAAAATGTTAGCACCTGACATTTCTGGGACATCATAGACTACCATAAAGGGAAATATTTGCTTTCCGAAAATCTTTAAAATATCTAATTTTGTGTTCAACAGAACAAAAAAAGATCTTACTACTAAAAATATAATTTTTTTCCTACAATGGTAGTCAATGACATCCCAGAAATATTTTTCCAAATATCTTTCTCTGTGTTCATCAGAACAAAGACATTTTGGAACAACTTGAGGGCGAGTAAATGATGACAAAATGTTCTTTCTTTTTTTTACGTAAATGTACCTTTACTCTGCGGATGGCGTAAGAATGGCTTATCATCTCAGCTAAATGATGCCGGACGTTTCGCAGGTCCCATACACGAAGACTGCAGTCTACGGCTCCGGTGACCAGAACATTCTGACGACACAAAGGAAAGTTATTATTATGCACACCACCTCAGATGACAGATGGCTGTGTTCCAAATGTAATGCCAGAATATTACATATTGTGTATACAGTCTACATAGTAGTCTACTATATATTGCCTTTATATTCAAACGTAGAGCAAATCATTTATCTGTACATTGTTCTTAACAAACCTCATATCTTAAACAGATTGTGAAGATTCACATGCACTTATTATAACCGTATATTTACCTTCCTTAGGTGCTCAGAGACAATTCAATACAATGAATGTCAGATTTTTTTAATTCTCATTCTTATTCACATTTTTACCAAATTACACTACATAGTCTTTGTGGCTGCTGACTAGTTTTGAATAATACTTACCTGGTCATATTTGCACCAATCACAGCTCAGTATTTCGGCCTTGTGCGCAGGAATGGCCAGCCTGCACGCTCCTGCCTTCACATCCCAAACTCGCAGGGTCCCGTCCCCTAGCGATAGAGACAAGTCTCATGTGCCATACATTTAGATCATCAAAACAGGCAAGAAAAATTCTCAATTAAATTCCCAGCCTGCACTCTCCGCAGAACCCCACGAACCATAACGTTCATTTCAAGGGCCACTCAGCAGGAATGGACCCAGGGCGGGAGGGACCCGTTTTGTGCCAAGACACTGCGTCAGCTCCCAATGTTGCCCGGGCCATGGATTTCAACAGGGAATCTCTTTACACTTGGTGTCTCTGACCTTCTGCAACTTTAGCATTTATCGCAAACCAAAGGAAAAGGCTCAAGACTTGGAACTCAAAGCTGGTTAAATTGGCCCGAGCTAAAATACAGTACCTTGGTGGAACAATTTACAATCTTTTTTTTAATCATAAACACTACCGAATACAAAGACTGCATGCCATGAACACCACATAATTGAATTGCTCAAATGGATATATCTGTATTTGGTGTATACAATACATTTCAAAGATCAATGGAGGCCATGAATTTAAACTGCACAACCCTAAACACAGCACGATCAAAATGTTGCATTTATCGATCATCCAGTAGATCACAGTTCAAATGAATATAGCTACTTTGGTTAATTATCTCAGGATGCTTATGGCCATGACTATTTATTGATCTGGTGATCTGTATCTGATGAAATAAATAAAAGGCACGCTGATGCGTGACCCACAGGGAATTCCTGTCTGTTCTGCACACAGAAAATAAATTACGGTTGTACACAAATACGCACAATGTTACTCAAGTAAAACATTTTTTTTTAACCTATTTTTTAAACGTTCTCCAACATGGTTCCATTTTTGTAATGTGCTGTCATACGGACATTAAGAAAACATGCAGGTGGAGCCGAAAACAATTATGTAATTTAACGGATGGTTTAATTCCAATATGTACAATACAGTACACTTATGTCAGAGAAATATCGCCAGAAATGTCAGTTTAGCGCCATTTAGCTTGAACACATGTTAAGACAACAACAAAACAAAACCTGCAATTTCAGGTTTTAAACAGAGATGGCGATATAGAGGTAAAAGTTACAAATCAAAGGTACAAGATTTAACAGCACTGTAAGTAACAAACTAATCAATTGAAAAAACTTGTGAAGCCATACAAAGATCTTAAATGTGTGTGAGGGACGTCTTGTAGATGTAATGATAAAAAAAAGTCTCAATTTGCATTAGCTGCAATGACCTTAATGCAGACGTTTAATATTAACTTAATTTGTGTCTCGTTCTTGGCACTACTGCTTTAATTAGAGTAAAAAGGATATCTTGCTGACATTGTTGGTGTATAAGCAATATGCTTTTAAGATGTCCTGCATTCTGTGCAAAGAAATCAGAGTTCTTGCTATCACTGCACAAAGAGGGGACAAGGTGGAACCTCTGATAAGAGTTCCCAGATTATCTAGAGTTGCTGAAATTGCCTTTTCAAAGCAGAGAGTCAGTCATGTAGTCTCTGTTGATTATATCATCTGTTGAGCAGATGTCGAATGGCAAAAAATAGAAAATCAACATAAGAACATTTTGCAACTCATTAACAACCGGTTTGAGATTAATTTGCAAAACCAAGGCTGAATAATATACAACTGTTGATTTATCCATCTTGTAGAAACAAAATGTAAGAATTTAGAATGAGAATTTAAAGGGATAGTCTCCGAATTGATGTTTTTTTTCATGGTAAAAATCAATTTCAGTCACTATTCACTTTCATCGTATCTTTATTCCATATAATGTAAGTGAATGGTGACATAGAATGTCTCTTACATTTTTGCCCAAAATCTTCTTTGCTACTGATTGAAAATAAGTCATACGAGTGTTGAACAATATAATGGTGGATAAACGGTTAACAACATTTTCCTTTTTGTGTGAACTGTCCCTTTAAATAACATCAAATACGAATACCCATCAAGATTTCAAAACCATAGATGTTAACGCATTAAAGGGATAGTTCACCCAAAAGTGAAAATTCTGTCATTCTGTGATTTACTCACCCTCAGATTGCTCCAAAGCTGTATCGATTTCTTTGGTCTGCTAAACACAAAGGAAGATATTTGGAAGAATGTCAGTAAATAATGAGATCTCCTTTACTGCCATAGTAGGGAAAATAAATACTATATACTAAATACTGTAGGTTTGGAACAATCTAAGGGTGAACTATTCCTTTAAAACAGACCCTCTATCTATGCAGATAGTTTTAGATACAACCAGCCATCTGAAAAAGATGAAAACAGAGTTGAAAAGCTAGTCACCACTAAAAGTAAAAAGTCTAGTGTTGGCATAAGCTCATATAGCTTTTTTCTCTAACCTATGCATCTTTGCTGAAGCGGCGTTTCACATAAACCTTTTTCTCCACTATCATATTGAGCATTGCCACAGTGCTGGGGTTTAGTATTGATTTTCAGACACATCTCATTACACATGTGCTGTCAACATTTAATAGCAGAAGAAAAGGGTTCTCCATCAGCAGCTCCAGAGGAGGGCTGAACTCAACCCAGAACATGAGGGGAGATTTTATGTATTTGATCCTTCAGGGAACCATAGCTGGGCTGTAAGCGTGTATATGCATTCATGTGTAGTCATTAACATCATTGGCTTTTATGCACTGTGAGTGCTAGACTCAATGAAACCATTCTTGCATAAAATGCAATAGAGATTGACAAATAATATCTATCAACAAACAACATTGGCCCCCACTGACTTCGCTTGTATGGAAACAAAACCACTAAGACATTTCTCAAAATATCTTCTTTTGTGTTCCACCATATCTTCAAATGGCAAACCATTCGAAAACAGTTGATTACTTAAAGATTTCTAATTGAATCTACCAACAAAATCCAAATGAAAAAAACAAGTTAATATTTTGTGAACTTAGGGTTTACATACGGTTTCTGGAAGCTCAAGAGGACACTCATTGTTCGCTGCTGACCTCAAGGGATGAATGATGGTACTACCAGTTCAGGTTTAAGCGAACTGCTCTATTTGCATATTTTGTAAAGGAGAGGGAGGACAGGGACATATGAGTAGAGGCTCGGACACAAATTATACTTTGGAATTCAATGCCCTCTACTCTATAATTTGCTTTTAATGCAATTTTTAAGGCACATTTAGTAATGAACACTCTGCGACATGCATGCAAGCATCATACAGAAGCGAGCGTTTTTATTTGTCGATTCCATTTTTCAGGTGTTACCGAAATCAGCTGTGTGAGTAGTTGAACCGAAGATCTTGTCACACCCGCATAAAAAAAAAAGTATTTTTATGTAAGCGCATACTTTTTTAGTGTGTGCTCACCTGAGGCTGAAGCAAAGCATGCTGGCATATGAGGAGACCAGACGGTGCTGTAGATGACGCCTTCATGACCCTGGAGAGACCCAACCAACTGACATTGTTCAGGATCCCACTGTGGAAAAATAAACATCATAATCAAGAAATACTTTTTTTAGTAAGTAGGTGTTGAAAAAAAAATATTTGTCTGGTTACTAAATGACTTTTGATTCCAGTGCATTCAGGCTGGTTTCAGCCACACCTAACAGTAGCCACAAATTGTGTTTTTCCATGTTTCAAGCCATTGTCAAAGCCTTTTTGTATCACTTTTTACATCACCCTTTGCATCATTTAAAATGTAACTCCTAAAATACACTACAGTTACCACTTTGGCTGTATGGTCCCATGATCCTGACACCACTAGATTCTCCCCCCGCGTCTGACTCCAATCTACTGCATACACCTGTAAATCCAGAACATTTGCAGTTAGAAGGAATTAAGTATAAGTGGCAATAAAGTAGAACAAGCATCTCTCACGTGTGCTGTTTTTGGAGTTACGAGCAAAACTGACCTCTTGTGTGTGACCTTTCAGCACCTGCAGAAGACCTTGAGGATTGGCCGTGTCCCAGATCTGCAAAGATCCATCACCTCCTCCCGTTACCAAAACATGTTCATTGTTCTCACTCCACGTCACATCGAAGAGCCCATCATTCCAGTCGAAGCTGCCCAGGTGACCAAAACATTTCAACCTTTAGTGATTGATCAATGACATCTGACTGACAATTTTTGTCACTTTGCCCGACTGGCCCCAATATTCAGTGGATTTATGTTTTCTAATGCAGGCATTTGTACATGTTCATGTCTTTATTTCTATTATGCTCATCAATTCTGCATTACAATTTGACGTAGATGAACTGTAATAAAAGTGTGCATCACCTCCTTACAACTGATATATTTTCCTCACTCTGCTCCAGCACAAGAAGTGTCCCACATCCTAAAAGACAAAGAAAAATATCACTTAACCATCTGCATTTATGACAATCATGTATACTTACACGAATAAATGCAAGACACTGATATTACCTGCTATTCCATAATACTGAGATGAAGCGCACGCTACTGTAGAAGGCAGAAAAGGTGAAACCTCCACCGCATATCCATGGCGTCCTGGAGATGTAAAGGACTTCATACTCACTAGTCTCTTTATGTGTGGTAAAGTCTTTTTAGGTCGTTCATATCATTTTGTCACGTTAATTTTTCTAGCTTGTTTCTTCGTGGTACAGCGCAACGTGCACTTATCGACAACGTTGAGGTGTTAAAACGTTCCCACCGATCGGAAATATTCAAGGGGCAAACAAGAAATGTGTTTTTAAAGTAAACAAACTTCGCATAAAACACGTGTGTGTCACTTGGAATTTGTACTTGAACTTGTCGTGTGTGGCTGTTTACTTCCGTGTTTTGGCAGGCGACGGAACGCAACGCTGTGATTGGTCCGACGTCAGTGACGTACTGGCAGGTAGGATTGATTTAAAGCGAAAATAAAATAACTGATATAAAAACAAAAGTCGTATCAATCTTGTTAATTTTAGTTTTTGTTATTAATCTTTATTAATTCTTAATATTTTTTTTATTCACACATGAAACTTGTGAAGAACATTGTGCTTAAAATAATCTACCCGTTAGATGGCAGCATTTCTCTCGTAAAGTCATTTATTACACTTGTGAACTCTACCTACCCCTCACAAATTCTCCCCCAAATGTAATGTTGTGTAAATATTATGGGTATAGAATCTTAATATTTTCCCAATAAGATTTGGTGGTATGATATGTTAATACTATGGATCCATGATATATAAGACTAAATCATTGTCATATTCATATATTGTGGAATTTACATGAGACCCCAATGTACTCCAGCAAATATGAATACGTACTACTATTTTTTTTTGTTGACACTTTTATTAAGTAAGTATGTACTACAATTATATGTCTGCTGTCCTTCTAAAATCTTTTTTTTGTGATTTTTATTTTTTAAGTCACACTATATGTTTGTCACAGGGTTTTGCAAATATCTAACCTAGGCCTATTAAAAAGTTCTTGTCAACTTTGACAACACAGTGTGTAACCATTTAAAAAGTACAGTGATTTTCCATTTCCTGGAAAAACAGCGAATTTGGACATGAGGTTTCAGCATGACAGCGAAGATATGGAAATATATAAAACCTAATTGTGTAGAACAAGTTAAGGTTTTTTACATTTGCGATTACATCAAAGATGCCAGTCAACACATCTATTTATACATGCACACACTCTATGCTCTTTAATAACTGTGCAAGACTTTTATCGCTTTTATCTTTTTATTTTATTTGATGCAGTTATGGATTAATTTGCACCTAGACAATCTGGAGAAAGTGAGACTCGTGTTTCATTCTCTTGAGAATGTACAGTATGTATGCCAGATAATGTTGATGTTCCTGTCAAATGATTGTTCAGCAAATTCACTGTCCCTTAAATCCTAATATGATTTACCTGACCTATGATCGTGTCTATACACCACTAAAGCATTTTAATGCTCGGGAAATACAGAAGCTTCCAGGCTTGCTGGCCATGTTCACAACACCGGCCCTTTGCCTGTGAGATGTTTCGGGGAGATCATGTGCGCCCTTGATATATGACGGCGACTTCAAAGGCAGGGGCCCGGCGTGAGAACCAGCCGCTAACCGGCGGATTTATGGCCCCGCGCTTTTCCCATGATTGTCGGTGGGCAGCAGGCGCTGTTTGCCTTAATCCCCATTCACTTGGAAATCCTGATACTTTTTCTCTTAAGGAATTTAATGGTGTGACAGTGATTTACTAATGTAAATCTGTCTAACAGACCCCAGCATAAAGGGAGTGGATTAGGCCGGCATAAAGACCCATCTTGGGGAGGAGTGACTGGTGTTGTTGTGCTTTCATGTGGCCAACACCATCGCAGCCGGGCCAGCGGTTTGTTCACGCCCGCCAGAAAAGCTACATGCGTTTTGACTTGAGCTGCTCCTAAGGGACCGTTCGGGGGGATTCTTGTCTTCAAAAACCAGTGCACATCAAATAAAAATGGCTTAAATGTTCTTAAGAAGTCGGTTCAGCAAATTTGGCAGGACAAAAAATAAGTTGTGTTATTTTTGGCTTCTACTGAAAGAATGCAACTTATGCTGGTCATATTGGAACAATGTGCACAATGGTAAACTTATTTTAATTTCATGTTTGTGTGTGTTGGATAAATGAGCTGCGTACACAAGCTTTAAGTTTGTTGACTGATTTATAACTGTTGAAGTGGCACTTATAATTGCTTTTGTTTGTTTCTTTTGCGCTATTAGCAAAACACATAAAAGAACACAAATAGTTTTTGTCTACCACACAATTTCAAGAACTCTTGCTACGGGAAAACAATGACTTTCTCTCATAACATTCCAGGATCTGTTGTGGTGAAGTCAAATGGATTGATGTTTATATAACGTGTTCAAATGAAAAAACACTCTTTCGGTTTCTTTTCTTCTTTTTTTGCATAGAAAAGGGTTACATCTTACAAAGCGTAGTATGGGTTATTAAAAGGTAACAAAGTTACAGTAGTATCATTCAACAGAAAATCCCACATAGGAGTATTAGTGAGTGTTATTTGAAATGTTCAGTAGGCCTATTGTGTAAAACGGTGAAGATCCAGTCTCCTACCGAAACAGTAGTGATTGAAGTGCAATGGACTCATCGGTCTAATTTTAATATAGACTCTAGTTACAAACTTACACATGTACAGATTTCCAAACTGGATTGTTAAATCATTGATTATAAAACCCATTCACGCCTCACTTTAGTGATTATCGGCAAAACCTTTGGTTTGTTTTGAAACAAGCTGTTCTCTTTCACTTCAAAGCTGGTAAGTGTATGAGCGTTTGTGAAAATCACACAAAAAAAAGTCTCAAAGTATACACATGTCAAATGCAGCATTTAAGTAGTGCGAGTGTTTAGCCCTTTTCACAGAGTTGAAACAGTACGGTCAGATGAAACAGTTCTCTATGAGAAAGTGGGAAAGTGAGAGATTTGTGAGAGAATGTCTTAAAGTCACATGGAAATTCTTCTGTCAATATGGCAATCCAAGTCCATGTAGTGAGAAGTTTTTTTGTCTCTCCAAAAGTTAGTTTGGATGTGCAGGAGCGTGTTAAACCTATCAAAAGAACACCTCAAGGTTCAGACCACAGCAGGCACCCTAGCTGTTCTTTTCCTCTGTATGTACAAAGACGTCCAGACCCAGAGCTTTGAGCAAATCCAACACTTAAAAAGCTCCCACTTCAGTTCCCCAAGGCCGGTACGGTTTACTGCTTCCACTGCTGCTACTCTGTGGCGAAGAGGTGGACGTGGAAACGGACGGGCTCGCGGCGGAAGAAGCCACTGAAGATGCCGTTACGCTTGGGCCGAAGAGCGGAAACCCTCCGGGAAACGACATAGGGAAGGTTTGCGCCGCGGCTGCGGCAGCCGCCGCGTGGACTGTGGCCGATAACGAAAGGAGGGAGGTGGACAGCGGCGGCATGCAAGGAGCGACGCTACCTGTAGAAGGCGCTCTCAGAGCGGAGTCACTGTGGGTAAAGGAGGAGGTCAGAAGGGCCGCTCCTCTTAGAGGAACCTCGGAGAGCCTGCCCGAGGGACCGTCCGACGGTAGTCCACTCTGGTGCAGGAAAGCGGCGGGAATGGGATGCAAGGCTGCGGCCCAGTGATGAGGGTGGAGGGCCTGCTGGTGATGCGCCATGGACGTGGTCACGGCGGCCGCTTCCCTCTGCGAGGCGCAACTGCTGAGGTGAGAAACCAGTCGGGCGCGGAGGGGGTCGCTGGAGTCCAGACCTTCAACTGAGCTCAGATATCGGGCCACCTCTGTTAGACACTCCCTAAAGCCGATGCTCATGAAGTCCATGGCTAGGGAATGGGCATCAAAATATCCTGAGGAAAAGAGAGAAAACGTGGATTTAAATGTACCGTGCCTTTAAATCCTAAAAATGGTTTCTAATGAAGCCAACAGCATGTGTTGTACGTCCATCAACTGCATGCCCCACTGTGCTCGAGGGGCTAAACCCAAACACACTGGGATTGTGACCTGACCTGTTTGTATGTTTGTTTTGACTCCCCAAAGCATCAGCTTAAACACTCGTTGGAAAGCGCTACCAAACCCCCAACAGTGTAGCCTGTGAATGTGGCCCCACACCCTCCCATGGATTTATGAAAGCAAACACAATCCCAGGGTCAAGTGCTGCTTTTGTCCTGCAACTTCTTTCCCACGAGTTCAATCCTACCGTTAACATTGATTTCCACTTTAATCTGCTCAAAAGGGAACTTCACGCTCAGATTTCTCTAGCGTTAGGCCGAGCGCAAAACAGGAGCCAGCAACAAGTACCTTTTCCTCCTGTGGCCTGGAGCATCTTCAAATGATCCACTGTCATCTGCAATATTTCAGCTTTTTCTAATTTGGCCGAACCCTTGAGAGAAAAATTAAGATACATGGAAGATTAAACTGCTTATATACTTTCAATGTGATAGCTTAGATGAAACAATATGCAGTATTTTTTCTACTAACCTCGTACATTATTATTAACAATATTTCGATACATGAAACAAACGTACCTGTTTCTCGAATGCTGTAGGGACCAGGCGACGTAACTCTGATAGACTGCTATTTATTCGATCTCTTCGTCTTTTCTCAATGATCTAAAAGTGTCAATAAAAAAAAGTCAACACAGTACATAGTATCGGTGATTCAAAATAAATACTTTTAATAATGCATGTAAAAGAGTTCACATAAATAAAATGCATACAAAAAATGCATATTACAAAAATTGTATAACAATAAAAACAATTACCCCTCTCCGCTTCTTTCTGGCCATAACTTGAGAAGTTGTGGTAGGTGAGCCACATCTTATAAATGATCCGCTGCTTTGACTTTAGGAGGAACGAATTTAAATATTAGTTTTATTTTAAATTGTTTAAATGTACATTTGCTATGTAGATGTTAATTCCATGTTATCTGGCATAGTCATAAACCAAGTCAGGTTGAGTTCAGGTTTACATTATTCCTTTACAACAGACCATTAACATTCAGATTGTCAGTAACACTATCACTGTTTCACTTGTTAGTTTATAGAATACCAGTTTTTATGTACACAAAGAATAAAAGCATTGTTTAATATTATATGAATATATAAACACATTAACCAAATTTAAACAACATTCTATTTAAAAGCACACTGAACTATCTGAAACCATCTTAAGCATCATATACAATATTACAATAATAATCTGAAATGTTAAAAATGAAAGTGATGTTTTAACGTTGTCAATTATGTCCAGTCGAACCATGTTTATCTTATTTCTAAAAATAACTACCGAAAACATCATTATTTATTCATTATTAATTATACCCGTTCCCAAAGGACAGCGCACGATCTGATGCAACACGTAAAAGTGCAGTTACGCAGTAATAAACAATGTGTGTCCCCCATAGAAACTCACCCAGAATAGTTATTCTCGCTGCCAACATCAATAGTTTCATCCATGTCGCTGTCGGACGTGGTGTCCTCACACGGGCGCTTCATGGTGATGCGGTGCGCTTAGGTACAGTCTCCAAACTCCTCTGCGCGTCTTTCCCACGAACCGCTGGAGCCTCAGACTCGCATTCACGCCCACGTCCTGCTTTGGGAACACCCACCGAAAGAAGAAAACACGCCCCGAGCCACCGAACGGAGGTCTCAAACTTCATTCCCCTGATAATTGACTCTGCCCGGCTTCGGCACCCGAGCGCCCCAGAAGCGTGAGAAACACTTTACGCACGAAAGGCGACGGCGTTTCGGAGCTTGGCCGCAGTCTACAGACTGCAAATCTAGGTAAAGGGTTTCTGGCAGGGATCACATGAGGATGTAAAGCCCTCGGGAGTTGCCAACATGTAGTCAGGTTCATCAAGGAAATGCAGAACAAAATGACTGTAACATAAAAGCTAAAATAAGTTTCTCTGCGTTTTGAAATGTTATAAATTACATCATCTTAGAAGAAAATAACTTGAAAGGATCATTGTAACCATTTTTAGAGTTAAAGGAAGCCACATTATTTTGTAAACGTATTTTACAAAATACACTTTTCAAAAGAGTTCCTAAAAATGTTATTTGTCGAACTTAATGGTTCCTTAAAGAACCTTTAACATACACATAACCCTTCTACCGCCCAAAAAAAAGAACCTATGAACACAATAAACTATAAAAAGGTAAAAACTTTTTTTTACAAAAAGGTCTCGCTATGAAGAATGTTTTGTATTCAGTTTGTTTTGTAAAGTACTGTAATTTTGACTTCATTTGATCAATTAATTATAAAAAATGAATTGGGAATAATACAGGAATCTGATAGATTATTTGTGTCTATAGTTTATATTTTCAAATAAATATTTTCAAAATTAACATTTTTGTTTGAGATTTCATATTTATTATTCAGTGTTAATATTCATTATTTATTTACACATTTTAACATATTTGGTTAGAAAGTTAATTTTTTGTTTTAGAAGATAATATGTTTCAATACACATAGATTTGAATGATAGAGTTATTTAAACTTGTAAGGGAGCTTAAAAAAGTATGAACACACATGCAAGCTTGCACACGACACACACACACTTTCACACATGGCAGCCTCATCCAGTCGGAGGCTCCAGCTGTAGCGAATTTCCTGGGTTAAATAGTGAAGACGGCACATTGTTTGGGCTCACAAAACCCCCCCTTGTCATGTGCCTTCCCCCTGGTGGAGTGTAGCACAGTCTCCCAGGCAGGCCGCCAGTGCGAAGCCTCGTTCCCACAGCTCCGAGCCCTGCGCTGAAACCCAATCACCATGTGAGAGCCAGCCAGAAACACAGGGAAGGCCAGCGGAGCCCCTGCCACTGGGAGGTTACCGTGAGCCATAGCTCGTAACCCTATTCTCCGCATTGTTTGTTTGCTGTTTGCCCCATTTAACTAATATAGATGATATAAACCCCTAGAAATACCAGAAGTACTGTGGTGAAGAAGGGCAGCTCATGACCTTTCACACGTTAATTTCTGCAACTATTTTTTGGGCTCATTGTTAAAGGAACTTTTAATGTAAATGTTCTATGTATCATAACAGCAGGACGCTTTGTAAGAAATATGTTGGGCGTGCAAATCGTTCCCTGCACCACCGTCAATCCCACAATCCACCAAAGCATGAAGCATGACGCTTTTGTTTTTTTTACATATTACTTTACTATATATTGTACAATGTACCGTATAATATATTTTGTGTGACTGCATTCTGATTCGGAGTTCAAAGAGAGGGTGTGGGTAGTTGACAAATCCGTACCATGTGCCCTATGGTGTGACATAAAAAATGTAGACGAAAACTGTTAATAATATATTATTATATTCAATATTTATATCATAATATATTATATTTAATAATATTATTAATATGTTGTATATTATTATTATTATTAACATTTATATTTATAATATAAAATAGCATAGGAGAGATACAGCTTCATTGTTCGTTTTATTTTCTAAATTGTCACACCATTGGACACGTGCGATTTATTTGTCAACCCCCCATGTACACAGAGGGGTGTACTCCCTTATAAAAACAGCTTAAAAATTGCAATAAAATAGATTTGATCAAAATCTATTTATTTTGTATAAAAGAGACGAGGGTAACTTGCCACCTGATGAAGTTGTACAAATAGATGCATTTTTAGCTCATCCATATATTGTGACAACATGCCCCGATAGCGATCAATAAAGTGTACATTTTGTATTTAAGACAACGGTGGACATGTTACCATATAAATATAACATAACAAAGGTTTCCCTAGAACAGACTTTAGATATGTGTTTATACAGAAATGAACAAACCTAAGAAATGTAATATAAGTAAATGTCTGACAGCTAGCTCTGATCTCCCTGTATGTACTTTAGTTATTATTTATTTAATATGAAATGAATATAAAATGACTGGAAGTTGAGTACTTCTCCATCACCCACTGCCTTTAACACACTCCACCACATCTAGTCCTCTTTGCAGATAGCTCTCATCCAACTGTCAACAGCCTCTCATAGCCTAGAGCAGGCTGCAGCTCTCCCAGGTGTGACCAAAAGTATATAAAGGCTAATAAAAGCCAACCCGGACTTTCCCTCGCTCTCCCCTGATGATGGATAAACCCACTCAAGAATTTTTTCATTGCCAGTCCTTTCACAGGATATAGAAAGTGTTATAATAATTTTGAAAGTTCCCTACATAAACCCCTAACAAAAAACATTTAAAAGTAGTCTCATAAATGTGCCGTTGAGCTAGTGCATGTGCAGCACCTGGTTTAATGCCTTCACTAGCTCAATGAGTTGTGTTTTTACTCGAAATGGTGAAAACAAAAAGTTTCACACACTCTCTGTTTTTGCATTTCATCCTTGGCTGATAAACCGAGTGCTGCTGATATCAGTTCGGGCAAAACTACAAAACAAAAACCGCAGTACGGCCGCCGTCGAGGCTGCCGGTGGGCAGCGAGAAGCTCATGCCACATCACCTTCTGTGCATGTGGCCAAGCAGGTCCAACATTGGACTGCAGTGTGGTGCGTTTCTTAACACGAGTGTTTTGTACGTGTTTCTGCAATTCCCAGGCAAGAGGAAGGATTCCTTTCATCCCAAACATACTTGCTTGGAGAAGGCGGGCTGCCCTGCCCCTGGGCCCGGCGAGAGGGGCCCAGCCCTGGTGTGCCATGCTATCAGTGGTTCCCAAGGCTGGCCAGCATGGGAAAAGCTGGGTGGACCCGTTCCAAAATCAGCATTATATGCATTGTTGTTCTTACCCTCCCAGAGTTCCAAGCACACAATGAAAACAACAGCAGCCGCCACAATCTCAAGCCCTTCTCTGAGCACAAGGCGGCCCTTAGTCACTCGCAAACTGCCTTTTTAAAACAAAGTTAACTGCTTCGTGGCAACCGACATGTTGCCTGGGCACCAGCTTCCCCGGTTTGGACTCCTCCTTAAGTGTACACTGATCTGTTTGTGATCCAGGGGGAAAGAAATGGTCAAGATAAATTTAAGTCAAGCATTTAAACTCGGTACTTCCCAGTAGATTCACTACATTCTTCTTAATTGTTCAAAAGTTTTGAATTGATGTTCACCTTCTCAAGTTAACTTGCACAAACACACAACAACATGTTTAATATCATTCAAAGCTCAATTTCATAGCCAGTTCTCTTCTAAAACAATTTTTAAATGATAGACTTCAACAATGTTCAGACTGAGCTAACGACAAGGTTTTACATTTCAGTGCCAATTTCAAACAATTAACCCCTGAGTAAATAATCAACTTCTTTCTTATTGTCATCCGATCTGTCTGAGACAAACAGGCAGCTGTTTATTTTTCCTATCAGTAGAAGAGCGAACAGCCACAAACGGACGATTTCCCAGGATTGTGGTCTTTTGACTCCAAAGTCATATTATCGGTGCTTTATTAGTGTTTAAGGTCACAGAGAGACAAGCAAATGCATCCTATATCAGGAAGCCTCGTGCGTCTCTGGAGTGAAATATTTGGCTTTTAGTCGGAGCGCTGGCCGTGAGTCGGAAATCCTGGGAAGCGAGTTCATGGCAGACAGGCTCCAGGCGTCGTATGGGCCAACGCTGAAGAGAATGGGGCAGAATAATAGGGCCCTTCCTGCCATTCTCAGATTCAGGGCAGTAATTCTGTCACAGCTCCATCGGACTGGGTCCGCCATTTGGTTTCAGCACCCATCGACCCGCGGGCAACTCTCAGCCACGCTGTACCAATTGGCACAACAGAAAGTATCTGTGATTATGACAGCTTTAGGACAAAATCATTGTGGTAATTTTGCATTTCTATCAATGAAAACAGGTTCATCATTCTTTGACATAGATTTTAATCTGGGCCATAGCGTGCTCTGTTGGTTTTTAATACAAAGATGACTTGCATTGACATGGCTTGCCTCTCGACCCACCATTGTGAGAACACACACAGACAGGTGCCCCTTTTCTACTTCCTGTCTTATGACCTGAGCTTCCTGTCAGGATACATGAGCCATGTTTCCCCCACTGCATTCAGCTCTCATTGTTCAAACATTGTTACTCAATTGTTATGCATAGCTTTTATTCACTGTGGCACCTACATTATATACACAATAGCTTTGTTTTCACTGTCGGCACTCATAACCCAAGGGTTTTGATGCAGTGTCAGATCTTAAAAGAATGTTTCAAGGCTAAATGCTGAAGAAATTACAATTCTTTTTAGCTTTTTTACCACTTTGCAATAAAACCGAAACTTGCCCAAACAAGCCATTACCATACCATTGCTGTAAGGTTTTACTGCTGATGTGAAATACATCGGTAACACTTTACAATAAGGTGCTATTAGTTAACATTAGTAAATGCCTTAGCGAACATTAGCTAACAATGAACATTTTTTCAGCATCTATCATGTTTCTCCAGTTTTCATTTTCTGCTAATAAATGCAAATAAAAAAATATATATATTTTTATTTAAAATTTGGTAGACATATTGTTAGTAGTTCACAGAAAGAAACGAAAATTACAATTGTACCTAAACACACACAAAGTAAATTGAATACCTAAAATATCTCGAAAAACTGAGATGGTCTTTGAAATGTTTTCTGCGGCTACATATTATTAAAACATCATCTTTGAAACACAGTTTTGTAGATTTTGGTCTTTCCCCCAAAAAAGATGCAGTTAAACTTGCATTTTATGCTAAATAGAAAATAGGTGTCCAGGAGTGTCACAAAGACGGCCGCTGACATCCCCGTTTTGTACTGCCATTTTGAACAAACGCGTCTCACTATGTACTTTCATATGAGAAAAAAACGTTTAATTTATCCACATCTATTCATATGACCCTAATATCTCACACTTTATTCAATTGCATAATTTGTCTGGCTCTGTTCCCAGATCAGTGGCTTCTGGTCACTCCGTCTAGAAGGGAAGCAGCTGCCCTGGACGACCTCAGTTTGAGCAGAATCCAAAGGCAAATGTGTTAAAGTCATTTACAGACAAGAGAAAGGAAGTCATCAGCTACACATTAAGTGACCTGACCACTGTGAAATCACTACTCCAGCCGGGAGGACAACCACAGCGCGAGAAAGAGATATGCTTTCACGTTTGGCACCAGTCGGCAGAGGCCATCAAGATTATCTTCTCTTCTTTGTGGAAAAGCAACAGAAGAAAGGAGGCGTTTCCTCTACACACTATGATGTTAATTAATTCTGCTTGCTGCATGTAACTTCTCATACTCCAAACAATGAGTATTACCTTGTTTTGAGTTTTCTGTCTGATCAAATCGAGGAAAGATGCATTTTAGACTACCACAGGGTGTTAAATGGACAGGGTTATTTAAATATTTCACTGGACATCCTTTTAAAAGATGAAACTATCATTGTTAACCTTAATCTGTAAACAAGACGACATGATGTTTTTTAAAATATCGGCTTGTGCTGATTTATCTTCATTTGTTACACTGTCCAACATCTCAAATTCTTATGCTTGGTGTGGGTATCACCGGCCCTGAGGAAGCACAAGGTTGAAGCGAGAACCAGGAAAGAGCTTTTTGCTAATCTCTACCATGGTAAGATCCCACAGAGCCACAACATTGATACTGTGTCACTGCCTTGTGATAAACAATGCTGAATATTGTTGTTTTGGGCTGCACCCACTCTTTCTTTATCAGCCTGCATCCTTCCACTCCCTGTCGCTGTTAAAAGCAGATGGGTGTGATATAAGTACAGAGCGGTGGACTTAATTCCATAAAAGGAACTCATGGGTAAGTTTAAAGGAAACTTTAATTTACTTTCAGGATGTCTCAATTTTTCAATAAGTATAAATTGCAAACGCTTTTATCGTAAGAGAACAGCCTACCCAAAAATGAATATCCAACATTTAAACTAGCCTTATCTGTGTGGGTTTATTTTAGGGCCAATCGGCTGCTCTTCCGTCATTGTTTGGCCGTCCAGACACTTCGATTTATCAGTGCGAGCAGTTGAAAAGCACTAGCGCACATGCTTGACCCGCAGGACCCCTGGTCTTTGGCTATCACCCGAGACAGCACCGTTGAATCTGGAGGAGAACGTGACAACAGCAGGGTCAGATGCTCTTATCAGAGTGTGAGAGGGCCACCGGCTCATCCCACGCAGCCCCCAGATCAGCAACACGTCTGCTAATTCTTCACACACCCAGCAGGGGAAAACCTAGACTGAGAGCCTGTGCCAGTGGGTTTGGTGGTCCAGGCCTGGAAAATACCTGTCATCAGAAGGGTTGCCATCAGCTGCCGGAATCTTGCTGCGTTCGCACCAGAAAGAAATGCAGGAGGTGAGGTGTCCATGACAGCTCCCAGATGCTCTGCTACTGAGTTTTCCACTTTTCCACAGCCTGATGAATGTTCACCGTGTCAAACCTGAAATAAAGGGTGGCTCAATAAAATCACGTTTATATAAAATTCACATATCCTTTTCAAATGATATCTTAAAAAATGGTTGGCACATAATCTTTCATCTTTATATTACATGTGTTGCCTGTATGTCATTCTTAACCAAGCTGTAAAGAGAACCTTGGGCCATTCATATAAAAGCAGTTCAAAATTCAATTTAATCAATTATACGGTATATATTCAATTATTATATATTAATTTAATATATTTCTGTATTTTAGGGATAGCTTTATTTACATGTGCGAAATGGCAGAATTGGTTGATATTGTACAATACTTTCAAACACGGACTGTAGAAGACTCTCATTCAAGAGACTGAATTGCTTGTGGTATAAATACTGCGTGGGATTACTATTTGCATCTGTGTGCACTGTATTTGGTAAATATACATGGATGTGGTTAAAATTTGGTCTTTGAGTATTGTATTATAGCAAAATGCATTTATATACATTTTTCTTTTTTTTTACAAATGTATTTAGCTGGTTATACATAGTAGGGATAAATTATGTTCTTTTTGCCTATAACCCCAATATACAATCTCAGTGTGACAGGATCAAATGGTATTTCAACACTTTCATTTATTACAAAAAATCCTCAAACCCAGAGATCAGACTTGGTGTCCTTATTTCAGCAGTCTGCCACGTGCCACATGGTTATGATGTAAACATTGTGTGGGTTGTGAGAGCTGACGGACTGCTTATGTGTGCACATGTATTGTTTTGTGGATACACATATCTGTGTTTGAGTGCTTTATTATTTCTGTTTTTAACATGCCATTTTTGTTGCTGGCAAACATAACTCGCAGATGAGGCCAAGTGTTACAAGTTCATATACCTCATAAAGGAAACATGGAAGGTATAGATGAGCAATTACATTAACTTTACATTCGTCACATTACGATTGTAATGTTAAAACTGAAAGTGGCAAGCGATTTTTTCACTATCCAACAGGATAACTTTGGTTATCCACATAGACACTGCAGGTTAATATGACTGTTGTATTTTTTCGAGAGCTTAAAGGAACAGTTCACCCAAAAATGATAACTCTGTCATCATTTACTCACCCTCAAGTTGTTCAAAATCTGTATACATTTCTTTGTTCTGATGAACACAGAGAAAGATATTTGGAAGAATGCTTGACACCAAACAGTTCTTGGGCACCATTGACTAAAATAGATGGAAAAATTGCTTTATACACCTTTGTTCTGTTGAACACAAAAGAAGACATTTTAAAGAATGTAAGAAAACAAACAATTCTGAGCACTTTTGCCTACCATTGTCATTTTTCCTACTCAATGGTGGCCGAGAACTGTTTACAAGCATTCTTCCAAATATATTTCTCTGTTCTGTTCATCAGAACAAAGACATTTATATAGATTTGGAAAAACTCATTTTTGGGTAAATTATCCCTTTAAATCAGTTCTGTACACACAGAGTTTGTTTATTTACAGAAGTGACAACTGCATTTTAGAACAGAATTTACTCTTGAAATCAAATTTACATTAATCGTTTGGTTATGGACACATTATTAAAATGTAATGACAATTAACACGTCTATATCGCTCCATTGTATTTAGCAAAGTTCAGTCCAGACAGGACATGTTTTAAAACAGCCGTTCAAAAACACAAGAGCCAGGCTGAATGATGCACATTAGCTTCACTGCACCAGAGGTTGAGATCTGGTCAGAGATCAGAAAGCTGACTTCCACAGAGGGTCAGTAACTATGAATAACTAGCAAGCGCTGACAGGCAGCTGGCAAAAACAACCCTGAGAATATATTGGCATGCTGAGAAATCAATGGCTTGTGGGAACAGAAGCCTATCAGCTTCAATTACCCAATTTTACATCAAATATTACAAACACTGAGGTTTGTGAGTATATGAGAACATTTTAGGATTTTAATATATTATATTAAAAGTTCAAATTATACTTTCATTTGGTTTAACTGCTAAAGTAGAATTTGGGGATTCCCTACAATCCTTGTTTGTGAATTTGTAAATAAACGGCTCAGACAACAAGCGGAAGCAAACTCTTGACACCATCTCTCTGTCTGAGCAGGTTATATCTCTCCTGAATCATAATTGTTTACTTTAGATTATAGTAGATGCTTCCACAGATCTGAGCACTCACATCCTGACGGACAGTCCAATACATCCTGCTGCCCTCGAGTGTTCTTTTAGTCAACACAATTCTTTTTACAACTCCCGAAAGGCACGGAGAATGTAAACTAGCTGAATATCGTAGCTGTAAAAGATGAGGCAGTGCTGCTCAACCTTAAGGAAACTACCGTGATAATTAAAGTCTGATGCTTTACACAGCAGGTGCAGTTCAGGTCTTTTATGTGTGTGAATTATACACTATAAAACAGATGAGAGAGCTTGTGTGTCACACCCCTGACACAGAGCTATATGCGTTTGTACAACAATTTTAAAATGATTTTAAGGACACCTGAAACATAAAGCAAATTGCAACAAACATGAATTAAAATGGAAATGTTCTGATCTGCAGGCAAAAAGATGTGCAAAGTCCCTATAGGAAAACGTGACAGTGCTCTCTCTCTGACCCTGTGTGGTGGTCTGCAAGACAGAGGGGGGCAAAAGGTCTTAATATGGCTCTGAAGTTATAAGTGTATGGGGGTGTCTAACCAGCACCGTTTGATGTAGCTCACCATGGCTGCCGCACGCCTGTGAAGATTTTTTTGTGTGATGGCAGCTGGACACTCTTGGCCCCTCTCTCGCAGAGAAATGTGCACAGTCTGACTGAGGAAACAGCGTTATGAGGGTCTTGACCCAGGGTTGAAGAGCGCGGTGGGGTTTTGAATGATGGCAGATCCTCAACATGGAAAAAATAAGAACCACAAAGAAAAAAATATTACGATAACAAACATCTAAATGCGTTGTTGTTCTCATTGTTCTCAAGTTAAGCTTATCATTCATATAAACTAACACCATAATAAAACTTTTTTTTTCATTTTTGAATTCTGGTGAAATTTTTACACATTTTAGCACAAAGAAAAAACAGAAAACATGTTTTCAACACGTGCACGTCTGACAATTAAATAAATTAGTTTTAATTATTGAAATGATGAAAACCACCATAAATGATATATATCATGCTCTATAAAACACAGACATAAATATCCATTTTATATTTAAATAATGACTTTAAAATAAAATGAGTATGTTTTTAAGATTTCTACTTTTAAACCCAACCTTTGTTTTCGGTCTTACCAGAGCTCACTATAGAAACAGGTCACTATAGAAACAGGTCACTATAGAAACACGGCTCTAAACGGGACCGAGTGACTGCTGTGACGTACCGGTTCTGCTGTTTTGCAATCGGTCACTATTAGGCGGTGGTGGCCGGTGGTAGTGGTGCGGCCCGGAGTGGAAGGAGCGAGGCAGAGGGGGTTATCATCGCTCTGTTGGGGAAATAACAGCCCCAAGGTAGACCGCGGCAAACAGGAAGGGTGTGTACAGGATCCGAGCGCAGCTGCTGCAGCGCCGGGCGAACTTTGATGTGCGGGCACACCGCTCTGTGCCACGAGATAAACGCTCTGGGAGCGCGGAATTGTTTGTGTTACGCATAGCTCCGTAATGACATGAGGCCAGTGAGAAATTCAGCTGTCGCCTACCGGCAGATCAGCGGGAAGCGCGTGCGCACGGCGAGCTGTCACTGAGCTAATTGACGAGCGGCGTCATCGGCGAGTGCTAATATGGCACTTTACGACTCTGCGTAATTTTTTAATTCAAGACTGATTAATGGTTCCGCACTCGATATATATATATTTTCTTAAAAAAATGTTTTTATTTTGCAACAGATCCTTCAAAGAACAGACAATTCGGCAACAAGCCTTCGTCAGTGAATCGATTAAACAATCGATTAAAGAATGATTAAAACGAAAAGTACTGAAAAACATGTAATGCCTTAAACGTAGCTAAATTTATGTTTGATTGTTTGTTTTAATATATATTTGGCAGATCATATATATATTATGTTTCTTTGAAAAATAATTACAAAATAAAAATAATAATAATAATTAATTTATGTAAAAATGAATAATATAATCTTACATAAACATTTGAGGAATTCTCTCTGTAAGTGCTTTTTATGTCTTACCTTTTTTTTATTAAGGTAAATACATTTCTTAAATTGCTAAAATCTTTCAAATGTTTTTTAACAGCTATTTCAAATGCTCCCATCTGCCAAACTGATAGCCACGCCCCATATAAATTACTTCTATTTTTCTCATTAAGATACAATGCAATACATTTTGACATCTAAAAAACATACATTTCTATTAACCGCAAGGTTTTGATAGTGTGTGGTCCAAATAACTTCTATATTTTCAAAACTTTCCTACAGTAAATAAAATGTAGTAGAATCAATAGTACAGTATATGGTAAGTAAGCCTGCTGCTAAATACTTGGAGATGAATGATTGTTTGTTTTCCTCCCTCAATGGTCATCAATGATCACTGGCTTTTTAAATGGACCCCTGGGATACAAAAAGGCAATTAGAAACCATTTCAAGTTTATATAAGTGCTGATTTAGACTTTTACTTTGCTCAAAATAGCAAGGCCTGGATCAGATGTATCACTTTTGTAACTTGTAGACCAATTTTTGTTCATTAATTGTGGTCCGTTTTCCAAAGTGACCAGTGTATCAATGTCAATATCCATGTCCTTCAACACAATGTCTATTTTATGCTGAACACACGTTTTTGTCTACCTCTGGCACTCTCTATTGTCATGTTCACTCAGTGGCTTCTAACACTTCTGCGGTCTACTGAGTAGACAATGCTTTTCTTGCGCTATTGTTTGGATCTATTTATAAAGCGAGAGAATGGTGAGAGACAAACAAGCCCTCGGGTCCCATAGGTATTGCTGTAACCAGTGTTTCCAAAAATGTTAGTTTGCCATAAACCTCTAATTAGGCTTTGGCAATTGAGAATAATGAAATATGGTGTTTGTTTTGACTATTCATCATGAGTTTCCCCTGAAGAAAAATCTAATGTTATTTTGTGGTATTATATGGAATCAAGAACATGTTGGAGTGGGAAAATAGTTGTAGAAACGTTTTTTTCTCTTTATTTTTTATTTGTGTAACCTGTAGACAGGTCATACCGTACATATTGTTTTTTTACAAGACGACCGCACTGGGAATCAGTATCAACTGGCGTGGCATTCTGTAAAAAAATGTTTTCAAGGCTTAAACTGTGTTTGTCTGAAAATGTAAAATATGAACTGTCAGACTTGGTTATACAGTATGATATGAAAGCGATCCAGACAGCAGTCCCAGCGCAGGAATGGTTTCACAAGCCAGTGATTTGTTATTATAATGAAATCAGAATTATTCATTACAAATTACCATTGCAATAGAGCTTTTGGCAGGCCGCTGGCCATTTCCATATTTAAATCTGCCATAAAAACCTAAATCTTTGTGACAGTGCATGACAGACGTGTGTAATTCGGTCACGTTTGATGAAGAAAAGCTTGATTATCTGGGTTCACGGACTACATCGCTGGCTTTCAGGCACGTACAAAACCCCGGCCCACTTGTAGAATGAGAGAAGTTGGTTCGTTTTCGGGCACAATGAGCCGAACCCGCCGGCGCAGCTCGCAATTATGCAAAATAAACCGTCTACTTACACGACTCGGCCCTTTTATTTGCGTGACCTTAGCGTGTCAGAGCATGCATTGTGACTGCGCAACCCCACACGTTCCAGAGATGCAAGCAGTGGGGTGCAGGATGCGGACTGTTGGCTCTTGCACATTCCTGTGAAGAACGCAGGGGGTGTGGGAAAGACCTTGAGGTTCAACACCCTCCTTGGATCAGCTGATTCATCCGCATGCTTAATTCCTGGTACAGTTTCCATTTGTGCTTCTATTTCGCAGGGTTCAGCGGCATCACAATGCGGACGGTCGCTGCCGTGACTTCTAAATTGCTGTGATTGTTCTCTTGCAAATGTACGTGGCATCCTAAATATAGAACGCCTTTTGTGTGTTGCACTGGGTTTCAAAGACTCGCCAGAGATGGAGACGGACCACCGTCGCACTAATCAAAACGAATCGCGGGGCCTTTTGAGAAAAAGCTCGAACGAGTCAATGAGAGAGCTTAACCGAGGTCCTTTTCAGGCTCTTAAAAACGCTCTTTTTATTTCCTGTGGCTGGAAAACAACCTATAATGTGGTAACATTACATTTATATTTATGCATTTGCCAGACGTTTTAATCCAAAGTGACTTATTGTCAATTCAAGGTATGCATTTGATCTGTGTGTGTGTTCTCTGGGATTTGAACCCATGACCTTAGCGCTGCTAAATGCAATGCTCTATAACAGAAACATATACATTATATTATATGAAAATATCTTAAAAAATATATTTTACACTATACATATATCGACGGTTTAATCGGACACGCGCGCCTAGACCTGACGTTAACTTCCAGTCTGTGTTTTTTTGTTAGAATATAACAATTTATTTTATATTTCTATGTATATTGATTGTATTAAATATAATTAAAACTCAACAGCTAATGATTCTTTGCAAAGGTCTACCAGAAGTTAGGTTTGGGCCACATAACGTTTGTTTATGTTGTTGCCACTGGAATCGTCTATAAATGAAGGAAAAAATTCACAGATTCGATTTCATCATAATTACACACCCTCCCCTCACACATTCACCAGAATTTATTATCTGCAACGTTATTAACCGCAATGCTTGCCTACTTCACATAATCTGCGCTAACCACCAAGCCCCTCAAGACCTGGCGCAGGTGAACATATGCTCTCACCACCTGTTAAATATTTAATAGTGGGAACGAGAACTTTGAGGAAGCCCCATGGCATCTGCAGTGTCTGTGTTACCGTGGCAACGGGATTGTTGGTCCTTGTTGGATGGCGTAAGCGGAACGTCTAACACAACACAATTAGGCCGGCCGGCAGCAGAGGAGCGAGCTAATGCTGATTGTAATAACGTGTTGATCTCGTCGTCTCCTCTTCAGTCAACAGGCTTGTTTAAAAACAGATATCCGCTGGCATTGTTTTCACACAAAGTTCAAGAACGAGACTGTGGCGATGATGTCGACCTGGATGTTTCTGTCAGGCACAAGGCAATGACAGTCATTATAGGACTTATTGTTTAATTTGTGCATCAATGTAAGATAATAGTGACTTTTTCTTGTTTATTTCATGCATTCAAATTTTATACATTTATTCTCATTTCTTATTTTACATAACATTTAAAAAATGTCACTTTAAAGGTCCAGTTTATGACATTTAGCGTTATCCAGGTAGTGGTGAGATTGCAAATTGCAATCAAAGACTCACTCCATCCCTCCCTTTCGAAGCACTAAGGTGGCTGACACAGAATTAAGATGTTGTCACGTTCTTGCTTCTTTGCCGAAGGAGATAATGTATTTACGAAGCGCGCTCTGTAGAGCAGTTTGTCCATTTAGGGCTACCGTAGAAACAAAATGGCGAATACCATGCAAGGGGACCCGCGGTGTGTATGTAGATAGAAATAGTTCATTCTAAGGTAATAAAAACATTATGCTTCATTATCTAAGGTTTTTACACACCTCTGAAGACATAGTTATATTGCATTTTTGTCAATAATCCTCCAAAAAATTACACACAGCACCTTTAAATCGAAAGATTATGGCTGAAGGTTTAAATTCGCCGCCAACCGTTTTAGATCTTTCTCCACCCTTTTCTCTGCTTCAGTCTTCAATAAATCAAAATGAATACACAGCTTGTCTTATAGTAGAAAAACTTGTCAGACTCACTGTTTGCCCTCTGCTAGCAAGAAACCCCCCAGCTAGTTTTACATTTAAAAAAAACATTAGCAAAATTATCTAAATAAATAACATCACATTATTATTACATCTATGGAATGTAAAAGCACCTCAAACCCCTGCTTCAAAGACATCGGAGCGTCTCTGTACTATAGTCAAGACAAACAAGCACCGTATATAACCGTCTTGAGCAAGCAACACTCTGAATTTGTTTCTTTTTCCAAACCACAGGTGAAACGGCTGCGCAGCTCGAACGCAGGTTACAGTTCTTCTGCCTACACTTCACCTAAAAAGCCTTTACAAGTGGTGAGCGTGATGTGCTTTCATGACGTACTTCCCCTGTAATTGTGAGCCAAGAGCCGACCAAAGGCAAATGACTACTAAGGAGGTGTCAACTTAACTTGTAGTTAGTGCGAGTGAGGTCCGGGACAGGAAGACGGTCCTCCACCCTCAGGGTCCGAGCTGCTGCAGAGAGCTCATGCCCTGCCAATTTGGCAACCTCCCTTCCTCACACTATACAGCAATGACAGTGAAATTGATTCTGGCACTGTGCGGTGCCACCTGCAGCTATTCCGCTCCTCACCCATGTGCGGTGCTGTCAAACCAGTCTGCCGTCACGGGCAGTGGTGCATATTTTTCAAAGGCTGTGGATATTGACTGGACTGCAATGCAGCGGGAAGGCGTTTTTTGTTTGTTTGTTTGTTTAAAACTATGATGAAGTTTTTGTTGTCTTGACAGATTCAGATCACACCATGCTCAAGATCAGACCAAATGTAAATTAAGATTATCCTCCCAAACAAATTTTTTATTGCTTAGATGTTCTTGTTGTATTGTTTGAAAATATCATCTTTGTCTTGGATGCTTCTCCAAAATATTACGTCTACAATTATAGATGTAAGATCTTAGAGAAGTTAGTTAATAAGAAATATTTGAGATGAATTGAAAAGCTCTAATTTCTTATTGCAGACATTGTTGTCAGATACAGTATGTACGAGAAATAATCAAGATACAGGAGAGACATTGACATTTTTATCTTGAGGCAAAACTCAGAAGCATGAGATTTCATATAATTGTGAACATATTTTTCTATTATTTTGAAGAACGTTGGTAACCAAACAACATTGGCCCCCATTGACTTCCGTTATATGGACACAAAACCACTGAGACATTTCTCAAAATATCTTCCATTGTGTTCAGCTGAAAAACGAGTCATATACATGTTTTGGACAACATGAGGATAAATACATGATGACATTTTTTTTTATTTTTGTTGAACTATTCCTTTAAACTCACTGCTGTTTGAGCCAAACACCTGACAGAGATCTCATTTGTGATTGTATTTTCTGAACACCACATTGGTCATAACATGATACATCTGTCTTTAACTTTACAAAAAAACAAACAGAAGATGAAAATGTATATTATAAAGGACTGAACTGATAGTTTAGGGAAGATGGAAAAGGTTAATTCATTGACATGCGGAGTATCTGCCAGTCACAGATCCTGGGTCTGGGAAAGTATCCTCCATGAAAAGAGACCTTCACAAATGTCACATCTCTCTGATTCCCATCACTTCTAAAATAAGATGCATGAGAAGTGGCGCATATTGGCAACTTTCATCTTTCTGAACAATACTGAATCGCTGTATGGGAGACAGCTTTCATGCCTTAATTGAATTACCATCTTGCCACTGGTCTGTGGGATACTGAATGTGCCATACTATGATGATCCAGACAGTGGCCAATTCCTTCAACCATTTTCCCATGTCTCACGCAAGTGAATTGGCACAAGTTCTCAGTGTTTTCCCATCTTAGTTATCAGATTTTTTTGTTTGGTCAAGCACATGTTGAATGATTGAAATAATCTTACAGTTCATTAACGTTTTATTTTTAAACACCCATCCCATTGGGAAAACCCCAATGTCCTCAAATGAACAAGAATTGTATTGCTGTGTCCCAATTCGCCTACTTCACTAGGCATTAAAAGTATGTACTGTTTTTGGCATGGAAAAGTATATACATTTTAGTGTGTAGAAAATCAATATGCAATACTGGGACATACTTACATGACACAGAAGTGGCCGTTGTTGCAAAGACAACGTTGTGGCCATTAACTGTCACATATCAAAATACAGTTCTTCTTTCCATTGAAGTATTTATTCATTATACATATGTAAAGTTCTCTATAGTTATATTTATTTATTTAGTGACGCATCAGTTATTTAATTGTACTAATGCAATGGAGCATCACTAAACTCCGCCTACTCGTAGTGAATTGTGGGTTATATCGGCCATTAGAGTGTGCATCATTCTGCACTTTTAATTTCTACCAGAAGTTGTAGACCATCTGGGAATCTTTGGAACACTCTTTTCAACAAACTACGATTTGGGACATACCGATTCTATTTTCAAATACTATTTAGGACGGATAGTATGCAAATTGGGATGCAGAACATGTCTCCTTAATGGAGAAGCCAATCCCAGAATGCACTGCTCAGTGACAAAATAAATAGTATGAAAGATGAATAGGTAAAAACATAAAAAATTCAATTGTTAACAAAAAACTATTGATATTAAGTTTAAAAAAATAACAAGCTGACAGTTTTGGCTTTGCAGGACAAAGTGTCTAAGCATTCAAAGACTTTAAAGAGCACCCAGATTAATCTACCGTATACACATTTCTACTTGTCTCCTATCTCTTATCGGAGATGGGCTGGGTCTTTTCCCCTTGTAGGTTCACCAGATGAAATAATGCTGGAGCGCTGCTCAATGTTTTGGGTGGGGTGGCAGACAACGAACAATCTGACTCTGAACACATTCACAACCCTTGCAGCTAGAATCTCACGCACATCTGATGCTGATATCATATATCTCAGTTATTTAATGTATTCAGAGTGTTCGCATGCTTGAACTTTACAAAATGCATTCTTACAACGTTCTTACATCAACGTGACAAATGTTTGGAAGCACTTATAAAGCCAAAGGTGTGTTTGACTGTGAGCTGTCAAACCGTTATGATAGCAGAGCTTGTTATAGTCTGAGTAAAGCATCATTCATGCAACCTACATTTCGTGGCGACTGATCGTTCCTCAACCAGGAATTAAATTATTATTATGGAGAACCTCAAAGTTGACAGACACAAATCTCAAATTGTAATGTGCTTTTTAAATAATTCTTGCTTGTTTGAGACCACAAGGACAGAAGACTTTGAATAGCTTGCAATGAACCATTAAAGGAATACTTCACCTTCAAAATGACAATTCTGTCACAATTTACTCACTATGTTGTCATTTCAATCCTGTGTAGTGTGTGATTTTCTTTCTTCTGCAAAACCCAAAATAATATATTTCGAAAAATGTTGGTAACCAAAACTGTTGGTCCCCATTGACTTCTACTGGACACACAACCAATGCAAGTCAGTGGGGACCAACGTTTTTTGTTACCAACATTTTTCAAAATATCTTCTTTTGTGTTCTGCTGAAGAAAGAAATTACAAGATGGTGTGTAAATGATGTCAGAATTTTCATTCAGAAGGTGAACTATTCCTTTAATGCAAATTGGAGCAAACTCTGTTCGGCTTCTTGCTTTACTTTTACTATAGTTTCATATCGAGACATTTTTCATATTCAATGTACAACATGTCCATATGAAACTCGTCGTCTCTAGCTTGTTTCAAAGAGTGTTATTTACACACAATGCCAACATTGAGAGAGCTTTGTGGCTTACTATGTCAACTGCTGAGGAGAGCTGGGGATAATTGTATGTGGTCTTATGAAAGAGAGTTATTCATTTTATAAACCAAGAGGAAAAATAGTGGGAGGCTAGTGAAACTTTTTTCGCCTGAAAATCATCACAGCAGAGGTGGTTTGGAAACGCAAATAGAAGATAACGGACGGGTCTTAAATAACACGGTGAATTTTGTGCTGTTAATTCATCTGTCTTTGCATCTGACTGACACAGTTTATGTTATATGTGCAGACAGGTACATTTTAAGTTAACAGGAGCCGTTAATAAAAAAATTTGTAGGTGTTAACATACTAGTGAGTATCCTTCATGGAAAAAGCAATCCCAGAATGCATTGCACCAAGCGTAGTGAAAAAAATTATCCATAAAATGCACTGTAAATCTATTAACCGGGAATTTGGGTATTATTTAAAAATGCTAACACTTTACAGTTAAGTTGTTTTTGTTAACATTAATAAATGCATCAGCCAACATGACCAGCATTTTTTATTGTTTATTTTAGTTTAAGGAGTAGTTCACCCAAAAACATACATGCTGTCATCACTTACTCACCCTCTCGACATTTTAAACTTGCATGAGTTTCTTTCTTCTGCATCTCATGTGTTATTCCCCATTGACTTCTATTGTATGGACACCATTACAAATGCAAGTCAATAAGGAAAAGGCTTTAGTTTACCAACATTTTTCAAATTATCTTCTCGTGTTCTGCAGAAGAAAGAAGACAGGTTTGAAATGACAAGAGGGTGAGAAAATTAATGACATAATTTTCATTTTGGAGCGAATTTTCATTTTTGTCAATTAAATTGTTCATGCTAGTTCATTGTGTATTGTGTCAACTAATGTTAACAACAGTAACAACGTTTGATCCTAATAATCTATAAAATGCTGAAATGAACATGAAGTACGATGAATAAATGTTGTAGAAGTAATGTTCGTTGTTACCTTGTTTTGTTAACTAAGGAACATAACTAATATACAAATTAAACCTTGTGGTAAAGTGTTCCTACTAAAAAAATAAAAAAATCCAAATATAAATAAAAAACAACAATAATTATGGGGTTCTTGGTTCAAAAACATTTAAGAAACCAAGAGTTTTACTTTCATTTGGAACATGCCAATGTCCTTGAGAGAGAAACCTAAAAAGTGTTTTTCACTTTTTCGGCTTTGATTCTTCCCTCAACATTTAACACTTGCAATTTCCCAACACATGAGTGGGGGATCAAACACCCAAATGTCCCAATCCCTGTGATGTCCTACCCACACACACGCTCCTGTTTCACACACAGCGCTCTGTGTGCACAGACAAAACCTCTCTCTTTCTATCCCGCACACAGCTCACTCTTTCTTTAATGTCTCTGATCGCCTCCACCAAGCAAACTCCTCGGCTCCCCCGCGCACGTACACGCTCCACAGACCTCCCTCAACGCTTTTACTCATCTCATCTGTGGCCTGCATGAAAATAAGAGATGGCAAAGGTGACCAGACGATGAACAAGTGGGACTCGAGTTGTGAGAGAAGATCTGAAGAGTAACGGGAATGGAGAGAAAGAGGGAGAGAGAGAAGGGAGAAAAAAACTGAAAGAGAGGAGTCCGGGGGCAATCGTGGGGTTTGTCTGGTGACGCAGAGGGAGAGAGAGAGAGTCCTGTCTCAGGAGTTGTTCTCATGGCTCTTTGGCAAGGGAGAGAGGAGCATCGCTGACTTCCTCAGTCACTGCACTTCAACCACAGAGAGCTTTTTGTAAGGAGAACCCACGCCTGTCACTTGCATTCGATCCTCCTGGACACGCAGCAGTGGCGGCCTACCGAGGTCGCCCCCAGGGCGCCGATCAGGTGACCTGCCCACCGCTTTCACAGCTCCACAGGAACAACAGCAAGTCTCCGGAGACAGCCACACACATGTGGTTAACACACACACTTTCCCTTTGTGGATTGTAGCCACATTAACACATTCATACATGCACATGTGTATACACGTGCGCATACATTTTTCTTAACCATCCAGTGGCATTTATTCGGTAGAAAGACACACATGCAAAGATTCCACTTAGAAAAAATACTTTTTAGTTTTACTATAGTACATTATAGTTTTATCATAGTTAGTGATTTACCTAGTTAGTTTTTAACAGATTGCATTTAAATACTTTAAATGAATTTCATTTAATTCAATTTCTAGAAAAAACTACGTTTCATCCCGAAAAATGCAATTCCCATGGAGCTGCACACACCTATCTTCTTTCATCTTATAATGAATTATTATGTGCTTCGGAATTACCTTCAATTTGGCTGATTTGACCATCTGGGATTCTCACTATCTGGATTGACTTCCTTCCATTCAACTTTGTTCTCGACTTCTATTCTTTGAAACTCTCCCATGTCCAGTGTGAATGAGTTAGATGGAAGCACTATGTCTTGACCAGGGCTCTGGGGGCTAAGAGCTTTCATGGCTCCCAGAATCCTGGATAAATTGGGTGCATGTCAATCTTTGGAAAAACATGGACTAAGGATTTAAGGTTGAGGTTTTTTTTGCAGAATGGCTGAATATCTAAAGGCAATAAACGAAGACGGTTCTGTAAAAATCATAATCATAAATGTTATTTTGTCAATCCACAAATATAATTTGTAACATTGTAACATTATAGTTAAATGTTACAATGTCAACTTTTTGTTTGTGTTTACAGATTTTGTGCAGCAATGGTCGGAGTATGTCAAGTCAGTGAGTTCAGGATCATTGGGCATGTTTGTAAAAAAAAAGTATTGCAGAAGGCAGGCTGATGTTTTAGCACCAGCACAATAAGTCTATGCGGCAGTGTGCTTATAGCACTTCCCACTGTTGTGCTGGCCGATTCCCTATCTGATAAACGCTGCCCTCTCCACCCTTACACGTCTCTATCAAGATCTGGAACCGCTGCCACTTTAGTACCGTTCCCACATTGGCCTGATGCATATACACATGCAGCACGCTGACACAACACACACACACACACACACACATCCTTACACAAATGCTATTAGGAAATCCAAAGGAAGTGTTGGGCATGTCTGGATAAAGAAAAATACAACTGTTTTGACACATCTTTGGGGTTTTCCGGCATAGTTCCAAAGATTGATGGGGGATCTTAAATTGTTAGACTACGATGCATGCCACTGCTTAACTGGGAAGTTAAGGTCTTTTGGATGTACTGTGTATAGAAAGCATTGTTTATATCCAAAAACACTGGGAGTGTCATTTGAACCAAAGTGACAGGAGATTATAAACCGATTAAGATTTTAGTTTATAATCACTGTGGTGAAAGTTATACTGTATTATCATTAAGTAAAATTGTTTAAAGATTAAAAGATTAAATGAAAATAATTAAAACAAAAAATATTACTTTAAATTAATATATAGGCCTAATTATTATTTAAAATACTTAGGACATAGGCATAGGCAACATTAGATTTTTTTTTTAAATGAACCACTAAACGTATTGCTTCTTTTGAAATAAAGAAATAAATGTCAACTATAAAGCAATTGCAAAAAGATACATAGTTTCATTTGAAAATATTAAGACAACTGCAATAAACCTTAAAAAACACATTAAAGAGGAAGTGTGTAATTCTTTGAGGCAGGGCTAAGGCCGGACTATCTGAAAAAAAAATTGTTATTCATTTAAGTGCCGTTATTTTATAAGGAGAACAGCGTCACACAGTAAAAGTGATGCCTATGAGTGTTTGTTAGGACAGATAAAATCTATCCCAGCAAAGTCATTCAAAAAACATTCTGTATTCACAAAGTTTGACATTTGAGATACGAGACTGAACTCGTTCCTAAACAAATGAACTCCAATCAAAGGAAAAATAGGCTTTAAAATCCCCAAAAACATTCCAAGTTTCAAGCTATCATAATAAATAAAGGTCTGTTCTCAAAAAATAATAAGAAGAGAGGACAACAACTAAAGATGCAGAAACATCCTTATTAAATTACTGAAAGAAAGAGATTTAATGCCATCATATCAAGGTGTAGAAGTCTGACAAGGGGGAAAACGTTTTTCTAAGTTGTTGGAAAGCTGTTGAGGGTGAGTGAGTGATGTGGCAGGGTTGCCGGAGTGATGCACGGGGAGGAAGGGGCGCACAGGCCCACGGGGCGAGAGGCTGCATCTGGTCACTAATGAGCCGCTCACAGGCAGCGTCGTTCTCATCAGCTCTGTTTGTTTTCACAGGCTGCTCCGTGTCCACTCCGCGATTGTTTTGCTTGGTAGGTCCTGCTGCCGTTCTCAGGCTCTAGGGCCTTTATTTATCAAACCACTGCCTTGTTTTGTTTTTTGCTTTAAGTCCATAGGGCTAAATATAATCCCTCCCGCTTTCTTGACTTAGTCACTTGCATTGTGACAGATTTCGGTCCTGGCTGCATTGGTAAGAAGAGATAGATGGGGGTGTTTCCCATTGCTTTAACCTTCTCTGGCCAGGGTCCAATGACAGCAATGTGAACAGGATGTACTACAAAACACAGGTGTGTGTGTGTGTGTGTGCGCGTGCCTGCGTGCGTGTGTGTGTGTGTAAAAAAAGTTATTTCAGACGTCTGTAGATTAATAGGTCTGAATGTCATATCTATATATATCTATAGGGCATATATTAAAAAACGACATATACTTAGGATGTATATTAAAATGACATACAATAATGACATAATGACCATTTTTTTTATTCTTTATCATTTGTAACTTGCTTTTTGGACATATTTATAAATGTAAATAGGAATTAATAATCGCTGAGGTCATGACCTGTCAATCTCAAGCCTTTTATCTTGTCACATCAGATATGACCCGAGGTCAACCATTTTATACCACTTGAAAAAACAACCTGTGACCCGTGATCAGTAATCCCTCTTTTCATGAACATGTTTTGACTCTCTGCTGGACATAATTCCTTATCGGTGAACCGACTTCTGTGGTTTTAGGCCCTTTCTATAGATGCCGCACATTTCCCTAACAGAAAAGACGCTCGACCAGCTTAAGAAACCTCAAACCCTCCTCAATACCTTTTCGGACCCCCTGAGGTAGGGGTTTGGATCCACGCTCCCTTTTACAAGTACCACGGTTTAAACATGACAGCAGGCCAGGACTTCACAAGGCCAATTCAAAGGTACAGATGTGGACTGTTGGTCAATGGCTCGTACCCATCACATGCTCCCTGGCTAAATCATCATGACCTGAGATTTCAGCGGCTGAGCCATGCTCTTTCCCAGGCTTTTCTCCTTGTGCAAGCTCGGGTGACAGCCAGCTCACCAGCCAGAACGCACCCCTCGACCCCCCCCCCCCACTCCCTTATTTTCTGTCTTTAAACATTTACTAACATTTTCTCTAAGATAAAAACAACTTACTGCATGTGGTCCCTGTAAAAAAAGGTGGAAGATAAATGTATATATATATATATATATATATATATACACATATACAGTGTGACACTATTGAGATCTTGCCAGAAACTCCAAAAGACAGGTTGAGATATAGGGGAAACAATCCAAGAAGAACAATCTTCTTCTTTATGCGCTCTTTATGAAGTCAATAAGAAACAATGGACACATTAAATCTCCTTTCTGAATTTCTCTTTCCAATAGGAGGTGGCGCTAAAATGTGCTGGGCAGACAGCGGCACTCTGTGTGAGAGTGTGTGGGGAGCGGCGGGGCAGCGTGGCGCTGGTGTTGCGCTGGGAACAGGGTGAGCCGTGGGAGCGATGGCAGGGAGGACAGGGCCCCTGGCGACACTGAGTTTCTCTCCCCCGGCTCTTTCTCTCTCACGCGGGAGAAGTGGGTCAGCTTTGGGGGGCAGAGGTATGGTTACATTTGAGAGCCTCTGCTGACTGAGCTTGACTCCCATGATAACAGGGCAACGTTTCAAAACGAAATTTATCAGAAGTGTTATAAAAGATGAAATGGGAAAGGAAAATCTTCATGTCTGCAGTAAGAAATCTAGTAACTGGAGTCAGCGTGCGTGTTGATTCTGGTCATTGAAAATATAATAAATAGAAGGATAACTACAACAAAAAAGTTCAAATGTTCTGTTTAATAGTAGACAGACAGACAAACATATCCCAAAAAAATATATGACAAATGGAAAGATCTATGCATCAGAGATGTGGGATTTTGTTACTTTGTTACTACAACACTCTGGCGCAATTTATGTCGCTTCTTTACATGTCATCGCCGGAATTACATTTCAAAATAATGGCATTTCAACATGTTTCCAAGTCTCTGGTGAAACAGCAGGAGGCGCCGCTGCTGCGTTTAAAGCGCATCAATAATCGATTCCACGCCCGCCAAAGGCTTCACCTCCACTTTAACAAGAAGCGAGCGGAGCAGAGGCACGGACCTCTCACTGTGCGTCACAACCGCAGCCTCTCACAGGCTCTAAATCAAAGCTCAGGAGCCACGAATGACAATGTCCCCCTTTCTCAAACCCTCTCCTCAGAGAGCCCCCGGTGCGCTCTCTGAGAGGGAACAGCGTGGCCTCCCCCCCGAACTGGGTTTACTGCCTGGCTGAGGTTGCCCACTTCAAGGTAGCGGTCTTTTGAATGGCACCATTGCCGGGGCTCGTGTTACACCTGCCCCCGCGCTAACCTCTCCTCATTCACACGGCCCTCAGGGACAAGGCCCTTGTTGTCTGCCCGCTCCGCTGCACAAAGCACCCACAACCCACCACTGACAGTGCTGTTTGTTAGTCGCCATCGCCCCAGCACTGTCCGCTCACACAATACATGGCTATGGTGAAAAGGCCCCCTGGACATCCGGCACAGGCGAGCTCGGAAGATTCCAGATCCATTACGCATCGCCATGGTGATCTACGAAAAATAAGGACGCACGTTTTATTTACTTTGTGGAAGCTGTGCACCATGGGAAGGCACAATGATACATGCGTTTCTTGAATGCAGTGCTATTCGTTTTGGATAGATGCGCCTGTTGAATGAATAAAGTGTGTGAAGGTCATACTGGGGGGTATTTTGGGAAATAACTTTAAATTAAATGTATTTATAATATATAATAGGTACTTAAAAGTTTTATCAGAATGAAATACTGTGAGAAATGTAGAAGAAGTTTAACTATCAGCATTGGAATGGCATCAAACTGAAATGATATACTTACATGAAAGTCATTCTGAATTCGTAGTTGAGAAATAGTTACTTTAGTCATTTTACCACTTTAGAGATTACGAACAGTGACCACATTGGCATGTAACCTTTTCAGGTCTTTTTAAAGGTGTTTTGTGTATTTTTTGAGGATCTATTGACAGAAAGCAATATAATATACATTACTATGTTTTCAGAATTGTATAAAGAGCTTACATAATGAAGCATTTTAATTATCTTAGAATAAGCTATTTCTATCTACATACACCGCGGGCGTCCTTGCATGTTCTTTCTACTGTAGCCGGACAAACTGCTCTTCAGAGCGTGTTTCATAAATACATTATCTCCTTCAGCAAAGAAGCGAAAACATGACGACATCTTAGTTCTGTGAGAGCCGCCGTAGTGCTTCGAAGGAGAGGGGTGGAGTGAGTGGGGTGCAATTCTCAACCTCACCACTATATGATGCTAAATTTCATACACTGGACCTTTATTTTTTTATTTGGACTAGATATACAATATTTACATCCAATTTATACCAACAAATGCCTGCTTTCTTATTTGTATTTCTAGAAAGTTGAATAATGCCTTCAAACGATGGCAATGCATCTAACACTTGTAACACTAATGGCCAAATACAAATGAAAATATGAATATTGTCAAGGGTGAGTCACTCTCACTCTCTGACTATTTCTGATTATTTGGTTACAAACTGAGACGTCATGTCTCTGCCTTGCAAGCAGTACATACTCAAAGCTTCTTTACTCTGTAAACATCATGGGTCAGAATCTAAACATAAACACACGTAGCACAGCCCGTAAAACTCCCAGCGGGGTGTCGAGAGAAGGCCTGCCGTCGTCCCTAACGCAGCCCTCTGAAGACCCCACGTGCCCTCTGTAAACGTCCCCCTGAACCGCTGACAGACGGCGGCGCATTCTCACGAGAAACCGACGCTTGTGTCTCGCTCTCCTCATCCGAGCGATTCAGGGGCGGTTCACACAACTTCCACAGATCTGTAAAATCCCCTACTAGAGTTCCCAGAGCATTTTTAGCTTCTGTCTCTAATATTAGTCCCCCGGGGTCAACTGAGATCAAAGGTCAGTCGAATGCTTTAAATGTAATACAAGCGGTTATATATAGAGGAAGTGGCAATTAGTGAGAAGAGCAGTCGAGTGTCTTTCTGCAGTCAGCTGTGTGTCTATTTTCTGCAGCCAGAGGACGTGAGGAAGGAACATTGTGTTTCCTGTAAATAAAGAGAGGACTGCGGCTATCATTGTTTTGACAATGGAAGCTACGTACATGTACTTCTTTTTCTGACACTCGTCACAACTACGTGTTAAAAGATGCATCCCCTGCTAGCTGAGGGTCTTTCTGTCTTAAAGGTACGAAGCATTTCAAATAACATTCCTGAAGCATCACTCAGAAACATGTTCTACCTTGAATTAAATACCACTTAAAGAGAGACATTTGCTTTTCAGCCCTGGAGCAGATCATCATCTGTCAATCAAAAGCTTGGACACCCCCACTCATTTACCTAGGATGCTTTTAAACAGTATGTCAATGAGTTCATATATGAATTATTGGTAAATGATGATGCCACAGTTCCATGAATGGGCTGAAATAATGGGCTGAACTATTCAAATCCTGAGTATTTCTTCATTGAAGCCAATGGAAGGTATCCCATGATGAGCAAAATATCCACGGCACATCCTTCCTGGTGGATGTTGAAGAAGTGATAACCAGAACACACACTGGCAGGATGTGTTGTCTACACACCCTACAAATAGAGTGAACTCCAGGAAGCAGTGTCATGAGAAAAAGCGATGACATAAGTAAAGGAAGACACATCGCAGAATCACAGCTAAATCTGTTGTGTCACATGCTAAAAATAAACATTCTGCGCAAGGAAGACACGCAGATTCTGTAAATAATGAGTCAGCTGTCTCGAACACAACATTGCCTGAAGACCCTCACGCGCAGCTTATCTGTCTCCTATGAAATTTTAAATCATTGTGGTTTGAATCAAAATAACAAAATACCAGGAACTGATAACTCACTTTAAAGGATTACAGCCTCACCACAAAACGTTTATTAAATCAACCTTGAATCTGTTTTGGATGTCTAAGGAATGTAAGAACAAGGTTGAAAACGTGGTGAAGGGGGCGATTGTCAAGCCCACTCACTTTTAAAAAACAATGTAGACAATGTGCGTGTCAAGGCCAAAACATGAGGGATGAGTGATTTTATATTGGTTACAAAATGGTTAAAATGATTAAAGAATTTGAGAAGCACATGACTTTATTTCATTATATTAGCATTATAAGTATTATATAAGTTTGTAACAAATCCTTAAAGGGATACTTCACCCAAAAATGAAAATCCTGTCATCATTTACTCACCTTTGAGTTTTTCCAATTCTGTACACATTTCTTTGTTCTGAAACAAGAGAAAAGATATTTGGAGGAATGCTAATAACCAGACAGATTTTTCCCCCGTTGACTACCATAGTAGGAATAAATACAATGGTAGTCAAAAGTGCCCTAGAAATGTTTGCTGTCCTACATTCTTCAAAATGACTTCTTTTATGTTCAGCACAACAACAACAATGGTAAAGTATATTTTCCAACTATGGGAGTCAATGGGTGTTGAGATCTGTTTGGTTCTAAGGATTCTTCCAAATAACTTTCTCTGTGTTCATCCGAACAAAGACATTTATACACATCTGGAACAACTCGAAGGTGAGTAAATGATGACAGAATTTTCATTTTTGGGTGAAGTATCCCTTTAAGGAAATTGCTGTAGTTTTAATAGTTTATTCCTTTACGAAAAATAACGAAGGTTTTACCATAAATAAAACAACAACTACAACATGGTTAGCCATACTGTAGTTTACCCATACTGTAGTTTACCCATCGTATTCGTATGTGTGTAAAGAATATGGTTATATAAATAGTCACTAATAAAAAACATGGCTACTTCACTTTTACTTTAGATAAAACCATCAATTTCTCTATGAGTTCCACAATATCAATTTTGTGAAGGATTAAATAAAAAAAGGAAGTGACCATGTTTTTTGGGCGAAATAATTACCATTTGTGTCATGTTTCACAATAAAAATAAAGGACTGAATTATGGGCATTGTAGTGAGACCATACCATAGTAAAATTGTCCTTACTACGGTTTTACAAAAAAAAATACCACAGTTCAAGTATGTTTACTGTAGTAAATCTATGGTTAATTTAACGCAAGAGTTGTCCTTGACTTGTGTGGTAAGTGCTTGTATTCCATCGCCATCTAGCGGCGTGTGCGTGTCACTACATTGTCGTTATCTCACCGCCGGACAGTTTTACTTCCGGGTCGCTGACGTCGGCGCACACCGAGCGCACTATCGGCTGCACTAACGGAATGGACAACATGTTACAATTCATGAAACTAGTCGGACAACTAAAAGTAAGTAAAACCTGTATGAATATCTTGTGTAAAGCGTTCACCCGTGTTACGATAACGTGTGCATGTGTTACAGCGCATACCAAGAACAGGATGGGTGTACAGTAATGTCAAACAGCCTGAAAGTGTGTCCGATCACACATGTACAGAATGTCAATGATGGCCTTAACAATACAAGATGTCAGTGTGAATAAAGAAAGGTACGTGTTGTGTTGAAAACAAATCAAGGTACATTTGTGCTGTCTATACAGTCAAGTTCATTTTGATGCATTCATATTAACCTAATTCATATAGATGCATGCATACACTACATGGGAAAATACCTTTAACTTCGAGTATTAATCTTAAATGTTACTTTTATCAAACAAAATATAAATACGGCCTGAGTTCCTCAAAATATTTATGCAACTTGTTGCTATATTAGGAGGGTGCGAAGTTTAAAGAGCTGTAATGCAGGCAAAAGGTATAGTTTGAAGACACTAAAACATAAGATACAAGTAGAGCAGAATATGCAGTTTAATGTCCACAAAATTGTCATTTTTGGTGATTTACTGTGTTCAATATAAGTTCAACCTACATCTTGTAAAGAAAATGATGTGAAAAATATACTCATGAAATCTTTAATATTGACTGAGTAAGGTCGAGATTGAAATCAATGTAAATGGTTGAAATCAAACTTTGAAGCTTGTTATCTAATAATTAGAATAATTAGAGCTTCTCTTTGCAGAATCATTAAGATGGCATTGGTTCATGATTTGGCGGAGAGCATTGTGGGAGATATAGCTCCAGCAGACAACGTTAGCAAAGAAGAGAAGCACAGAAGGGAGAAGGTGCAGTGGTTTGTAAATGTTACCGTTAAAATTGAATTATTTTTGTTTGTATACAATTAAACATTGAAAATCTCTGTTAGGAAGCAATGGAGCACATCTCAGGACTCTTAGAAGATGGCTTGCGTAAAGAGGTTTACGAACTATGGGAGGTCAGTAAGTACTCTTTAAAAAAGCAACTGCTTTAGGTTCCACTGTGCGGATTTGGCATAAAAAAACTGGTTTGCATTACTCGCAGGAGTTTGAAAATCAGACTAGTTCAGAGGCCAAACTGGTGAAGGAGTTCGACCAGCTCGAAATGGTACTTCAAGCTCATGAATACGAAGAGTTAGAGGGGAAACCTGGAAGACTTCAGGGAGTTCTTCACCTCAACGGAAGGTTTGAGGAAATCTGAGTCCTGCTAACTATACAATTTCACAAGACAAATTTGAAGGTATATTTTGTTTCCTTTTGACCACAGGCAGGTTCCGTCACCCAGAGGTGGTGGGTCTGTTAAAGAGTCTGAATGAGGAGAGAGCTCGCCACATAGCTGCCAAAGGACAAAATGATGCAGAGAAGAGCACTGAAACAAAGTCTCACACCCCAACAACATCCTCGTGACCTCACTCCCTGTCAAGTTCTGAAGCTACCTCTATATATCTGCGCACCAGAGTTTATTTGTTACGGTATGCTTATTGTCTTCAAGTCTTTAAATACAATCCTATTCCACTGTTCTGAAATGTGGTAATAACCTTTTTCAAATATTTCTGTTGACAGCTTTATGAGTGTTGACGGTTGTCATTTTATTGATAAAATGCCATCTTTGTATTAAAGCCAAATGGTTATGTAGCACATGTTATCTTGTGTCAACAGTTTCTGGTGGCATTAAAGAGATGGTTCACCGAAAGTAGCAAAATGTTGTTTTTCATCCACACACGTTCCAGGGCCTTATGACTGAATTTTCCGTGCAACACAAAACGCAGAATAAGTCCTTTTTATGTACATATGATGAAAGTAAATGGTTGACATCCTCTCTTTCTCCCTAATAAAAGTCATACAGCTTTGTAAAAACGTGAATGTAATTTCAGTCAGCGTTTTTGCTCTTTAAGATATCTGTAGGAATGAAATGCAGATCAAAATCTTACATGCTCAGTTATGTATGTAACTGAATCCTGCTGATAACCATCTTTTACTACGAGGGAATGTTAAGCGTTTAAGATATAAGCAGTATTAGATGTCATGATCTTGCTTTTTTTATATATTGTACTTGTTTTGCAAGAGGAATTTGGAAAAAATATCTTTAATGCACCATATTGAGCCGGAAATGTACTGTGAACACTAAATTCGTTTTGCAAAAATGAAATAAAAAATCCCACACTTTACGTATTTAGTCTTGCTTTCGTGAGCGAATATGCAGTTAATTGGCCAAATGAGTAATTTAGTCGTATGTATCTAAAACGCAAGAAAACGTTTCACTCGGTAATGTTGATGCGGGTTAAAAAAACATGCGAGAGTGAGTAACAGTTATGTCATTCCGCTAAATGTGACGTTACAAAGCAATACATCCGAATTCCGCAAGGAAATTCAAGAGTTTCCGAAACAAACGTTTCAAAATGAATCAGTGGCCTGTCTCACGAAGCTGGTTTCAGTTTTTACCCTGGGAAGTCTAGTTTGAGCACAGTTTTTGGGGCAAGAAGGTGGATTGGTTATGAGCGGGTTTCGTCGCCATGGTAATTTACACGGCTAAAAAATGTAGCCCTTAGTTTGCATAGTTCAAAGTCAAAGCATCGATCACGCCCATTAGCATTCAGTGGCGTTAATACATCACACAAGGAGTCGACTCCGCGTATGAGTTGACTTCCACGATTCAATCATGCCCCTCGCATTGTAGCATTTACGGCAGTCAATCTTGTTATCTATTCAAAAGAGTCGACTCTTAACACTCGACCGCGTCCTCGGAGCACTATACGGCTTCGGCTTGAAGGGTGGGCATGCGGCGACAGCAATGAGGAGCTGTGCAGAGACTATCTAAAGACATTACTCGGCTGAATCCTTTATGATTCAGCCACAGTTCACTTTATCACATTAGCACCTAGTTCAAGGTGAGTTTTGATCGTCTGTATTTACATTAAAAAAAATCAAATCGTTAAGACATCCGCGGTCGTGGTTTAGCATGCTAATGCTAACTGCCTAGTCAGCCGTTTACTTCGTCGACAGAAGTAGTTGGCAATTAATTACGAACCTATAAACCCGCCAATAAAGAGTCGGAATCTTTAAATGTGACTGTTACTAATGTAAATATGTTTTATATTTTTTGGGGGTGCATGCTTAGGTTGACACTTGTTTTTTCCGTTTGTGTTAATTAGCCAGTCGAGTACATGCTTTCTTTTGAATTTGTCTAGATTTATCAACAATCTAGTATGAAGATGAATAAACTCCTTTACGGTTTTTATTGAGCTTTACACATAGATTCGAATGGGTTTCGTTCAGGTCAAAGCAAACGGGTCATGGTTGAACAGAGAGAGTGAAAGAAAAAGCAGATCTGAAGGGAGAGTAATCTGTAATTTACTGGATTAGAAGTGGATTATGGGTTTACAAGACACAGGTCTGTTATAACAGCCAACAAGGGGTATGGATGTGATGACTATGATAATACCTCTAGCTCATTATTAAAAATAAGGCTTATCAATGGGCGCATGACGTCACGGGACTCAGGTGTGTTTGCATGGTGTGAATGGGAGAGGCAGTTGTTTTTGATTTGTTAAAACTGCCATAACACACGCAGTTTCTGCCAATCTCATATTCATTTGGAAGTATTGCAAACTTTCTTATCTTCGAAGAGTATTTGGTTTGATCACAATTATGAAAGATGGATACAGCCGTACGATTATTTCTGGAAAAATACGACCTCTTGGGGGTGTGCAGGGGGTGGAACTAAATCACGAGCACACAATAGCCTACATCATCGCATTAACCCTGCATAACTATTGATTGACAATAAGATTGTGTTGTTTACATTATGCACATGCGCAGACATGTGATTTAGTTTCACTTACCGCATGCAGTTTATGCATGCATCATCTTTTAGCGCTGGGGCCGCTCCATCTATCAGTTTCAAACGATCTGCAAATCCAATGTTATATCCACCGTTTTTATAACATCCATCACCGAAATGCCATGAACAAACAGACACACCTAAACTTCACTATCGCAAGAGTAACAAGCTGCAGGCCCACACCGCAGCCAATCTTGATGCACCGCAGCCAATCTTGATGGTAAGCGGGTCTCGCTCGTTGGTTGGTGCGTGGGTGGACCATTTCTTTCGCCTTGTTGTGCTTCACCGGGAAAATTGCCCAATTAGAAGAATAGGATCCCTGTTACGAAACAGGGATCCAGAATTTAAAAAAAACTTTCCGAAACAAGATTGGGTCCTTGGGGAGTGTATTAAGCACAGAAATACTACGTCATACGTCCAACTCGTTTTTTTGACAAGTTGACCATGTTATGCATGAGAAACCAGCACGTATAACATTGTAAAGAAGTCAGAATGCAGGAAAAACAGTTGCATGCCCCCTTTAACTGTATGGATCTCTCTATTTGTTGTTTACCAGGAAACATAACTATTGACTATTATGTAGACATGTTGTAAAATCATTTAAGCAAATAATATCAGTCATATTTCAAAAGAAAAGTATTTTCTAGTTGCTGGATTAAAGCTTTGGGGTTCATGTGTGTTTTATTGGTTTCTTTGTTTTCGTAGTTTTATAGTTTGTTGTTGATGAGTCATTGATTATTTCGTCCGAATGGCATTTATCTACGTGGTATCTAATATTTAATCTGTCTACCTTTCACTGGTCAGAATTCAATTAGATCACATGTTTACCTGGTGATTGAGAGGGGAGGTAATGATTTACTGCTAAACCTGGTTTCAAGGTCATTCACAAATATGCCCTCGAGGCATCATATACATTCCATTAGAGAAGTTATATCTCAACTGTAGCTTTACTTTGACCTTTGTCCAATGATGTATTTGCTTAATATGAAGCTCTTCATCACTGGTGGCTAATTTTCATTGAAACAAATTCGTACCCCTTTAGAAATAAGTCTTTCTAAAACCCACTGTATTTTTGCCTTCTGAAGACTTTTAACAAAAGCAATGCTTTGATGTAAACTGACTAAGAAATAAATTGAATGGATACTTTTAGCTCAAATAATTGAGCATTGTTGTGGCAGCGGCAGCACAAAAGTTAATGGGTTCCATGCCCAGCGATTCACACATATTGGTGCAATGTATAGCTTGTAATGCACGCAACTTAAATCGCTTTGGATAAAATCGTCTGCAAAATGCATTCTAGGGATGTGTGCTACGACCAATTTGACAGTCATTTAAATGAAAGATTTGTAACCGCGTAGTCGACTAGTCTAAAACTAAGAATGGCCCAGTAGGCGGTCCAAAAACTGCGAAGGGCCTATATAATAAATGTTAAAGACTAAAGAATGTAGGCTTTTAATGAAACTGTTCATATCCAATTCTTAAAACAGGTATATGTGTTCCACTTTCCTTACATTATGATTATTTACACTTCTGCATTTGCTGATGTGCCAACCCTGACTGGATAATTTTAGCGGCCGCAAGAAGTGACGCAATGAGCGTTTGCTTTGGCTGGTGAGTGCCTGGGGTTAAAATATGTAGCCTATATAGGGTTGCAAAGGGGTGGTAAATTTCCGGTAAATTTCCATGGGAACTCGTCTCGGGAATATTGAAATGATTCAGAAAGAAACAGTAAAATATTATTACAATTTAAAATAATGGTGCACTCTTTTAATATATTTTAAAATATAATTTATTTATGTAATGAAAAGCTGAATTTTCATCACTCATGTTTTCAGTGTTACATGATCCTTCAGAAATACGTTTAATTTGGTGATTTATTATCAGTGTTTGGAAACATTTGTGTTGCTTTATATTTTTTTGGAACTTATGATCCTTTTTCAGGATTCATTGATGAATAAATAGTTTAAAAAAACAGAAGTTTTTTCTAACAAGATAAGTCTTTTCTATCACTTATCATTTTATTATTCTTGCTGAATAAAAGTTAAAAAAAAATATATGACAACTGTTTCCAAACTTGATAATAAATCAGCATATTATAATGTTTTCTTAAGGATGAAGACACTGAAGACCGGAGTGATGGCTGATGAAAATTCAGCTTTGCATCACAGAACTACATTATACTTTAAAGTATATTAAAACAGAAAACCATTATTTCAAATTGTTATAATATTTCACAATATTACTGTTTTGATCTGTTCTTGATTAAGTAAATGCAGGCTTGATGAGCATAGAAGTACTTCTTTTTACCAGTACTGTACTTCTGTATGATAAAAGAAAACTGGTTAGCAAAGGTAGAAGTAAAGAATCATAGCTTGAGCTAGCTAGCAAACAATATCTAGCCTCATAAATTGTCAATGAAATAGCTTACATTTATCATATCTAATTTACTGGCTAGCTAGGTAGTGCATAAACAGTTTTGTATCTTCTAGTTTAACTTTAATACTATAGATCAAATATATTTACCCAAACAATATCAAAATTTACTTGATTGATATTGTCTTCGGGTTCAAATGCAGATCTGTGGCTTCAATATTCTTGTGATATTCAGAGCCTAGGAAATGGGGGAATTCCCCCCTTAAGTGACTAAGGGTGTGTGGGGATAGTGGTTTTTTTTTTTTTTTTTTAAATCATCTCACCTAATTGTTTGCTCAGTCAGTATATTTGTTTACACAATGGTACATTTTGGTACAGTAGCTTACACACTGCACAAGAAAGTTTTAAACATAAATTTATGTAATTTATGACTACTCACCGAGATGGACATTTAAACAATTATTTTGTGTGCAGGATTCAAGAAATTATCGGTGCAGAAAGAGCATACGCCACGGCACGCAAACTCCATATATTTTTTTGTTACGAACCCGACCCAAACAAAAAAGGCTCATCATTAACCATTAACCGCGATCGCAAAACATACAAGGGATGATCAGAAGTCCGGACACTATGCACATGATAAACAACGAAAAACTTGCTTCACTGCTTATTAGTTGTTGTCCATAATGTTTGCTAGTTTCCTTGTGTAGAGATAATGGCAGAGCTATCGTTCTTTAACTGTGCCCTGCTTCATTTTCCTTACTTTCGTTTCATTCAAACGGTTAAATTGTTATTAGAGTAAGTCTTTTACCACTGTAAAGTGACACTTACTTGTGATACTGGACTGTTGTGCTTTTATCATCACTTAACTTTAAACCAGGCAAAATGACGGACAATAAAAAGTCTAGCACAACCTCTGGCGTGTACGTTTGAAAATGCGTGTGCTGCAGTCAGACAGAGAGAGGTGAGTAGCTTAGGCCCGTCAGATAAACAGAGTGGATGTTGCTGAGGATGATGAAAGATGAAAAGAACGATTGACAACTTTTTCGTGAATAATATTAAATTGAGGCCTGATCCGTCCGAAAATCATAAGCAATGCTCCCAGGTTATGTCAAGCCCTGGTCTGTTTGTCTTAAGATGTTTTAAGTTTAAATTTCAGTTCAGTGAAGCACTTTAAGCACCAACACTTTTTCCGGAAGTTACCTTTCTTGTAGAATTGTGCTTCAAATAAAGAATTTTATGTTGACCGGATTGTTAGTTAATCATTTACAAGTCAATTTTGCCTATATGGACAGTGATTAAAAAAAAAAGTGAACTGGTAAAACTGTGGTGTTAAATGCGATGCGATCGAAAATTTGGGTGCACCTAACTTTTGTGCTGGTGCATCTAGGACAAAAAGTTAGGCGCACAAGTGCAACCAGTGAAAATGTTAGTCTAGAGCAGTGGTTCTGCAGGGTACTGCAAGGGGGTACGTGAGAGAAACTGACATTTAGGATTAAATAATGAAAATGAACAAATTATGATAATAATGAAATTAGGACTACACAAAGATGCATAAAAAATAAATTAAAAATGTATATATAATAACTGTTTGACTCTCATTTCACTGAATTTTAAGGTAAAATGTTGTCTGGTCAAGGGGTACTTGATCATAAAAAGGGGTACTTAAGCCAAAAAAGTTTGAGAACCAATGGTCTAGAGCCCTGGATGATTGTTTCTCACTGTGGCTGAGTGACGTTAAATCAAGTATTTTTCGAGCTTGAGAAGTCAGTGTGCTGTACCAGTAGGTTCCAAAGCTGTTTTCTGAGATCTTGATATCGGATCTACCATGAGCTTTAAGGTTGTTAGCTTTCTTTATGTACAGCACGGTACTGCTGGGTTTTCAGTCAATTACTTGATTCACATCAAAGTTTATAATGTGATGATCATCTCTGAGCCGGTTGTGCTTGTTCATGGCTTAGTGGTCTTAAAAATTCCTTTGGAGGAAAATAATTTGAAAACGTGCACTGCTGCACTGTAAAGGTTTCGGTGTTCAAGACAATAAAAAAAGGAATGTGCTTGTTGCTAGTTCAAACTCAAGATGGATAAATACAATACTAGAAAAGAAAAAAAGTGGTGGTATGGTTCAGCAGGGTATATATTAGGGATGCAACAATACAGCTCACCCGCGGTTCAATACGAACCTCGGTTTTTCACCCACGGTTTACGGTTCTGATGGCTTCGACACATTAAAGTGTTTTTTCATTGTTTAATGCTTGTGTGAAAAAAATCTATTTTACTGAAATTCTCTATATTTTACTTGACTTATTTTATTATCTTTAAGCAAAAATCTACTTGTACAAATTCCTGGTGTATTGAATAAATGTAAAGATTTACACTGGCAGCTCACAGCAGTTTTCGGTTTACTGTTTGTCAACATGCCAGTAAAATAAGCTTCTTGAAGAGGTTTTGCGCCTCAGAGTATTTAAAATGACGTAAGGCAATCGCCGAGTGGCATGACTTTCGTTAAACGGACTTTGGCATGATGCTGGAGACGCTCTTTCTGCATGTGCTGAGAGCAACACGAACGTGCTGCTTTCGTATGCAGTGTAAAATACATTCTTGACGTGCCAAATTTGGACGTTATCACTTTAGTACAACGAACATACAATAAAGCGAGTCTGCGTCTGTTCATCAGCATTATACTCGACAACAGCACATTGCTTCTCCTGTTGCAGGCAGTCTCGCTATTAGACATTACTCGTGGGGATGCGTTTATCTATCTCAGCATACAGACAAACACGGACAGTTAAAATTTGAACGCAAAACCGGAAGACTGCAATTCACTTACACGTATTGAACCGTGGAGGTCGTACCGAACAAAAACTGCATTTTGCATTATTCTGGTTTTCTTTGAGTAATATAAAAACTTGTTGGATGATGTGGATCATTTAAGCATGACAAATATGGAAACAAAAAATCCGGAAGGGGGCAAATACTATGTCACACCCCTGTATATCTCCAAAGGTTGACTCTGTGCTTCAACAAAACACCTCTGCCAACTTGAAATAAGTTTTTGTGATCATGCGAAGTGTCAAGTATATACAAGCAGGTGTAATCTATGAAATCAGCTAAACATAATGATCTTAGATTCTACACAAATACATTATAATAATATGAAAGTCATTGTATCGTGGTAGACATCATATAATCTGAACTCGAGTGTAGACATCTCATTAATGCTTTCTCACTTGTTTCAATGATTTCCTCCTGAATGATGGCTCATAAACACTCAAAACCCACACCTGTTGTTTCAACACAAACACGAGATCTGTCTTCGTCACACCTTGTGTCCACACAGCGTGTTAAAGTGGATTGTGCTTGCTTTCTTAAAGGGTTGGGCTGATAGACGATGGCATCATCCATCGCCGATGGCTGAAAGACATCACGATGTTGACCCGGCATCGTGATGGAGAAGATGAGTGGGATTTAATATCTGCGTAGCTAGCGTATGTATGGATAAGACACGCATGACTTTATATCCGTTCAGCTCACGTTTGTGTCGAAAAGACGCATGTGGCATGCGACTTCATACATGTGTGAGCTGTGTGGATATTGAGAAGACGCACGTGACGTACTATCTGCGCAGCTAGCATATGTACAGTATAGAGAAGACGCTTGTTACTTTATAACTGCGTGCACTCCATGATGTCATCGTCCAACGCAATGTTTTACCGTAGACATCGTCCGATGCCAAATTGGTAGACATCGCCCAACCCTACTTTTTTTGTGTCAACAATGTGCTGTGTACTTTGAGTAACAGCAACACATGAAATGCCGGTTATTATTTTTTTCTTTCGATGCATAATTTTATTGACCTGTCTTTCCTGTATTTCAGCAATTAGACATGGCAGACGCCAAGCTGCCCTCTGACAAGCCCCAGAGGAAGATGTCCACTGCAGGGGAGAGTTTATACAAGGTGCTGGGACTGGGGAAAGGGGCTTCAGGAGACGATATAAAAAAATCTTACAGGTAAATTAAACGCAGCTGGTACACATCTCTTGCCCCTTTTTGTGGACAAGAAACTCGGAAATATCAACCAGTTTACGATGCTTTGGACCAATTCACAAAACAAATTTCGAAGAATTTAATCTGAAAATCAAATATGCTTGGTCCACAGAAAACTGGCTCTAAAATACCACCCAGACAAAAATCCTGACAACCCTGAAGCTGCAGAAAAGTTTAAAGAAATTAACAACGCTAATTCCATCCTCGCCGACGAGACCAAGCGCAAGATCTACGATGAATACGGTTCAATGGGACTCTATGTGTCCGAGCAGTTTGGAGAGGAGAGTGTCAAATATTACTTCCTCATGTCCAAGTGTTGGTTCAAGGTGAGAGAGTGTTCAACCTCCACGTAACGGAGGTTTTGTTTCTGTCAGGATATTTATTGTTGCCTATACCAGTAGGCCATTACTGTCTTCTTTACTGTAAACTCAGCAGTGTGTGCAAGTTTCCATTGTGACGCATCCATTTACTTGCGGTTTCGATGGAAACAAAAAGACCCTTACTTTCAGTTCTCATGTCTCGGTGAATTAGCAAGCTTTGTTGTCTTTAAAACACTGCCATTTGAATTTATTTAAGATAATGTGGTCTTTGATCTTCCAGTGACCATTTTCCAAAAAAAGGCTTAATGCCAAAGGCAACAGCTTGTTTTGATCTACAAAGTTATAAATAAACGTTAATGTGCATTGTTTTTGGAATCATTTCTCTCGTGTTGATGGATGGGAGGACTGAATGGAGATTTTAACTGTTGTGACCAGTATAGCTTAGATCGTAGATGCCATCAGTATCGCGCAAATTTACCCTCATCATCCCCGCATAATCTGCCTGTATTTTCTACAATGTGTCTTTCTGAGAGTACCATCACTGACCGGACGTCTGTGTCTCTGCGACAGGCTATGGTCATGTGCTGTGCAGTCTTTTCGTGCTGCTGCTGTTGTTGCTGCTGTTGTTTCTGCTGTGGAAAGTGCAAACCACCAGAGGATGATGAGAACTACCAGTACGTGGACCCAGAAGATCTGGAGGCACAGATCAAAGCAGAGCAGGATGGAGGAGGTGAGTCTTGACTCAACTAGTAGTTCATTGGTGTAGTGCGTTTTAAGCGTAGGTCAAATATATATTATATCATATGCTTGATGTCTGTTATAACTGGCTTTGGGGTTTCCAAATACATTTTTAGGGTATTCTGAAATGTTTAAACAAGTGCTGTTTTCATATAATAATAAAAAGCTGTTCTTTTCAAAATAAGTTTAATATCATTTATTGGCCTTAACCAAATAGCAACTCCCTGACAGGCACCTTAGCATCTTGTACTTGCTGTGTACCGCTCACATTTTTTATGCAGTTCGTTCAAGTATGATTGATGCGGTTCTGATAGATGATATTTGCTTCCTTCGTGTTGTGGAGTCCTTTAAAAATGAGGCCCGTGAAAAAAGCCATTAAGGACGTTTCTCTTGATCTGAGGGAAGATGGTGCATTTTAACTTGAAATTGAAAACTCCGAGTCACCCATCATCTTAAGACACTGCTGTACGTTTTATATTAAAATGTCTAGAGAGCTGTATTCTGTTCTGATCAAGTGTTTGAATTACGTTGAAGATGCGTGTAGTTTGTCTTGACCTTTTAATACTGAAGTGCATGAAGTGTCAGGTGATTCAGATGTTGACTGACCTCGCACATTTATCTGAAGAGGCTTTTATATCAGTCAGCCGGGACATTGACTGTTGAGCACCTCTCGTCCGCCTGATGCTAATATAGCTTTTATATTATTTATTTAGGGCAAAGTGTTTGGTCAATTCTATGCTTCGAAATTTAGTGCTTCGAAATTGATGAAAGTGAAGTGGACAAATTGAACACATTTTACAGGTTTAGGCCTCTAGTATTAAGCAAATGTTCTAGGTAATTGTACTGTGGATGTGCTGTTTTATATATATATTTCAGGTTAAAATAGTGCTATCTTTATATTTTATAAGTATATTTAAAAAAAATACTATTTGTATGTGTAAGGGGAATTTAAAATGATTAAAGTGACCCTTGGGAAAAAAATGAGTTGACCAGCTCAACATCGATCTACAGTGGGGAAATAGTCCATTACCATAACATTTTTATGCGAGCTGTAACATGATAATGGTTTCCCTTTACTCGACAGGTGAAACAATAATTATTGTCCAGCCTATATCTAGCCCTGGTCCAGAAATCTCCAGTGAAATTTTACCGGATTCAAAATGACTTGTAAGACTTTTACATTAATTATTCCTGAACAGCACGAGCCGTCAGAACCTGTTCCTGATGTCAATTACACTAATAAACCCCCCACATTTGTGTTTGTCGTTTTCACTAACCTTTGGATTATTGCACAGTGTTTGGTCTTTGTATATGACAGAGGCTTTGAGTTTCAGTCATGGGATGTGGTGGTCAAAAACCTTTTTAAAAGTTAAACATTGTATTACGACCACATTGCATACATCACCTCTCACTGACTTAAAGGGATAGTTCACACAGAAATGTAAATACTTTCTTCATTACTCAACTCATGTCATTATAAACCTGTATGTGCTGTATCTTCCCAAACATGGCGTGTCTCAAACTAAACAGATGAGCTGTTTAAATTTCACGAGCGCACGCAGCCTGTGTTTGAATGCTTTTGAAACTAGTGTCCGTCTCTGTTTCTCTTTACCAAAACAGGGCGTCCCCAAAACTAAACGGATTAGCTGTTTTAACCTAATAAACACGCACGGCTTGTCTCTCTCAAGCAGAGTCATGCTCGCGCATGGAGTCGTGGCTCCGCACTGCAAGTCTCCATGCGCACGTCTTTCAAAACAGATGAGACATGGGCGGAATCTATATCTATTCGTGTGTGTAATTTCAATTGGATTTAATGATGAATGTTTCTTTAAAAATAAATAAACCAGCCCAAATAATAGGCCTATTTGATAACATTGAAAGCTTAATAACCCGTCGCTTTACTTACACACATAGGATATACTACCAAACATAAAAATACACATTTAAATATAACAAAAATATCGTTGCGGGCAGCTATGATGAACCAACCCACTTCTTTTAATACTGCTGGTCCGCGCTGAATACAATTTATTTTACATTGCAGAAATAAAGCAGTATTATTCTATTCATAAATTCATACTTATTTAAAAAAAATATATATATCCAAAAGCACCGATACGAAAACCGTTAAAGTACCGGACCGATAAGCAGTATCGATAAGAGTAGTAATACCCTTAAAATCTCTACGATACCCATCCCTAGTCTTGAGTGTATGTATGTTTTTCCTATATAGGATCTTCTTGCAATGACCTGAAACCCAAAGCACATACATAGAGACCCTAAAAACAACTTGACTTATGTTTGCATTACTGTGCCTGTCCATGAACTTAGCTTTGCATGTGCATGCTTTGGATGTCCATGTTTTGCATGTTGTAAGGCCCCGCCTTTCCCCACCTGGTACATTGAACCTAGATTTTGTTGACCATGGAATGAAGGCATTTCTTCTCGGCTGTAAATTTAGAGATTTAGCCAAACGACACAGATGGGAAATTATCTATATCAAATATTGGATTATCAATAAATGTTGAGATACAAAATGCTGGATTTAGCCACATAGAACAGTTTTCAGTATTTCAGTACAGTCAGTGGTTTCCTTCTCTTTTTGCCATGCATTTGCTGTAGTGTAAAAAGGCTTGTGAATTGCTTTGTGTCTTTTTTGTGATAGTTTTACAATGCTACATTTAATAATAAAGTTTTACAGTTGTGGAAACACACAATTTCAGTCATTTCAAACAATTAGGAGAAAAGTACAGTTATAAGTTATATACAAGTTATAACCCAATCATTTTTTACATATGTAAAAACATTCTCTTAAATCATTTGAGACTAAGTATATCAAGATGCAAAGCAAATTAGTAATTCTTGACTTCAAATATCTACCTTTTATGGAGGAGTGTAGATCAACCGCCCATAATTCCTTGTTGTTGGTAAAGTCACTTGAGGGTTAGAGGATGTTAGAAAGCCAGCCATCGCAGGCATGAAGCAGGTAAATGGGATTTCTTTTGGGATGGTAGTGTCAGCATGAGCCGTCAGAGCGGGTGAGTCTCATTGATATAGATGTAATAAACACAAGCCACCTTGCACTGTGTCACCAAAACCATCTGTTCAACATTCTCATCTTCTCGCCTCACATCTCCAAACACGCTCTGTCTTATCAACCCCATGTCACTTTACACATGTTACCGTCGTCTTTACCTCGTTCAAAATGATGCTTCTATATGTTTTGACGACCCAAGTTTTTAGTACATGGCCAGGTATGTTGAAATGTTATGAATATAATGTTAATAAGAAAGCCTCTTTTATTTTATTCCGTGCTGCACATGGACGTCTCTGTTAGTGGGACGGTGATTTGGAAGAGCTGCATCAGGGAAGGGAGGTATGTTCCTCAGGGTACAGCTGTGTTCAGATGAACATCTAACTCTACATGCTTCACTATAAAGAACAGAGGTCTAGTGTTTATTCATGCGATACAACATGTGTGATAAACCTGCACGTAGCTCTAATCCTCAAAGTCTGATAGGTTCATGCAAAACAGAAGCAAATTAAACTATCTTCACTTTCTAGTAATAGTGGTAGACTGATAGCCTGATATTCGGCCAATCTGTTGATAACTGCTTGCATAAGTATCGTATGGGTTTCATAAGCGGTGAATACATATTGTGTAAAATAATCTTTTGGAGACATGCTGTTCCTACTAATTCTGTCCACGTTGTTGTTTTTTTACTTGTAGGCTCAAGTATCCCTATTTTGATCCAGCCCAGTTCCACCGTCAACACCTCCGAGTCCACACATTTTGCCTCCAGCCAGCCCACGTACACCACCCAGGAGTGAGCCGCAACCTGCTCGTCACCAAAAGGGTCCCGCTCACGAACACTTGAGACCCCCGATGTAGTGTGATGGGCATCATGGCACAGGGCATCTAATCCCTGCCGCCACGCCATACCCTGATTCTGACCCACTGGAAGCAAGCGCCAGTTTGCCAAAAGACAGAAACCTCTGCCAAGCTCACTTTAACTGTGTGTCCGTTGGTGTGTTAGTCCATCTGTCTGTCTATACCACACATTGATCGAATCGCAAATTAATATAGCTGGAAGACTGGTGCCATCAGGCTGCGCTCCAGGAGGGGATGGGTTTTATTTTGGGGGTTTTCGATTATTTATTTTTTTTTTGCTCCGGGTTCGTTTCTGTGTTAGACGCATGGATGTGAGTGGAATGTTCACGCGAGTGCATGCCGAATAATAGCAGCATGCCTCTGATATACAGCATTTGAACATATGCGAACACAAGCCCCCCTCCTAATCAAACATCAAGGAGTCTCAGCTTGCCACTTCTTCATTTTGCTTTTGTATATGGGAGAATTCAGTTCCGAGGACACCTCAGATGCATTTCGGTCGTTGTATGCAAAAAATAAACGTAACTGTAGTGAGTTCTCCTGACCAAAGCCATGTTAGCGCCTCAAGCATCAACTGACATGCGACGGTCGTACGTTTCCCTAAAATTAAAACACTTGAAACTGTCGGTGAAAGACGTTTTTCTATGCACTTTTTCTTTCCAGTACCTACATAGGAAACCTTAAATCAGCAATGCCAATTTAGTTACTTTAGCCTTTACGGCTACTTATCAATCGCAAAGGCTACGACATCTATACGTGTGATTTGTTTTAATTTGTTAAATGGGGCTGAAATGGGAACAAGCGATTTTGGTGAATGCTATGCCAAACCGCATCTGTTTTCTCTTTGCTGTAAGTTCATATGACAAAATGCAAATATTTTTAACAATCTTATTTATTTTTAATATATCAGCATTGAGATTAACGTGTATGTCATGTTCCGACTGAATGCACTGTGTAAACTTGAAACTGAAGGAGCCTCATGATTTTAGCAATAAGGAAATGCCCATCGTGTTAAATGTGAAGGACTCGACGTTAGCCGGGTTACTGTGAGAAACCCTATAGGGTCAAAACACTAGAGTAAATGCCAAACGTTGTTTTCCTTTAGGGTGTTGTTCAGATAGCAATAGTAAATACTTCCGTGCTAAATTGTAGGCTGTTTTGTTTCAGTGTGCCAATAGAAATATGTCGTCATTTCAAATAGTTGTATGGTCATCTGCCAGTTCTCGTTGTCATATTTGAAGGGCATTTTCTTATAGCCAAGTTTTTTTTGTAAGGATGGATGTTGCTTTTAGTAAATAAACTTCATGCAAAACTACGAAAACGGACATTCATTAGAAAGCAGTGGGATGGGATCGGCTGTCTTTTAGTTATTTTTGGTCTGTGGTACATTTACATCTCCATTTCTGCAATCTCCATTTTTTTTACCTGTACATTGTTGGCACTTGTTTAGGGTGCAAGCGATAATTCTGATTTAAAGCATATAAGAAGGCCTCTTCACCGGTGCACCTTGAGTTTTATAATAACTGATGAGGGGGACACTTGCCAGTTTTAGGGATATAACCACAGAACAACATGATGTGTCCACGGTACAATTACTGCTCCAACATTACTTCCCCCAGTTTTTACTCGACGTGATTTGTTATGCATCGCACATTTCATCATCTCTTTATATTATTGAATCTGAATAAATTAAATGAATGGGGATTTGTAACAAACTTGTATTTCTGTGATTCTTTTTCACTTGTGTTCTTTATTGCAAGGTTACATCATTTTATGAGACACAAGATGACCTTGTATTTAGTAACGGTTTTAATTGGAAATGAATGGTAGCTTTTATTGTCTGCACACTGCAGCGCCGTGTTCTATAGTTGTACTCATAAGCCTGTAATCAGCTTATAGTGATCCCTACAGATGCTCATTAACATCCCTGTCAACATACTCCACAAAGTACTAGGATGATGGTCACGTGGACCGGTGAGATTTTGGTGTGGGGTGAGACAACATCTGCAGACTGTTACGGTTTGAGTTTTCTGAATGTTAAGAATGTACTGTTTTAATAACATTTACATAATGCATTTGGCCGGTGCCTTTAATTATTCGGCTGTCAAGTGATTAAAAATTGTAATATCATTAATTACATGACGTCCCAATTAAATAATAGCACATCAAAGTTATATTTCATATTTTATGAAGTTTATTTGATATTTTATTTAAATATTTAATCTAAAATGTCCATAATTTAGTTTTTCAGAAGTTGAGCAAGCATATATTTGTATATAATTAAAGAGGAAAACTGTTTTACCAACACTCATTAAAAATATGATGAGTTTGGTTTCAAAATGAGATGACTTTTTGGAATGCACAATAAAAAAAACATGATTTTTGATAAATAAAAAAACAGAGTTATCTCATTTTGGAACCAAACTCGTCATATCTTCCTTTCCCCCAAAGAAATAATCATTCAGGCTTGTCCAAAATAAAGCAGTATTCATTTATTTAACTTGTATAAAATCAACATAACGTTGACTCCTAGTTTTCTGGAAAAAGCACTGGTGTGACATTACGCTTGATGACGAAACATCATCATTGGGGCAAAATCCCAACCATTTTGTAGATGTGTGTTTAATGATACACCTAGATATTGGGTGATGGTGTCTTATGTCGCCGGCATTTGGCGGTTACTATTTCTGTTAAACTTATTTGCTGGTGTGTGGTGGGCGTTCTGGCGCAATATGGCTGCCGTCGCATCATCCAAGTGGATGCTGCACATTGGTGGTGGTTGTGGAGATTGCCCCCTTCCATGTGAAGCGCTTTGAGTGACCAGAAAAGCGCTATATAAATGTAACAAATTATTATTTTACGTTTGGCAGTGACCATTTTGCAGAGGTCTTAAATTTCATCCATTAATTAAGACATAAAGAAATACCTTAAGGAAGATTATGGTTAAAGTAATTGTAACACAATGTATGCCTATGGGGCAAGGCTAAGCCAGAATAAACATTCAAATACACACTTTTTTAAAAGCATAGCAACAAGTCCTGTGTATTTATATAGTCTCAGTACTAATGGGAAGATTTAGACAACTTCATGGTCAAATACAGATAAATATACGGCAAGATTCCTCCATGCATTCTGTGTATTGATGTGCTAAATATCAGATCACTTTATACATTGAAATGAATCCTCACTGGTTTAGGCCTCTAACCCTCTTTGGCAAAACCGCGGTTCCACCACTGTGTCTACAGGAGGGCGTTTCCGGTGCCTATCATGCCACCATGAGGTGGTTTTAGACCGGAATGGTGTACACGGCCTACAGAGGAACCTTCTTCTGGAGAATATCATTGATCTCTACAAACCGGAGTCTAGCATGTTAGTCTGTATTTGCTCCTTCTGGGCCTGTTCACACACCACCGGTTGCATTTCTCTTCTGAAAGCAGTGATTTAAAAACTGTCATTTCTACACAGAGATCCAACAATGCCCTGATTTGTGTAGAAACTGTATGCCAAGACTTTTTTGTGTTGTGTTTTATTGTGTCAAAAATCTCAATACGCCACTTTTCAACCAACACTTAGTCCCTGTGTGGCAAAGTTGTTTTCACTCTTATTGTAGCTTTAATAATATTTTCAATAGGGATGTATCAATATTATCGTTATCGCAATAGCAAAATTGTCTCAATATTATTGTGATCACATGACTTTATGAAATGAAAGGTCTTCCGGGCCTAACACAGAAAATGTTAGAAAGAATAATCGATTTTACCTTTGGAAAGGTCCATCTGATGCAAATATTTTATTCTATAAAAGGGATTTTAGGTCATTTGACCCATCTCATACTAGAACTCATACCTCTAACTGCAACAGTTATGACAAGAAGATAAAGAAAAGAGGGTGTTTTCAAGTCATCATTTGCGATTTTGACTATCGCGATAAATACTGCCCAGTGGACTTTATACCAAGGCATTATCGTACAGTGAGATTTTTTTACATCCCTAATTTTCAATAAAGTTTATTTGTAGTTTTCATGTACATTTTTGTTTAATTTTTAGCAATTTTATTATGTGCTTTTGTCATGTTATAATTTATGTGTTTATTGGTTGAATTTATTTTCATTTCTGTTTTAGTTTGTTTAGTATTTATTTATCTTCAGTAAATCGTTTTAGTGCCTAAACTTAAACTAAAGTTTGTTTATTGCTAAGGCAACACTTCAACATTTTCATGGAGGCCGATGTCCAATTGATGAATTGGTTTACCCATAGCCAAATACTAGACATTGTTTACACCTGACCTTCAACCTTTATTTTCTGGTCAAAAAGCCCCCTCAAAATTGAGATGTTTTAGGAGGTCATGTATTATTTAAAAAAAAACCTGTATTATGAAAGGTCATTACCAGGTTTGACCCCATTCTGGTTGGAGCATCCACTTTTCAGTTAGTTTCCTCAATCTGTTATAATCTCATTTCATACACCTGTCCTTTCGACAGACATCCACTGGATGGCAGTCTTTCATAAAGATCGTCTCTGATTTAAACTCCTATTCTCAACACTTTCATATTAGGGATGTAAGGATTCCCTCAGCTCACGATGCGATTCGCGATTCTGATCTCACGATGCGATTTAATCACGATTTTTTACAGAATGATCGAGTTGTGGAAAATTAAAAATAAACAACTGCCCTTTTATTATTTCTATAATGCTGCACAATTCTTTGTAAAATAAATATATATTTTATGTCAAATAACAAAACTTAATTGCAGTTTTAAAACAAATTCCAAATCAAGTAAAAAACGAATAATACAAAAGTCTCTTTAATATAAACAAACTAAGACTTTGTCTGTGCTTTTCTTAACTTACATTTTTTAAGAAATATCAGCATATCCACGTTTACCAAGTTTGCAGAAAAACAGTGGCCCCTGCTGTTCAAATCATGTACCGCGATTTTTATAAGGTCTGAACCGAATCGTCACATATTATAATCGATTTTCAACCGGCTCAAGGTGAATCGTTACATCCCTAGTTCATATTATATATATATTTACACGCTTTTGACCAGATACCTTTATACAAAGTCACTTACATTGCAATTCAAACATTTTTTATTAGTATGTGTGTTGGCTGGGAATTGATCTCATGACCTTTGTGCTGCCAACACAATTCTCTAACAACTCATCTACAGTACCAAAACCTCTTATCATGTGACAAGACGGATTAAGACACATCAAGATTCTTCATAAAAATAGTCTATTTGAGTAATGTGTTCATTTGAGGACAGAATTTTAAAATAGTTGCATCAGTCACTTTTGACCGTCTCACCTGCTGTAAATTCCTTAAACATTCACATCAGTACCCTGGAGGGAGAAGTATGACCTCTTATGTCACAAAGAATAAAATGCTTGTGATGTGTAGTTTATCATTACATACAGCTCTATAAACCAGGGTTTGCATACGCCACTCAGAACTGAATTTGGTACAAATCCTGAATTGACCCAATGGAGTTAAACCCACAACCTTTTGATCACCCAAATATTGAACCACTATGCTACATCATTTCCTTACTTATGTGACTCTCAATGCCATTCCTGCCCAAAACAAAGCAACAACAGCTCAAGACGAGAAGATCCACATCTACTGCCTCACCTGTGAGATGCCCACCTGCTCCATGTGTAAGGTGTTTGGAGATCACAAAGAATGTGAGGTGGCATCACGGCAGGTCATCTACAAAAGAAAAAGGTAACAGATCCGCAGTCATTGTAATGTATAAGAAACCTCAACCAGATGATCAATTTTAAAAGAATACGTTTCTTTGAGCTACTTTGGTATGCCATTCTTTAAGCATCAAAGGATGAAAATTATTATAAAAATATCCTATAAGTAGCTAGTTTTGATCACATTAGATGTCTATCAATATTTTGCACTCTATTCGTGGAAAATGCCATCATATATTGATTCGAACTTCATTGTTATTTCTCAGAAACCTTTTAGACCACATGAAAACATCCTCATGTTCTTCAAGACCAGCCATGACGCATTAAAAAGACATTATCATTTGATGCACGTCATTGTGATTTTTTTTAAGTTACAGAGCATTATGTTGAAGTTTGTTAAAGTAATGACCTAAGCAAAAACCACATGTTGTACTGAGACTGCGGTGTGACAATGTAAACTAGACAGATGTGTGTATAATACACTGCCCAGCGGGTTTCACACACCGCAAGGGCTCTGATCTCACCTAACTGCCCTAGAATCAACACCCACCCACATGTCCACGCACACACAGATAGACCACCAGCCACGTCTCCTACCTCAACCAACAGCTGTCGTATTCTTTATTTTTAATATTGCCTATTTTTGAGTTCACGTTGACTCTAATTTGTCTGATAAACAAGGTTTTTACAATTCCTGAGTCTCACATGCAAGTTATGATTATAAAAGTGGCTAAAGTGCTACGGGTGTGTTTTTTTTTCACCCAATTTATTAAACAGCATTAAAAATTGCATTTGATTATTTGAAAGATGCACACACACATATCTCGTTCAACAAGCCACAGGATTTAAGGGGTCATTCACGTCAGTAGCACAAACAGCACAGGGATGAGTTATGTCCAGTAGTTTTCATGCTTAGATTTTGGGTGTCAAAAAAATCCCCTTGTAAACACCAATAATCGCACATCACAGTTTAAAGAATATATATATATATTTATTTATTCAGCCCATGCATTCATCCAACGCAATTTAAAATTGAGAAAGTATTCCACCTGACAGGGGAGACTCTGAGAACTTTGATAAAATGTTTAGAGAATATTAGCCAAAGTTATTAAAAAACACTTTAGCAGCAACATCCTTTTTTTTGCTAATCGCTCAAATTTTTTTGGTGTAAAATGTTATTTTTGCATTGTTAGTGGAGCATTTAAAACATTGAGAAATAAAGTTTTCATAAGTTAATGGGAATGTTACCAAAACGTTCACACTTGTTGATCGGGTATTTAGGATTTAGCTTTATAATTTGCTTGATTTTTTTGGGTAAAGATTGTTAAAGATTTGTCAGGGATACTGAAGAGGTGTGTGCTGCTGTGGAGACTGGCAGGTCATTCCATCAAAGAGCAATATCATTAAAAAAGGTCAAGATGAATTTAGGGAAAGATTGTTCTAAACAAAGCAAGGCTTCACAAACAAATGTAGACAATTTATTTAATGATAACATAAAGAAAACAAATTGTCTCAACAACTGTCTCCACAATCGGTTTTTCACCTCCATGATATTGAGGTGCTGACCTGCTGCTCTTGTGTCATGGCTAATAATGAAGGTCTTTGCACCGGTTTGCAACTGGCCCTGAGAAATGACTCACTCCTCCCTGTTGTGTTTGAGTCATAGCAGCTTCTTCTGGTACTTTTTTGGTCTCTTCGCTTTTTCCACGTTAAACGCTCGTTCTAAACCATCTCACCCTTTTCAGCAGCTACCAGATGAACAATGACTAAACCTATCATCCTTTCCCAATAGAAAACCATGTGCATGGAGGACACCATATGTCGATCTGTTATTTACAGTGTTCCCACACTAAAGGTCAGTTTTTACTACAGAGGACGTATTATCTTTTCGTGTCCGAGAGAAAGTCTCTCTTCGATTTAGAGGTAACAATGTGACGCCTCTGAGCCTAGAGGACGGTCGTATCCCAAATGCCACACAATGGCAGGCCTGTTCCCAAAAAGGCGTAATTTCTACCAGGTGGCTATGATGACATGTTCTGCTTTAGTCATGGTCCACAATAAACAGTGAATCACTCATTTCAAATGCAAATCAGCAAAGTTTGATCAGTCATGATGGATAACATTACAATCTCCGCCTTTAGTTCACATGCTGTTCTCTTGTTTGTAAGTGTGGAAATCACAAGCGGCACGGCCAAGTCTGACATGGCTTTCTTGCGAAAAATGACACTTTGATGGTCATGCGTTTTTCTTTCATTTGTTTATTAAGACCTGTCACAATATTCTGCGCTGTTTTTGTTTCAGACAGAGTGATGCAATAGTGTGACGCTCCAGAGTCGTGGGCGTACCCTGCTATTGACGTGATACATCCAAAAAGTATAGTAATATAGTGCATTTGGTATTATGTTGGTGTTGTAAGCTAAGTTATTTACCTGCATGTCCATTTACAAAACGCGCGTGCAACTAATGTCTTCTTTATCGATATCAAACGATGTAATGCATTTTGTCAATTTTCAACTTTATCCAGCGCTTGTTTTGTTTTTTTACTGCAGTCAGTAACGTTTATAAGAGGCATGTCCCTGTGTTGTCTATCAATGCCTCTGTGTTAAAGTTTAAAACGTTTTAGTATTTGCCTCCAATAGTGAAGAGAGATTGAGATTTCAATACTTCCTTATTTTACACGGCTGCTTTCTATGTACAGTGCACACAAATCAATTGTGGTCCAGGCGCTTGTGAAAATCTGATGTGGTCTTATTGACCCGTGTGGGGCTAATGCTCGAGACCTCTCCAGGGGTCTGGAGACTGGCTTGTTGCTTTTAGAGCCCCCCAGAGCCCTCGTTGCCAAATGTTCAAGCCTATGCATATATGCAGTCAGCCGATTGACACTGTGCCTGTTGCTACAGTGCAAGCATCCTTTAATGATAAAGCCCAGGGGGCTGACATTGATCAGAAGAACCTCCCGCAGATGGGGATGAAGGACTGCAAACCTCTGTCCTTTGACTAGGCTCAAATGGTCAATACTCCGTCATGGCTAAAAGCTTTGCTATATGACTTAAAACGAAGGTGATGGAGAGGCGTACTTTTTTTGCTCAAATGGCTTCTACTATAAAGTGGCGGTCTCAGGTGCAGCGCTGCTATTTTTGTTGGACTTTTCGATGTCAACAGTGCGTCAAATGAGCTTGCTTACCAAGTGTCTGTGCGGGGTGATTTAGATGGTGCAGTGAAACAGGAATGAAGAGGACAAGGCTACAATATATCCTCTGTTTCTAAAAGTGAAAAGAGTGCGAAGGACGTGTTTAAAAAGTAAGTCAAGTACGTGTTGTGGCTGTAAAAGTCAGACAATTCTTCATGTCTGTTCCAACAATGACTGATGAAACTGATAAAGGAAACTAACAATTATGATTAACAATCCCACAGGCAATGAGTCAACAGAAATACCACCAGCCTCCCACCCTAACATCCCACTGTGTCATGCATTAGTTTATAACTTTTATTTGTTTCAACATGTGGGAAATACTTAATACGGAGCTGTTCGATATAAAGATGTAAAATGTCACCCAACACTATAAACAGAAGCATCATAAATACAATCTACACTTTTAAGATGAAACTGAATATTTGGTCCCTGTCTATAATGTCACTTTAAAAGACACAAAATATATATTTTTTCTTTATATAAAAGAATGCTGTTTCACATAACAATTTTGCCCCAAAACGGTACTTCTTCACTATACTTACGTATACTTTAAAATATTTTCTTTTGTGTTCTGCAGAAGAAAGAAAGGGTGAGTGAACTTTAGCTGAACTATCCCTTTAAGAAATGCAACTATTTAGTGTTTGTAGAAAGTTAATGCAGCATGTTCAATAACTTACGCATCAGCATTCATCACCGTTTCCCTACAAACCTCTTGGAAAAATGCTTACGCTTTCAACACTTTCTAGCTGTGTCTTATGTATCACGCTTCCCTCCACCTGCCGAGACGCCGGGCAACTGCGTCACGAACAGCCGCAGGCAAAAGGAGGAAGCGGAACCTATGGCTATCTGTCACTTTTATATTTGTCCGAGTGGCGCTGCGACTTCACCGCTCTGTCCTTGACAGGATCACAGACACTGCCAAGGCCTCCAACATTGAGCGGACGGAGGCCGGCTCCTAGAGCATGGCCCACTTCATCATCCACACGGAGAATGTGGCCGACATGCTGAGAGCCATCGACTTCCAAACAGGTTGGACTTCACAGCTATGATGTCATCATTGGACATGACGTCATCGTCATATATACACAGGACTTTAGTCGTCTGTAGGCATGTTGTGGTTTGAACACGTGTGCATGTAAAAGTCATAAAGGTGCATGAAGGTGAGTAAATGAGGAAATTTGAGTTAACGTTTCCTTTAAGACGATGTTTCATTGCAGCTGCCTGGCTTTTGTTGCAGGTGATGATTTGGAAGACGGTGGAGATGAAGGCCTTGAAGATCTGACCTCCTATCCTGCACATCCGAGTGGTGAATCAGAGAGACTTTAACTTATTTTTAATCCCAATTAAAGTCAGTTTAACAGATGCAATTATTGGGAAATCGTCTTTTCTTTTTAGTTCCTTCCTATTTAAGTTGAAACAAATGTACAGGACCTGAAAGCAATCATAAAACGTTTCTCTCCTCTATTATTAGTGTGAATCTGACAGGTCATGCAAACTTCCCATCTAATGGCAAGAGGATTCTTGGCACTCATTTGATCTTTAATACTCTACTTTTCTCAACTATTATATATTCACTGACATATGCTTGGTTCATGATTGTCTGTTACAAGACATAAACAATTCTGTCGTCATTTATCGTCATCTGTCGTCACCCTCTAGTTGTTCCAAATCTGTATGAGCTACAATACAAATAAAGCTATTTGGAAGAATGTGTATAATCAACAGTCCTGGGGCACCGGTGACTACCATAGTATGACATTAAATTGTGTCCCAGAGCAGTTGGTTTCCCACATTCTTTCCCAATATTGTCTTTTGTGTTCAAGAATTTTATGTAATAGTTTGGAGCTCAACAAACTACAGAACTACAAATGTTTTAAGGTAAAATAACAGAAAGTTCACTTCTTGTGTAAACCGGGATGTTAACTGAGGTGTAAAAATTCTCAGTGTCCTTTGCTGCAAAGTCACGTCAGGGCTTAAAAAATGTATTTTGCTTAAAAAAAATGTGTTTTGCTGTTTGTTGACAGGTGGGTTTGTTATCTTACAAGGGTATGCCCACATGTACACGCTTTCTTTAAATAACCATACCTTTAAAGGTCAGAAACCACACTTCTTCAGGGTAAGCAGTGACTGAGACTGAATGTAGCGTCTTCTCTCTGGTCCTCTGCTGATCTAACAGGACCGTGTGTCCATAGTGTACAATCAGTGTTTGGGAACAGGGGTAAATCGCAGTGGCAGGTGCTCGGAATCTTTGGTTTACAGTCCTCCTCCCACGGTCCATCCGCCCCCCACCTGCGTTCATACCACGAATATACTTCCACCCATTACTTAATAGCTGCTCAAGCCATGTGCCACCAGCTAGGATATATGGCAGCGAGGATATACGACTTGATGTATGTGCTCACACCCGCTGACCTTGTCAGTTGTCGTCAGCCCGCTGATGAATTCATAGACTGGGCCAGAGTGATGCAGTAAAGGAGTGCTCGCCGCACAACAGCTCCACACATGGAGTGCGCGTCCGCTCCAAATGAGGATGGATCTTATTTTAAGGCGTCATGCGTCACGGGCTGACGTAGCAGCCTTCACATAATTTAAAGTCGTTATTCTTCCTAGAATAAACAGATTTCGTTGGGTGTCAAAATCGGGATGGAGAGACAATTTGCTGGATGAGATGCCTTCAGTTTTCAGTATGGAGTGGTCTAGCGTTTGCTTGAGCTAAATATATATCGGTTTGACTTTATTTATGTTCTGAATATGTGGCAGAAGATAGAAATGGTTTACGTAACAGAGTGGTGCACAACTGCACAATGACAGCTTCTCAAAACAGTGAGGGTTGATGTCGAAGAAGATTCATGCCAAGCAAGGCACACACTGTGCTCTCCCATGTGCCCCATTTCTTCTAAAAATAGAAACAATGCTTGTGAATATAGAAGATTATAGAAGACTTAAATAAAAAAAAATTCAGGGTTTTCAAGGAAGACGAGGGGAAGGTTTTCAACATAACACAAGCATCTTTCATGTGTTATTTTGTGCTCCTCGGTATATCAGCATAGTTCAATATATGAATTAAGAGAAACTGATGTTCTCTGTTTACATTGCATTTAAAATGTATTGAGTGTCTTATAGATGTTTAGGTGTATTAAAAGTCAAGATTTGTATGTTTGGTTTTGTGCATTTAACGATGTTTGCGTGAACAAATGTGACCGTTCAGTCAGTGTGTTTGGCTTTTTTAGGTATTGAATGATTTATTACAGATACTTAGACTTTCAAATAATCAACTTGAAGAATTATTTTTAAAAATGTAATTTTAATCGAGCTCTTTATTATTTTTTTAGTTAAAACTCCAGCTTTGTCAATCTAGTTCAAAATCTGAAATTTTAGAAGAACAAAACAATGATATTTAACCTGCTGACCTCTGTTTTCATCTTTTCTCACCTTAGCTTTATGTACCTCTGTCATACAGTATATTGTGTTTTGCACTTTAAATCGGTGATAAATGACTTCCCGTGTTTGCAGTTACTTGTAAAAGGCATATAGTCTCATTTATTTCTGCAGATTCATGTTCAAAATACAAAGTCATGTTTATGCATTTAGGTGCAATATAATATGTCATTTACATCATGATAAGCAATATACAATGTACAATATATCTCAAGCACTTTGGAATATTGTCCAACATTACTGTCACGAAATGTGGGCAAGCCTCTTGGTTGAAGTGCTGCAGATCATCGTTTCCACCATACGTTTGTACTTAATACACAATGAGCAACTTGCTTTATACATCTGGTAAGGTCATGGCAGAGATAAATGCTGGCATTGTGACCAAATTATGTCATGAGAACATTCCATAGTACCCGTTGGCAAATAGCGAGAGGGCAGCTGAAAAACTTCAGAGCATGCTTTTCCCTGCTTGGAATAAGATTTACAAGAGTACAGTCAACAATATAAATGCAAACCCTACTCTTTAAGGAGAATACCAATGAGAAATAATAGGATTTGTTATGGTTTAGTAGTAATGATCATACTGTTTCTTTTGTAAAACCACAAAAAAAGGCATTTATAATGCTGAGTGGACAAGATCGGTAAGCATTAAAAGGGTGCTTGAACATTACAATTGTAGATTGAATAGTTTGTGACACTTGGTAACATACAGTATAAACCCCGACAGGTTTTTTTTTGTTATGGACAGTGTAGAGAAGTCCACTGTCATGGGTCTTGCATATGGTTATTTGTTCTGAAATGGCCCAGAGATGGTACAGACAGAAGCTACACTCTTTTGCCACACTCTTAAAACTAAAGGTGCTGAAACAAGGTTCTTGACAGTGATGCCATAGGCATAGAAGAACCATTTTAGTTCCCCAAAGAGGTTCTTAAAAGACCCATTTCTTTCTTATCTTTTTGTGGTCTGTAGAAATCTTTTCTACTACAAAGAACTAAGGAATTTCAATGACTTGTGAAAAACGTTTAAGTTCCATAAACTTTCTCTATGTTTTCCTAAAATGTTCGGGGGCCGAAAAACCCAGACCCCTGATCTGTAAATAACTTTTCTTACAATCTCTATAAAAACCATATAGCAAACTCAGAAACCCTATTCTTGATATAAAAAAAAGAAATGGTTCTCTGCAAAGAACCATTGAGCGACCTTCATTTTAAAGAGTGTTTTTAGATTTTACCTGCCAGCAGTGAATGTCAAATGCTTTAGTGATAGTTTCAAAAACAAAGCAAACATTGGGAATCAGAGAGAGTGCATTGAGCTTGTTCTGTACTCGCAGTTTGAAACCGTCAACTACAACTACTTCCCAACCTCATCTAGGTATTTGCGGTTCAGTCCCGCCTGTTCTCTTTGGTTTTCGATCCGTGCCATCTCGATCATGTTTCTCAGCAGGTGGAAGGTGAGATCAATCGAGATCGGAGGGTCGTCGTTCCTCTTGCTAATCTCGACGAGCTCCTCCAAGCTGTTGTCCTCGTCCGGCGCGCGCACCCTCGCCGTGGGAAAGTGCGGAAAGTGCAACAGAGCCGGTTTCTGCTCTCCGATGTTTCTTTGCAAGTACTGAAGGATTTTGTCACCCAGGAGGTAGGACATGACGTTGTCTCCAGGCCTGTTTAAGAGCACCTCGTCTAGCCGGTTGTCGCTGTACCCCTGTCCGTCAAGGATGCTGAGCTCGCGGGGTCGACAGATGCTCAGCGGGATGTGAGTGCTCAGTAAGACTGAAGAGATGAGCAGGACCAGAGGGACAGGCTTCATACTGGACACACCCGTGCGGTTCCTGAAACACAGCCAAGTTTATTACTGTAACAGCGTGTGTAAAATCACAAGTTTTAAAAATAAAGATTTCTAAAGAAGAATCAAGTTTCTTAGAACCATCTTTTAAAATATTTTTATGATCTAAGAACCCTTGTGAAACAGAAAGGTCCTGCAGATGTTAAGGTTTTTATGAAACCATACTCATCATAAAGTACCAAATTGTGACAGCCAAAAATGTTTATTTGAAAAAAATGCCACAATAATGTGGCATCGTTTAGCACCTTTATGTTTCATTTTAAGTGAATGTACAGTAACTATAATGTAGTTATAATAAAGTCTATTATTTTATGAGCACGTAATTGTAAGATACAATTATTTTTGTAAATAATAAAATATAAAAGTAAAAGTATAAGCAGTATTATTAAATATTAAACATACAAAAATAGTAAGACCAAGCGCAACAGGGACGAAAACAGAAACGGGCTAACAAAAAAAGTTTGAATGTAGAGTTTAAAGCAAAAACATAATAACAAAAAATTAAACAAAACACAAACGTCATCACCGGGTTATTTGACAGTGATCTTTCAACAGATTGAAGTTCAATAAACGAATAAAAACAAACAAAAATCCACTTCATACCCTTTTAATAACCATAGTCTAACTATCGTAACCACAAATTGACCATGGGCTCAAAACCATATTGTATGTGGAAAAACCAACAATACAAATAGAATTCAATATGCCAAGATGGTCGCTACAGTTTAACTATGAAACCATGGTAAATTCTCTTAAAGGTGGTCCACAGTGTAGCTGTAATCAAACGAATTTGAGAACAATGGTATTTCTTATATTTATACATTTCAATATATGAACAAAATCAACACAAATAAAACCTGTTATACTCTATCAAGACCAGCAGCTCGCATATCCCCCTTTAAAAAGTTGAAAGCAAGTGATGTAAAGTAACTTACTCAATCGTCTTCTGTTGCTTCACCAGTACTTGTTAATGAAGAGTCTTTGCAGACAGATGGAGTGGAGCGCCTCTTGCTCAATGGTTTTATACATCCAAGATAGCTCCATTGACGTCAGTGGAGGTGCATAAACTGCTTGTAAATGAGGCGATTCTCAAATGAAAGAGTGAAAAAACGAGCAAATCCAAGGTGAGAAGGTGCTGGTCGACGTTTTCATTATCTTTCCAAAGTTTTCAAATAATCTTGATTTCTACGACTTCATAACGTTACACACAAGTTGTAAAGAGCGCGTGGACGGTAGAGTTGATAGTGTAAACCTTGTTTTTGACATGCACCTATAGCGGAGTGAGCCGAGAGCTGCCGTCGTGATAGATTTCTGCATGGCTTGGCATTTGCGTTCAGGAGGAGAGCAGAAGCTCGCGACGGGGACACGAGACCTGTCCAAGGTGCTGAATATTCTTTAAGACGCAGCCAAACCACATTGGTTCAGCCATACTATAATATATCAAAGACGAGTTTTTTCTGTATTTTGTTTGTCTGTATTGGGCAGTGGAGTAAATCAATTTAGTAAATTAAGTTTGGTAACACTTGCTATATAATTCTCTTATAATTACGTTAGACTTCACAGCGTACATTTTTATTCAAAGACGGTTGTTTTGTATTTCCTTTACTGCAGTTTGATTTGTTACAGGGACATTGTATGATACGTCAAATATACATTTTCTATATTGTGTCTTGTACACATGAGCAGTTGTAATAAAGTTTGTTTGACCGGCCCATTTCAGTCAGTGACGTTCGACAGCTCAGTAATGATAACACTTACATTTATTTATAAGCTATTGTATGTACATGTGTAAATGACTACAATACTGTGAATAAGAATCCATTGTGAGTAACAAATAACGTGTTATGGGGTGTGAAGAGAAAGATAGCCAGATGTAGAGAGGTTTAGTCACGGTTGAGTGTTTCTGACTAACAATCATGCGTGGTGATAAAGCTTTAACTGGACACATATATATTTGATATGCCTTTAGACATTTTTAAACCTTTACTTTTACCTTCTTGATTAACTTTATGCTGAATAGTTGTAATGTGATGCTTGTAGAGCTCTTATTAAAGGCATAGTTCACCCATGTTTTCACCCTCATGTCATTCAAAACATGCAATATGACTTTACTTCTGACATAGATATCAGAAATGCCTCAGTGGTTTTGGGTTCATTCAATGGATATCAATCGGGGCCAAAGCTGTTTGGTAACCAACATTCTTCTAAATATCTTCTTTTGTGTTCTGCAGAAGAAAGTCATACGGGTTTGTGAATAGGTGAATAAATTAAGAAATAATGTTTATTTTTGGGTGAACTATCCCTTTAATGGCATCTGCTGGACGGACAGCAATGGTTATCCATTGACAGCTTTGTCCACTCCAAAGCTGGTTTGCAGTTTGAAGCTGTGAATTGCAGTCAAGCTGAGGAACAGCCGCCCTACATCCTATTGGCAAGGGAAGCAAAGAACAGGGCCTAGTGGTTGATCATAGTGCTACATAAACCTAAACTTAGGCCAGGTTTTTAGTATAAAAATATACTAATGTAATTTTTAGTAGAAATATAGACTATCATATCAACATTACTGCTATAGTCTATACATTAGAATAGACAAATGTTAATAGGTTAACAAAATTATTAAAATAACCTACATAAAAAATATATATTTCAGATTGTTTTAGAGTATGTGAACTGTACAGTTTTGGAAATGATAAATGTAATTTTTATACAAAGTGTTGTATTATCTCATTAGATGTATCAGTGTATCAGGGAATAACCTACTGATACACGCACAAAACTCCAGGAATCACGTTCCTTAACATAATCACTGTGACCTAAAAAGATCATATATAAAATCCCCCCAATGTAGTACGTCACATCCTAAAAACAAACAGACCTGCTGCTCATTTCATCCAAGAGCAAAAATTTGTCAAGTAGATAGCAGACAAACGATAAACCATTTTGTAAGTAGCAATTTACTGCCAACACATAATTATAGATAAAATGTAAACGGTTAATATACATTCTTCGTATAAAAATTCCATTATTACAAGTCTTACCATTTTTGAGTCAAATTGGACGTTTGTGACTACAATTCATATCTGTAAGCCAAACACGCAACTACAATTATTCGATGCGGAAACAAACACAACAAAGCAGTATTTTCTCGTGTGTGAGGTAGGAGGTAGTAAATCTCTATATCTTATTGGCTTTCCAGGAGAGGTACGAATTCCAGACGACAGCCACAATCTGAACAACAGCCAACCTGCAAAAAACAAACATTAAACAGATCAGATTAACCATATTAATAATACTGGAGATTAACGCAAATGTGAAAAATCTTAAAACCACTGACACGCATCATAAATCACAGATGATCGATAAATAATAAACTTGATAACATGAGATGATCCCAATGTGCCAATTCAAGCGCCAAGAAACAGTAACATCAAAGTACTAAACAACTGTTTTCCAAAATTCCCAACGGTAAAAAGACGGATGCCTAATTAAAACTATCGCAAAAGTTTCTTGGCACCCTTTGCTTTTTCTGTCTCTTGTTTAATGCTGTTTTGCTTCTCACGATCTGCACTTTTCCCAGTGACGTCTTAAATCTCCCAGTCTTGTTGGATTTGTGCCCCAACTGGAATGGACTCATAATCACCACTTGACTTTTTAGGCTAGAAATGTCTGATTAAACGGAGCTTTACCTGTGGTGAAGAGGGACGAAATAAAAATTGGCCATCTGCACCGGTGGCCAAAGCTGGAGAAAACAAGACGTTGCAATTAACGGAACATTACAGTTTGTACAGATTAGATAAACATGCAATATAGTGTCATGTGCACTTACAAAGTAATTGGAGATCAAGGCATCCTTGTAGTCCTGTCGAGAAAATAAAACGATATCATTTACCTAAAAGCATTGAGGATAAAAAAACTCTCACCCCCTCTCCCTTTTGCCTTATAAAAATCACATCATCTTGAACACCAGGCCCCTTTCTTCTGCTAGTGCCATCTTTTGAAAGGTCATCTTAGTGAGACCGAGTGTGTAAAAAAGGTTATATTAGAAATTGTACTCTTTGTTTGTGCTCTTTGCCTTAACAGTTTCTAATTAAGACTGAACAAGGCATCGGCCACCTGGGGTGAGCCCACCGCATGGCTGAGACGTCACTATATTGTTTCACAGGATTTTAGCCACAGAGACTTAATTTTTGGAGCGTTTTCAATGCACAAAGACACAGAAACACAACAGGGACACAAATATGGCAGAATTTCGCATCATCTTTTGAAGTGAGCGACATCAAAGACCACCAAATCCTAACTGCCTTGGAAATTGCCCACAAGCCGCAAGGAACTGTTTACAATCAAACCAGAGATCTAGAGGATAAATTCCTGGAGGATTCTTGACGTGCCGTGGCATGAGGCAGCGCTGTCGAGAACAACAATGAGCGGATGAGTTAATCTTGTGTTTTTCCACGAGTTAATATGCACTCAACCTTTCAATCTAATATCAGCAGCAGGGCAACTTTCCAGACTTACACTCGATGACTCTTGAATTTGGTGAATTGGGAGAGTCAATGGGGAGTAGGGATTTAAACTGACTTCCCAAACTAAAGGCTACAGAAATTGTTTTGCATTAATGTGGCCTTCACCTGTTTGCAATGCTACTGTCAATTCTTATACTTAAGTTCAATATCAGCCACACAATACAGTACAGTAGTGGGTAAAAGTTATGTCTAACTTTGACAAATGAATGTTGAATTAATATTGATTATTGTCCGAGCCATAGAGTAGTAAGTAACCATCTAACTATCTAAGCTACACCAATGTTGTTTTTAGTGATTGGTTTTCACCTCGCATTTAGGTTGCTTCGGCTAATGAGCGCATTTATCATTAGCTTTCTGTCTTTTCTGACATTTAGGTGACTGACCTTTCAGTCTCATTTTGACTCGGCCACCTTCCCTACATAAGTAATTGATGGGCCTCACTCGAAGAGCAAAGCTGCGCCAACCGCTGTTCCTACAAGCCCATGAGTCACTCTTCGCTGGTCCGACCTGTCTGTCCCTCCATCTTCCCATCAGTGGAAATACCCTCAATTATACAGTGCCAATAAGGTTCAGGACAAAGAGATGGCGAGAGGGCATCTTCAGGACCACCGATGGGGTTTAAATAGATGCACATCTACAGTGGATTGAAAAGTTTAAGGATCAATCGCCTAAAATTTAAGTATATAACTTATATTATCTGTAAATTGGCTCCAAATCTCATCTTCAATGCTGGTTTTACCCTGTACCTTAAGCTTTTAAAAAGATTTCAACATAACTTTTTAGATTTCTAAGCTAAAATGTTAATACGGATGAATCAAAACGGCTACCATCTGCTTTCAAACACTGATTTAAATTAAATCCATATATTAACAACCAAACAATCTGAGTACACCTGGAGAAATCTTGAATCGGAATCTCCTGTTAATCTTTATGGCAGTTGACCGTCTGACACAGAATCTCTCCCTGCAATATTAAGTATGAGTCATGACTAGTATTTCCTAAACCTCAGTATTCAAAGTCTCCTCATTTATTACACTCTTTTTCCCATTTATGTCTAATATGCACGGTGTTATCTTTTTTCATGTAATTTAGCGCTCGGTATAAAGTGGATACTGGTTTACTTCTTGACTTATTTAGCAGATTTTTTTTCAAGTATTGCTCTACTGGTGATAACTGATTTCTTTTGAATATGGGTGATTGAGAAAGAAATGTCTTATTTGAAGATAACGGAAAAAATCAATTCTTGGCAGTCCAAACTCCAAGACCAGCCGTTCAAAGGTTTTCATTGTATTATCCACAAACAATTGGTGGACAATCAGACTTATCTGATATCCAAATTGTCATCCCTCTCAACGGCGATGCTTACCAATAATATCTGAAATATGGAAGAGCCCATCTTTCTTGAGATTTTTGCAGCTGGAGAATTTTATTTCTCGCTCTAGGACATCTTCTTTCCCAAACAAATCTGGAGACTTATCTATCTTATAATGTAAAAATGGACATTGGAGGCATGAGGGGGTAATACTTGGTATAGAAACAGCAATCTAGGAAGGATATTCATTCTGATCGACTTGATTCTTCTGGCCATAGAGAAGGGCAGTAGTGACCACCTATCAAGATCACTTGTGATCTTTTTAATAAGCTTAGAGCAGTTGGATTGATATAACTTATCTAAATTTGAGGGGATTGTTGTTCCTTAATATTTGATACCTTCTTTTGGCCACCTAAAGGGAAAAGGTGATTTTGATGTGAGAGGAGATATGAGAGTTTAAAGCGAGTTTAAAGTCTCCCGATAAATTTCCATTTCGTTTAATTTCCTCCATTAATACTGGGACTGAATATAATGTATCTGACACGTTAACTAGGACATCATCTGCATGCAGGGACAGTTTATGAATATCATTGTTCAGAAAGTACTGTTTTAACACTCGATAAGTAGGTACTTATTCAAAAAGTTATGCATGCGGTGTGATAGCGGCGTAAAATGCCGTCACGTTTTGGCTTCTTTGCTGAATGAGATAACGTATTTACGAATCGCACTCTATAGAGCAGTTTGTCCGTTTAGGGCTACTGTAGAAACAACATGGCGACTTCCATGTAAGGGGACCCGCGGTGCGTGTAGATGGAAATATCTCATTCCAAGATAATAAAAACATAACGCTTCATTATGTAAGGTCATTACACCTCTGAAGACATAGTTATGTTTATTATATTGCATTTCTGTTCAATAGATCCTCCAAAAAAGGACACACTGGACCTTTAATTGATGTTTATGATGCGTGTTAAACTGACCCTCTTGAGCTTGGTTACATTCTCCTCCACAGTTAATCCATTGAGAGCTCCAGATATTCCCAGGAAAGCCCCCAAAAAACACGGAGCAAAGCCCACCTGTGGAGATACACAAGATCAGAACACTTATTGTATTGAGACTTAACTCTAGAGACAAATCTTATCCAGTTAATTTAGAAACTAAAGGTTCACATTTTCACATCTGATAAAATATACCTGGCACATGCTGAAAGTTATTATAGAGACACAAAGAGATTCATTCATGCATTTCTCATGAGGACACTACTTCGCAGGAACGCCCCAGTGTTTTATAAACCGAGGTAGATTTATCATAGAATCATCATTGATAATGTGTCAATCTTAAATAGGAAGAATGCAATATGTGCTCATTTTGGAAATGTTTTTGTTTACAAGCACACAAACACGTCTGCAGTTTCATAGGATTATCTCGATCTATATTGTCCCTGCATGTGACTAGTTTTCTGTTGCTTGCATCAATTCTAAAAAAAATTAACTGAAGAAAAACTAATACACAAAAATAAGATCCAACTCATTTATTACAGCCAATTAAAGATTTGTAATAAAAAATCATACTTGTGATTCTTTAGCTTCAATTTTGTTGATTGATTTATTTTAGTTAAGATGGACCTTTTTTCAATCATTCTTATTTTTTACATCCTATTTGATTCTTAATTTACTTTACATTTCAGCAAAATTGACATAGCTATTATTATGCTTCAGCTCTTTAGCTGCACATGCTCAACAACATCTAAAGATCTTTTTTTGTGAACTCGAGCCATCTTCTCCATAACACAACATTTAACATCCACGGATGAAAGCAGCAGCACGCACACTTTCTCTGTGATTGTTTGATCTGTGTGAGGAATTTAGAAAGTGGGTCTCTAAAAATAGCCCTTGAATCTCTTTTTGGTGAATGGATGTGGTCTGTCATTGTAAGTGCTGTTGTTTGGGTGTAATCCGGTGATGGGGAGAGAGCTCTCATCCTGTACATTCATCCCAACAATCGTGTAAACAATGAATTATGCAAACGCTCATTTGTTTGACTGTCTATCAGGGGATGGATTACTTGACACGCATGACGGGATCCCCAGAAGGGATGAAGCGTGTCGCAACGGGAAAAATAGCAGCTCGTAAGCATTATACATGTATCTGCATACTCCCCACAAACAATGAGCTTTAAGGACAACTTTCTTTATGAGTCTATTCATTTAAGACAGGAAAGACATTTTGAACTGCAATGAACTGAATGTTGAGATCTAAAAGGGGTGCGTGTTTTATTTTTGGCACTTATGTCACTTTTATTGATAACATGGGATTTCGCAGGCTGAATATAACCAGCATTTAAGCTCTTTACTTTACCCCATCACTACTCCTGCTTGTTTTGTACCCTACCGGTCAAAAGTTTTTGGAAACCTACTCTCTTATGTTTTCATGTTTTTTCGACATTTTAGAATAATAATAAACTCATCAAAATTATGAAATAAAACAAAGTGAACTGTGGGAATTATGTTAAACAAAAATTTAAACGTTACATTTGATCATATTCATATTCATCTTAATCTTTTGACTAGAATTTGCAGAAATGTTTTTTTGTCATTTTATCAAGCAGCTTCTTGAGGTCTCACCCTGAGATGTCTTTTTAACAATATTAAAGGTGTTCCCATCTATTCTGTGCTCTTAATGGCTGTCAAATATTTTCAGTCAAGTTCTTCCATTTCAAAAACATGTTTTATTAAATCAAATGTTAGATTTGTCATGAATGCAAAATGTTTGCAAAATTGTATTTTTATACTTAAGATCAAAAGGTTTTTAAAATGATGAGAAACATTTCACTCAAGTGTCCAAAAACATTTGAACAGTAGTGTATAATGTGTGTATTATTGACTAATGTTAAATGCGGCCTCATTTCATTTTGGATAAAAGCATCTGCTAAATGAATAAATGTAAATGAGTCTGTACGCCTCACCTGGTCCAGAAGCATTTTCTTCATTGCTGCACTTTTAGTGCCACCTGTGACAAGTTTATCAAGCACTTTATACCAGCTACCCACAACCGGACCCTGCAAAACACACACATAATAGGAAAATACCATGAAACCACATGTGCGTAGAGCAGAACCAAAACTGTGTATACTGAAGGCAGTGGATTCATTCATTTATGACAGGGCTATGAAAACAACAGGCTGTCATGATCTCCAATCCTCTGAATTAATGAGATTTGCTTTTGTTTCCCAGTGTGGTTTCAATCAGAGCATGATTAGTAAAATGATCAATAATTCTGTCAAACGCTGTCGTCTGGGGGTTTGTCAACAATGACAAGTGAATCCTTCAGTAAATCTCTCTTTTAACATTAATTATCATTTTTGGTTCATCTGTGAATGGTAATTATTTTAGGTCCTCAACTGGTACTATTAAACACACTCATCTGAGATCACGGAGCTCACCAAGACGATCTGGTGCTTTTGTGAAGGTGCGTTACAATTGGGTTCCACTATACCTTTATATTGCTCTCTTGAGAAAGGCCAGAATTAGGATAAATCAGGGACCTCAAATCACAGTCAAATCTTATGAATTCATTTTAGCACATGGCATATCTTTGTTTTACATTTTTTTAATCCTTAAACTTTTAATTTAAAATGTGGTCTCAAATGTTTGAGCCTGTATTTTTACATCATGGTAGTATTGGTTGTAATTTACTTTTAATCACTGCATTGCTGAGTTTGCAATAACTGTTGCAATAATTATTTGATTAGAATTGTACCTCGATCATCAAAAGATATCAAAGATATTTGGAAGAATGGATTTTGAACGCTGGATTTGGAGATACTGATAGATAGCGCGGTCCCAGTGCTAAAAGATGGCGGACATGAACTGCACGTGGTAAGTCAAACTAAATCATGTTTGTGGTGTTTTTTACATTGTACGAGCGTAAAAAACATGAAGGGATTAATGCGATAATCTTTTTCCGGAAATAATCATACAGCTGTATCTCTCTTTTATAAATTGGATCAAACTTAATACTCTTTGAAGATACGAAGTATGAGATTGGCAGAAACTGTGTGTGTTACCCGATCTTTAAAAGACTGAATAAAGTGTGCTCAGACCTGTGAAAGCTTTGATTCATACAAGCCATTTGCAGATTGGACCTCAAGTCATGTGGACAGACCTAGTGCATTAGTGCTTTGAGAGAAAGAGAGAGAGAGAGATTAATATTTACACCAATGAACTGGCGACCATCCTAGAGCGATCTGAAGCCCCCGATCTTACTCTACACGACTCGCAAATCAAATGTCTGCCCAATGGTTCTGTTGACTCCCACTCAACACGGCTTAGAACAGAACTTAGACCTGCTAGAACAATACTGTCAGACCTGGGCCCTAACAGTTAACCTCAGTAAAACTAAAATGATCACCTTTCAGAAAAGATGCAGATCAAAGGTAACACAACACACATTTACATTAGGCACTAACCCCATAACACACACATCAAACTACAATTACCTGGGTCTAAACATCCACAGGAAACTGTAATCCTGCAGTGAATGAACTGAGAGATAAAGCACGCAGGGCCTTCTATGCCATCAAACGTAGATGTCCCATAGAAATCCCTATTAGAATTTGGCTGAAAACATTAGAATCAGTAATTGAACCAATTGCCCTCTATGGCAGTGAAGTGTGGGGTCCACGGACAAATCCAAATCAAGATTTTACTAAATGAGGAAAATATCCAATTGAGAGCCTGCATACAGAACTCTATAAAATATCTCACAAGTACACTGGCAGTCCGGCACACAACAAATAATGCATTCACGGCTGAATTAGGCAAATATCCACTGATCATAAAGATAGAAAAACACAGTGACCCTCACTCATATCATTATAAAGCCCTGAAACACCAAGAGATGAGCAAAGAAATAGATTTTATGCTTATTTGGCACCATGATGAATTTAGAAATACGATGGAAAATGCCCCCGCATCGGTGATGTACGCTGTCATAGCGTTCGCGCTGTTTCTGTATGAAGGACTGCTGACAGCAAGTTGTGTTGACGAAGAATGTCATGTTTACCATGAATTTGCGCTTAAGGTGCGTGAACATGCACACCTTGATCAGAGCAGCATAAATGCGATTAAGGTGTTTACAAAGTTGACTGTGATATTGTATTTTTCTCGTATTAAACTATTCTGACTGGATGTAGCTCCGGGCAGCACTTGAGTGTGCGGCTCAGTGGCACAACTTGTTAAACCCACGCCTTGAGACTTTGAGGTTGGGGGGTTCGAACCCTGTGTGTAGCACGTGTATTGTTTATATGTCTTCGATTTGATTTCACTCTCACCTTCACCCTTTTTATTTCTCACGTACATTCTATATCTGCTGGTTTTTGCTCTGTGCTGCTCTTGATATGTGCTACTATCGCTCCAGACAGTGTCTAAGGGTGCTTCTCACCTTTAGTTCGGTTCATTTGGTCCGGACCAATAAAAAAAATGATACATTGTAGCGTTTTTCAGCGGTGTTAGTTCCCTTTCACACCACGCTGATTGCTTTGGTCCGAACCAGTTGAAACGAACCAAAATGCAGTCATGTGACAACACGTGGAACTTGTACATCCCGCACTTGGATGTACTGCTGGCAGAGTTTCTTTACCTTAACCCGGCACTGTTGCACAGATCTATTAAACCACCTTTTTTGAGTTGATTGCTAAACAATGAAAATACCTTGCTGTTCGTGAGTTTTTGAAAGTTGGGATGTAATAGGAATGTGCACAAATGTTCAAATATTCGACCTGCTATTCGAATATTTTTCATAAGAATAAATACTGCGTCACTACAGGGATATGTTACCATACTGAAGACCTTAGAGTTGTCTTGTCTTATTTAATGCTTCTTCAATTCATCTGTAATGATTTTATAATATACAGAAAATATAAAAAAATAATTTGTATGTGTTCCTAAATCTTTGTTCACTCAGATCGCAACCTAGCTTAAATAATTTAAGTTTACACACTGGATGCCCATATCGCTTGTTATGCTCGGCTCACATATTAAAATGTTGAAAAACGGGTGAGACACATTACGAGTTTGTAAACATTACTTAAATTAGGTATAAAAATACCAACGTAATATTAGATGATTAACAATAATTAATTAATTACCATAACTTGTTCGGAGTGGTTGTTCTTGGAAAATTCATGTTAATATGTTAAATGAGCTAAAAATATAAAGATATAATTCTGACAGGAAGTGAAATAAGGATTTTAAGGATTCTTCTTTTTCATTATTTATTATTATTTTTATAATATTGGTAAACTTTGTTTTCATAATTCTGTATATAATGCAACTGAAAATGCAAGTAAATATTCATAGAAAAGCAGTATTAAATTGTTTTTCTTAATGCTATTTATTAAGACTTAAAGAAAACTATTTATTATTATCTTTACTTTTATCTGTAAAAACATTTTATTTACAACTGAAAAGTTTTTAGTTGGTGTAGCATAAAACTTTTATAAGGTTCCTTCGGCTCCGAATTCTAATTAAACCAATCTATTATAACCATGCTGGACCACCTTGCCGGGCACAAATGTGCTAATGAAAAAGAAGCACATGAGACTTACGACGAAGAAGAAGCCAATGCTCATCATCTTGGCGGTACGTTTCACGCTGTGATTGGCCAGTCCACGGCGTTCAATCAGCTGCTGGGAAATGACATCGCCCACTCCCACCAGAGAACCTGGAAGAGAGGGAGTAAAGATGAGGGTGAGAGAGGGTGCCAGTCGGGCATCTGCTCGCCCCCACTGCTCAGTGTGAGGGCCCACCTACAGGTCACCATGCCAAGACGACCTGTTTGGAAAGAATCATTTTAATTCCTGCCGCCTCATTCACTCTGTTGCATATCGTTGCTGTCCTTCTGAAACCTCGGATTTCCAAATTTGCTGTTTTACAGGAAATAGAAAACACCATGTACTTTGTAAATGATTACATACTGTGTCTTCAAAGTTGACAAGCACTATAATAGTTTTTATGGGGTAGATATTTGCAAAACCCAGGGACAAACATAAAGGTGATTAATAATAATTATCATGAAATAGGGAGATACAAGGTTTCAGAAGGACAGCAGTGATATTTAATAAAGTTAAATTAAAATGCATCCAAATAAAACTAGCAGCAAAGACCTAAAACATAACGGCTGCTGAGATGATTATGATAGTTAAAGTAAGAAGTGAAGATTTCATAGCCATCCAGTTTCCCTTAAATGACCTTTAAATGTCACATTGTAAATTTCACATTGCAGAAACCCCTCATGAACACCACAGGGGTCTCTTACCAAACAGAAGGGACAGCTGTTATCCTGTAAAACACAATTAGCAAGACAAGATATTAAACATCATTCAAAGTTACAAAGAAAAGCTCAACTTTAAGGCAGTGTTTTGCAACAAATTACTTATGTAACCCCACAGCCCAAAAACAACTCACACAACCTGTATACATATACAACATGTAAATGTTAATCAGGTAAACTCTATAGACTGTGCAAACAAAACAATACATTTTAAATAAATGTAAATTTAAAACTAATGCAAAAGTATAGAATATAAAACTAAAATGAAGATTTCAATGAACTAAAAACTCTGCTGAATGTGAAAAGGATGCACAAGTACCATCCAGAAAGTTTAAAGTTTATTAAGGCCAAATGACTCGATAGCACCACCAACAGAATTTTAACAGTCATAATGCTACGTTTAATGTACTGTACATGTGTAAAATTCGTCTTTAAAAATGTTTTAATCAGACCAACGTATTTGGTCAGTCTAAAGGCCTGGTAATTATGGTGCAACATGAATAGTGCCATGAAACAGGAACAACTAGAGATGCTCAGAAGCACACTAGCCTCCCTAATGTGTTCCAAGATGAGAGGGCCCGGTCATTTCTGCTGGCAGCTTTAATTTTGTTGTAACTTTTGTTTTTGAGGTTTCTCTTTTCTGTTGTTTCCGACCAAACTGTTTGAGCAATTGAATCATGAGACCACCCCGAAGTTTAAAAGTGTGTGTGTCTGTGTGCCTTTGTTCATTCAGCATTGAAGTGAATGAACAGAGGCTGTTGGATATGAGTGATGGAGACCTCCAAATAGACTGTAGCCGATCACTTTGTCTCACACACACACATAGTGTGCCAATCACATTGACGGAGCTGCTTCCTCCCAACTGTTGGAAATGTCACAGGTCTCCATTCTCTCCACACACGCTTCGATCGTCTGCAGTCAAAGCGCAGGGGCAGAGTCATGCATTATGCATGCGGACGTAAACAAAGAGCTCACTGGATATTGACACGTATCGGAAACCCAAAATGAATACAAACTCCAATGAAAAAAAACAAAACAAACCCACCACAAAGACTGTTTGTTCCGTTATTTATAGGATAGGAACGGGGAATGTTGAGAGCCAGATTTGAACTCGCATTGCCCTTGTAATCGTCACAGCTCAACACAATAGCCTGATTATAAAGATAGTCTGAAGGGATAGTTCACCCAAAAATGAAAATGTTGTCATCATTTACTCACCCTTAGATTGTTCCAGACCTGTTAAAATGTTGTTCCACTGCTGAACACATATGAAGATACTTGAAAGAATGTTAGTAATCAAAAAGATTTATAAAGATCTAGAAAAACCTGAGGGTGCGTAAATTATGCCAAAAAATTATAATTTCCTTTAAAGGAACAGTTAATAAAAAAATAACAATTCTGTCAACATGTGCCGCAAAATATTACCAAGGAACAGAAATGGGGAGAAAATGTGAACTGTAAATCTCTTTGGATAAAAACATCTGCCAAATGCATAAATGTAGGAAAATGTAGAATGCTGCTTTTCATATATTGGCAGTGAATGGTGACCCCCAGCTGTCAAACTAGACTTTGTTCGAAAAAAACTTAATTTCATTATTTTTCAAAAAGTTATATTATTAAAGACTTGGTATATATTCATTTAGCTAAATTATTTGGTACTTGTTTGAAATATATATATTTTTTCTCTTTTTGAGGTGGAGGGCCCCTAGTCCCCATTCACTTTCATTATATAAAAATGCTAAATTTCTCCATTGTAAGTAAATGGAAACAATAAAGATATACTTGTGCGCAATGGCATTGGAGTCAAGAAATTATGACAGAACTTCATATAAACTTACATCTAATAAAGGATAAATGTAACTTGTAAGTGACCTCAGCCACAGGCAAACAAGCAACATACCACACAAAGCTCAATAGATGCCAAGTATCAATATCTTCTACTATTCTGATGCAATGGAACCATAATCTGAGGATCTACTTTTGATAAGTGAGGTCATGACAAACAAATGGCAAGCCGCTTCCAGTTGGCAAACTGAAAAGAAAAGCTTCTATTGTGCAGTGTGCCGTAGCAAGAGTGGAGGTTGTGCCCGAGAGAGGAGGATGCTGGGAACTCTGGTCTCTCTCCAGCAGGTTGTAACCAGGAATGGCAGGGCAAACCCTAATCTATGTCACACCTTCAGTCAACCCCACACAAACGCAGCAGGAAAAGGAGTTTCTGATCTGATGGTGCAATGCGCCGCAGGACTCTCTGATCGCATTTTACAAACTACGCCTTATGAGTGCGCTCTACGGCAAACACTGTTTATGGTGACTCAGTGTGATATGACTAAGAGGACGCAGTCATAGGGCTGACTGCACCAGCAGTGGGTTTGTGAGACTAACACTGCTTATAGATTATCTGTTTCTTAATAATTACCATTGAGGTCACAGAGAGCCCTGGCTCTCCAAACAAGGCCCCTTAAGAGGAAAGAAGTTTACGTACGAAAGTTTGTAAAGAAAGTTATAATTAGGTAAAAATTAAGAAATATGAAGAAATGATGACGATAAAATTAAAGGTCCAGTGTATGAAATTTAGTGGCAGCTAGCGGTGAGGTCGCAAAATGCAACCAACGGCTCACTCCACCCCTCCCTTTCGAAGCACTACGGCGGCTGACACAGAACTTAGATAAATTAATAAATAATAATTTTATATATATATTTTTTAATTAAAATTAAATATTAATTAAATTAAATAAAAAAAACAGGCAAAATTAACACAAACAATAACATCAACCAACATTTGCCATCGCATCTGTTATTAATCCATAAAATAAAAATTGTTTATATTATGTTATCGGTACTGGTGTTTAGGCTGCTCCTTACAGCAGATATTATAGGTGTAATTTTTCTTGTCACTTATTATTCCTCATTGAATAAACTTAATAAACTGAATAAAGAACTGCCAGAAATGGAGCCACATATAAAAACATGTAACTGCCTTTAAATTTGGATGACAGCTGCTTCTTCGCATTTGGCCAAATATCACGGTTAACAAAGAACACTCTGCTCCAACGGCAATGCAACGCAGCCCCTTTTAAGTGACCTAACCTTTTCACAAAATGTCAAGGAAAGACTAATAATCCAGTATTGCAGACTGAAAAGAGCCAGGAACCTTTGCCATGCTTTTACTGGGTCGCCTTATCAAAACAGCACCTGCTTATTGATCAGAATAGGCAGAAGAAGGCAGTGGAGCGAGAAGTCACCGGGTGAAAACAAACACTTGCGTTTTCCACTTCTTGCATTGACTTGAAATTAATGAGCTGAAGAGTAAACTTTGAAAAGATTTGTTTTGAACATCTGGTCTCGATCAGACCCCATTTACAGTTGCTTTTATATCTGATCCCCAAACCAAGACATTCTGCTTTCTTTAAAAGTCACAGTGTTTTCTACTTAAAAAAAACAGCTAGGGGACAGTGACCCTATACAACCATAAACATGGTTGACTGTCATTTCGTTGCACCAAATAAAACGCAATTTACCACACGTTCAGGTGCATCTGCCCTCGTGTCAACGTCATCTATACTAACTGCATCTTGTAAGCCCGAGCAATGTTCCTTAAGAAATATGCCGATGTCAGCAAAACTCTTCCCACCGTCTGTCCTTGAAGAGGCATCTCTGGGGATGAGAGGACCTGATTGACGCATTTTGTGCTTAGTGAAATTATCTGTGATCAATTTGGCAAGGATCTATCCGCAGCCTGCAAATTCTCCACAGGGACCGGCAGCAGGATACAGCAAGCCATTTAGATGATGAGACCGGTGTGACATGGCTTACCTGAGTAAACACGTACAAGCCCCATTCATTCAGATTTGCCCTCTCGGAATGACATTGATTTTTTTAGGCTCTACATTTAGCACAGATTATGGGGTTAATGCATCACTAATGACTTGAAAAGCGGAAATGTAGTGGCTTCATCCTCTTCTTTCATTTATTTATAAACTCACTCATTAATCTCTTCCTCTTCACATCGTTGGCTGGTATAAATAAACCTATTTATCACTTCGAGCGAGTGCATCGGTTAAAGGTGAAGCGTGTCATTTACGAACCACTGCGATGACAAAAAATTTGCAGACACCCCCCTCATCCATTGGTCAGTCAAACAGACAGCCCCACCCTGATCGTACACCACTGATTGAGGCTTTTTGGACGAATCAGCTCAATATTGCCTTACTTATAGCTGTCTTTGAAACAAGATGTGATTTTTTTTAAGGATAAATGAAATGAAACTAAATGTCCAACTCTACAAAGTTTTGCCATTTTAGCTGAGAGCGGCAAAAATGCAAAAAAATCTATTTTTTTAAGACATGATCTTCTTTGATCTGTGAGTAAGTCACGTGAACCCCACATTTAATAAAACATCCAGTATTTAATTTCATAACGACCCCGTGTCCCTGTCTTTCCAAGCATCTTACTGTCTAATATTAAACCTATAACCACAGGGCAGGAGTTTCTTTAAATATTCAAGTCCTCGTGTGGAAAATTAAAAAAAAATTTGTTGTTTTTGTTCATTACAGGAAACTGCATCCTCATCTGCTCAGCTGGAGAAAGACCACTGGTGTTTTTGAGCATTATTGCCAAAGTGTCACTGCCAGAATTTATGGACTTTAATCCTGTAAATGAATTAACTTTTACATTCTTCTTAGCTTTTATGGAATTTTTTTTTGGCAAATTTGCAAATACAGGGAGGCGATCGATAGCTTGATTTTGATCCCCTGGAGTTCAGAAAGTTGCAGTATGTTTCTATAGGACAAACAAGTCTTGTATCTCAAAAGACATGATATGGCACCTTAAATATCATTTGGCATTTGTGCAAACACTTTTTAGAGGAACACCTGGACTTGAATCTTTAGCTGCTTATATGCTGTCTTGTGCTGCCATATACTGGCAGAACCTGTAATTGCACCAAAATAACATTTCGATTTTATAACATGGGCTAAATTTTCGAAATAAATTTACAAATGCAATTTGGCATTCTCATGGTTCACTATGAATTGATGATATAACATTTAATAACACACCACTAAAATAATATCTTTCCCCGACCCTGTTAAACCTCCAGTGACAAAGTTCAAGCAAACAGATGAGCAGATTGCTGCAGAAGAGCTTTTCTGATCTATTATTGGTGCACACAAACAATCCTGCGGTTTAGAAGTGATACCGCTCACAGGAAAGGTAAATATTTACTCAATGACCCGTGAGATAGAGTTGACCTAAAGAAAATGGGAACATCAGCCATTTGCCAAATAAAACAAGCATTCATTGGGAATGCTTATAAAATGTGACGGAGGACAGTTACAGCAAAAGGAAACAGGTGAGGTCATCAGATGAGATTCAGCTCTTACCAGCAGTTATAATCTGCAGCGTCCATGGATGTCTGGTCATCACAGCCTGATAAGATCTCCACAACCCCGCCATGTGACAAAGCCTAAGGAAAGTGTACAATGTAAAACATCTAGGTTGTTTATCCTTCCATAGTTTCAACTGTATTCCTACTTAAAAATATGCTTACAACAAAATATTGAATGCTTTCAACATTTGAAAGCATTCAAGAAATGAAATGTAAACTAAGTATATTAGTATATTTAAGTATATCAGTATTCTAGTATATAAAAGTATATTTACTAAACTTACAGTAAGATAAAATGTTGAATGTTTCCTCATTTATAAGTCACTTTGGATAAAGGCTAATGTCAATCAATACATGCAAACCTGAATGTAAACTTTTCTTAAGATTACATGTTGACATTTTTTGCACTCAATGTTTAGTTCGAATATAAACTGTTACTGACATAATACACAGCTCATATCAAAGTTGAACAAAGACTTTTGAGAGAAATGTAGACAACTAACGTTACAAACAGAACGGACTTTAAAGATCAAGCAGCATCCGAACAAGATGATGGGAGTCTCGCGCTGTTCCAGATGAAGGACACACGTGGTGCACGTGCCATAACACTTCATGTTTTGCACAGCAGGTTAGGATTCTGTTTTTACTGTATTGACATGTACAGTATTGGCAAATTTAAGTATTTGACATCGATTTATTTTCCAACCTTTAATGACAGTTAAGTCTCGTCTACCTAAAGAGTTTACAATGTTACCCAAATACAGTAAAACTGATTTTTATTCTTTATTCGTTTTTACCGTTTAGACCGTCTTGGTGTGCTGTGTCAAGTTGAAATGCTGTCCTAACGTTACCTTGTCAAGTTAAGGTTTTCCCTTGTCACGATACAGAATTAAGATGTGTTGCTGCTTTGCTGAGATAAAGTGTGAAGCTGCTTGCAAAGAAACCAAAGTCGAAACAGGAACGAAAGTGGCTTCAGAAGAAGCGAGTGAAGTATAAATAGACTCGCTTAACTTATTCAGTCCTGTCTTTATCAGGAGAGTCCGATGACCGCTTGAAATCATTAATTTCACCCCAGAGTAAAAAAATACTATTTGAATTGCGACGTCAGACTAAGCATAATAACAGATTTCAAAATAAAAGTCCCAAGAGAACGTACACTTCGATGAACGAGGGAGCGTCGTTTATAAATGACTTTGATAACAGGATTACGTAATTAAAGTGATAAAGTCTATAGTATTTATCTGTAATGACTTAACTTGTGCAGTGCAAAGATTCTGGGGATTTTCTTTTGCAGAGGAATATAAGAGAATTAATATTTTTCCCACTTAATAGATGGACACGTGATTAAACTCTTATGTCACGCAAAATTAAATGTTAATTAAGTAGATGTTTTTGTTAGATGAATTTAGTCAGAATCAGACTCAGTATATTTTATCGAGCTTTTTATAGACACAAATATTTTCAATATAACCGGAATGGCTTACAGCACTAGAGGTCAGACTTGAAGCTTGTGTTTGTAAACAGACAAGGATAGTCATAAGCAACAAAATGAACAAAGTACACATCTCAATGTGGACAGAGATAGTTTCTATTCAGAATTTGGGTAACATTTAAAGTGATTCATTAATAATATTTGATTATGCTGTATTCAAAATAATACATATAACCAAGCATTTCTTTACTGTACATAAAATAAAAGACACAAACGAAAAAATTTAACAACATTAGGGTCCCGAGACAAATTATTTCAAAATTACATTTTGCAAAATAGGACCAAAAAGACAAATCAATTTTCTATTTAGATTTCCTTAATAGGACTAGTTGTTAAAAAATTGCCCAATAGGACATTCCCCTCGCCTTATGAAGGGGGAAGCAGTTAAGAATATGAATAGAGGAAAGGAGGTCTGAGGTTTCACTGGTTCGTCGGGTAGGCATCCTCTGTGTTTGGGCATAAATGATTATTGAACACATAGCATACTTACCATTCCTTGCCATTATCAGAGAGACATCTCATTGCAAAATAGGAACAAAAAGTCAAATCAATTTTCTATTTAATTTAATCTGATTAAACAAGTAAAGCATATTGACACATTTTTCTATACAAAGACCCAACAAAGGCAACAAAACAATTTGATGTGCCTTAGATGACATGTAACAGTGGAGTTTTGCACGAAGCAAACGCTTCTCTATGTTTTGGTTCAGATGTTAATAACAGACCTCCAAAAATGTCCACCAATAACTATTCTTACACTTTTGTCAATGCAAATCTATCATTGCCTCTATTTAACCAGGCACCGGGCAAACCACTGAAAAATAAATACACATTATCTACACTTTAAAATTCAAGTATATAACCCGGACAATGGCTGCAACAAAGCATAAACTATTACCCTGATTTTGTTCCCCTGTGGTGCTGTTATGCATTATGAAATCAAATTTTTGATTTTGCACACATGCACACTAACAGGTAGATGCTGGCCGATGTATTGATTGGCACCTATCATCTGTTTGAGCTAATACACCAATCAATACAAAAAAAAAGATTGGCACTTGTCATCTGTATGAACCAATTCACCAATCAATTGAAAAAGATACAAATGAATGTACAGTACAACAAACAGTAGATATCTTGTTATCTAGTTTTTGCAGTCAAAGAGAACTGCAGTAAACAACTTTATGTATGACCCGAATCTTTAAATTCGCTGCTTGTGCATGGGCTACTATAAAGCTAGTAACATTCTGCACCTTTATCAAAGCTGCATCAATATAGTCAGGCTAAAATTAGGCTGATTGATGAAGCACACTGTATACTAACATGGTATGACAATTTGGTCCACCAGTGTAAATGCATGTGTATATACTGTACTACTGGAAAAATAGTACTACTATAATAGTATGTCATAGAGAAATGGTGGAGTGCCTCTTCAACATACCGGCTCAAACTTAACACTAGCATTGCTGTCCAGTCACGTGGGCACTTTGAGAAAAGCTTTGATTTCTGACCGCCAAAAGGAGGCTAAGGCGTATGCTTATACAGGGCAGAGAGATGGGTCCACACTCAGATGAGATTAAGTGCTTAAATGTTCCCTCCGCTGATGCATGCAGATACACGGTCGCTCAGCGAGTTTAGTAGTCCATCCCCTCATCACTTTCATAACAGTCTGAAGGAGCATCAGTTCCAAAGTAACGGTCCCCAAAATTACCTGGAAAACAACATATTTGGATTAGGACACATTTAAAAGTAGGGTCCAAAAGAAAATACAAACCAATTTAGACTTGGAAGCAAAATGAGAACAAAACAGGTCACTTCTCAATCACATTGCGGTCATTTTATTGGCTTATTAAAGAGCATAGTGGAGGTCTTACCAATCCCTGGAATGATGTGAAACTCATCGCTGACTTTCTTGTCCACAGCAGTGGTGATGATGCGCACTTTGGGAAAGGCGTAGGCCACCGAATGGACGCCCATCTCCGCCATGAGCAGAGAAAGCAGGAAGATCTTGTCCTCCTGGACATCGTGATCCTAGAAGCAGATTTAAGCTTAAAGTTAAAATGATACTGAGCACTGCCACTAACTAATGTTTATCTGAAAATTATGGAGAAAATCCTATACAAAATAAAAACATTATCATTGAGGTGAGGTGCCTGTTATCCAAAGACAAAAATGCTAGTTATATAAGGGGATTGTGGTTCAAACGGTAATCTATACACTCCTCTGTGGTCATGTTGATAACATTGAACCGACAGACACACTTGCAAAACTCAACTCTTTATGTTCTGTGTGAACTTTGCACCCAGAAAAAAAAAATGTGTCTTTTGACTATTTAAAATCGCTTGGTTGCATAAAACCGAAGGTACTTTTACTGAAACCAATCAGTCATAATGGGGGGAAAAAAGAGCAGCCAGGATGCACTGGAAATTTGAAAAAAGCCTAAATTACAAAACGGTCATGATACTTTCATAGGTGCCATTACAACTTACAAGTAAAACTCTGACAGCCATGAGTGCTGCTGCTCCAGTTGACACGGTGCTGTCCATCAGTATGACATAGTCTTCACTGATGTCCTTGGGCAGACGCAGATAATGAAGCTGAGGAAGACATTAGATCATAATAAGACAGATTTATAGACTGAGCAGTGATATGAAGGCACTGTGCTGAACTCCTAAAGTAAGAACAGACACAAAACAGCCTCCAGCTGTTGTTATGGGTCAAGATGTTGGCCTTGTTACATATATGCGTCCAACAATGGGGAAAATATTAAAGTTATACTATTGTGGAAGTACTGTCCTAATACAAGTAAAAAACGTGTATATTACTTTTTTTCTGTGGAACACAAAAGAAGATATTTTGAGAAATGTTTGAGTGGTTTTGTGTCGATACACTGGAAGTCAACATGGGCCATTGTTTCATGTTCTTCAACATTTCCATTTTTTTGGGTGAACCGTTTCTTAGAATGGATAGTTCCTCCAAAAATGAAAACTGTGACATCATTTACTCACCCTCAGATTGTTCCAAACCTGTATAAATGTCTTTGTTCTGCTAAACACAGGGGAAGATATTTGGAAGAATGTCACAGAGCAGATCTCTCAACCCCATTTACTGTCATAGTAGGGAAAATAAATACAATGGGAGTCAATAGGGGATGAGATCGGCTCGGTTTCTGACGTTCTTCCAAATATCTTCCTTTGTGTTTAGCAGATAAGAGAAATTTATACAGGTTTGGAACAATCTGAGGGTGAGTAAATGATGACAGAATTTTCTTTTTTGGGGGAACTATCCCTTTAAGTACACCAGGGTACATTAACTGCTGATACATAATTGCTATAGGGTACCAAATGTTTCCTACAGCTAGAGGGAGCTATACACCACATGTTTACCTATAACACCGTGTCTGCAATGTGTCTAAAAACCACCAGCACAGAGCTGTCTATCATAAATACAGTCACACGTGCTATTAGTCATCTAAAAAGAGGCTTAGATGGCAAATCTGCCAACATCAGCAATGAAAAGCAGACCATGACCTGGAGAACAGTAAATCATACACGTCGTCCTACCAAGGCTGAGAACACAAGGCCACATGTTAACATCAACACATCTAGAAACAATCTGTGATCAGAATGTTCGAGTGCCGGCAGCTGGATGGGAGGAGAGGGCGATACCTCGGGCTCTCCCGTGTCGTGATTGGTCTGGATGAGGATCTTTCCGAGTCGGATGTCCTTACAAACTGCCATCAAGGCCTGTTCCATGGTCTCTCCAGCCCGCAGAATGGACACGCCAGTGATCTATCAAAAACACACACAAGCGCACAAAGTCAAAAATAGTTAAAGGCATATGATGTAAAAAGCCATAGTAAAATATTATTTTAATTTGACTCCTATTTTTAGTCAAATGAATGCAACTGGATCAAGCAACCAGACACAATAATTTGCTTCTTTTAATTTAAGAGGAAATTGTAATTGGTGCCTGCTCACAGAATATATGCATTTTTTATATAGCCCACCAGGCAAAAAACAAACAAACAGTCAATTAGAAAGGTACGCTTGTCTTCAACAAGTCATCTGATTCGCGGATAAGTTCAATGCCGAAGTTTAATCCTTAATAACCTCAAACAAAAACAGTAACCGCAATGGCAAGCAATCTTAACTATTTCCAAAAAGCATGAAAATAACAACAAACCCTTTTCCCGCTCAGCCTCTTTCCTTCATATACAGTTCCTTGTGGAGTTTCAACCGACACCGGCTGAAAAGACAAGAAGAAACAAGAATCAGAGTGATAAAAATGAATAAAACACATAAAAACAGACTTGCTTCGCTTCGCTTCACAAAATCTTAATTCGCCCTCGACCGCACTACCTGACACTCATTTGTATTGCTGTATTACGCGGCCAATATCCAGAGCTAGTAACAGCGGGGAGTAAAAGTTAGTGGCTGGTCATTAATGATGGTCCACTCACCTTCAGCGGCAGGAAGGACAGGGCGTGTTCTATAAGCAGCCTCATTAATCTCTTGGAATAGAAAATAAATTCATCCCGACTGGTTTCTTTATTCCTGGGGGCAAAGGACACAGTCAGTTGTATGGAAGAGAAATTATGTGTGTTTTGGAGGAGGGAATGGTATTGTAAACAGTAAGCACAGGTCTGAGAGGTGAGATAAAGAGAAGAAACGGTCATTCGTTTATTTTAATTACCCAACTACAATACACATGACCCAGAACTTACAAATACAATTCAAGATTCAGTTTAATTATGTAATAAATCATGTAGCTTAGGTTTCATGGATGTGCCCGGACAAGAAAACACGTTGACTATATGTAAGGAGGGTTATGAAAAAAAATTCCAAACCTATTTCTAAGACGTTGCTGCAGGTGTGCACATTTACGAAGATTGTACCTGATAATCGTGTGCATTCCTTTAGCTTGAGGGGTGCTCTTCATAACACTCAGGGTTTTGGGTAGAGGTTGACCCTGATGAGCGGACGCCAGGGCAGATCTATGTGGCACATATGTTTGACATTTAAACTTTCCCTTACGCTCGAGTTGAACGAGAGCAAATAAATACACCAAGTAACAACCCATACTTGTCGTAACAGGAAAAGAGACAAATGCAATTGGATTTGACTTTTCCCCAGTACGAATATGGGTTAAAAAGACAATGTCAGCTTGAAGTGTTATGTTAGCACATCCACGCTAAGTTAAAGCCCGTTCACGTCACAAGTCTGAATTTTTTGTATAAATACATTCCAGAAAAACAGACTACGGTTTATGGTCTGGCAATCTTAGCTATAGTTAGGGCTGCTTGATTATGACAAAATCACTATTATTTAAAGGGGTCATACGGCGTGAATACGTGTTTTTCTGTGTCTTTGGTGTGTTATAAGTTGCCCATGCATGTATTAGACAAGAAAAATTGCAAAAATGAAAAAGTGTCGGAAACAAAAGATGCATTCTATCTAAAAGCAAATGCTCACCCAGACCTGCCTGAAATGCCTCGTGTAACCACACCCCCACAAATCTACGTCAGTTAGTGGTATGATTTGACCGAAGACCGCCCAAATGTATACGCAAGTAAGGTGGGCGTACCTGGCTGTCACTACAATTGCTTTGGAACCTGGTGTTCCAAATTTGGTAAAGAGCGATTACATTTACGTGACACGCTTGCAGTATTCGACCAATCCCTACATACTGGTTAACTGGCCAATCATTGAGCCATGTAAAAAATCTACACGTTTCAGAGAGGCGGGGCAAAAAGGAGATACAAACATGCACGGTATGTGAAAAATACAGTGTTTTTTAACCTTAAAGGCAGGGTGTCCGATTTCTCTTAGCCGTTGTTGATGTTCAAATCACCAAAACAGACACACCCCTACCCCCATCTTTCATCAGCGCTCGGCTCAACTAATGTCCGTCCTGTGCACTTTACATCTTACTGCTGATTGGCTACAAGGTTGTTTTGGTACTCGGCCTGACTTTGTCTAAACTTCCCAAGCGTAATTGGGAAATCGGACACTCCGCCTTTAAATCTTGTATACACATTGCATTACATCTAAAACACACGATAATATTTATTTGGCCGTGTCATATGACCCCTTTAACACAACTTTGAAAACAAAGTCAACAAATGGATAAATCATTAATAAATAAATAGCTTGTCAATTTAACACTAGATTCAACTCAACATATGAAACACAGAACCAACATAGAACCATGTCTTGGTTCTTCGTGGTTCTTCTAAAGAACCAAACAGGGGCTTAACAGGTTCTTTAAACGGAAGCTATAGCACCTCAGTTATCCAAAGAACCACTGAAGAATCAAGATATAGTTCTACTGTATATAGCACTTTAAGTGGTTTCCCTATGAATTCCCTATGAATACCTATGAAGCCAAGAACCACTTTTAGTGTTATATAGCACCTTCTTTTTTAGAGTGTATAGAAAGTAATGTATGAATGCAAATGTTCAATTAAAGTTTGCAATTAATGGATCAGACTTGGTGTGAAGAGGCCATTAAATTAATAGGACAATAGAAGACGGACCTTATGGCTTGCCAAAAACAATGATCTGATGCTTAAGAACTCAGTATTTAATATTAAGAATGAATAGTGTAAACTTCAAGATGGCATTGTTTGAGGCACATACAAATCCAAATAAATACTAACATGAAACATTTAACCGATTCAGAGAATTGGCAAACCTCAGCCCACAAACCATGCAGAAAGACAGCTTACACCCTCTCCTAACTAGGCAATCAAAAGGGTGACAAAAGCAGCCAATCAGAGCATGTTTGATGGGTAACATGAGAAGAGGGATTTTAGACCAATTAAATTTCATTAACACTTAAAGGGACAGTTCACCCTAAAAACTAAAATTGTGTCATTATTTACTCACCCTCAAGTTGTTCCAGGTCTATATAAATTACTTTGTTCTAATGAACACAGAGATAGATTTTTGGAAGAATGCTTGTAAAAAAACAGTTCTTGGCCACCATTGACTACCATAGTAGGAAAATTTGCTTAATAAATTTCGTTGAACACAAAAAAATATTTTGAAGAACGTAGGAAAGCAAACAGTTCTGGGGCACTTTTGACTACCATTGTATCTTTTCCTATTCAATACAGATTGGAACAACTCGAGGGTGAGTAAATAATGACAGACATTTTTTTTTTCATTGAACTGTCTCTTAATTGTTCACCCAAAAATGACAATTCCATCTTTATTTACTCTCCCTCACGTTGTTCTAAACCTGCATAAATTGAATTGTTCCGATGAACAAAAAGGAAAGATATTTGGAAGAATGTCAGTAACCAAACCGATCTCATCCTCCATTTACTGCCATAGTAGGAAAAATAAATACCACGGGAGTCAATGGGGGATGAGATCTATCAGGTTACTGACATTCCAAATATCTTCCTTTTTGTTACGCAGAACAAAACAATTTATACAGGTTTGGGACAATCTGTGGGTGAGTAAATGATGAAACAAAAAATCATTTTTGGGTGAATTTTTCCTTTAAGACTACATCATGTTGGACACAGCATTAAACCGATGAGGGAACTGTTAACTGCCTTTTCTGGATGATCTGAAAATGAGTCTATATTACAAGCTTAAAAAAATTAATGAAAAAGCACCAGTTATTAGTGAATTAACAAAACAAGTTTATCAAATGAGAAGCGATTGCAGAAGATGGATTCAAGAAAATAAATAAAATGAGGCTTAAAGGAACGAGAGGACGCAAGAATTTATCCTCACATATCCCAGCGGAGTTTCCTCTGTAGAAGGGAATAAATGGTCATTGGGACACAATGATGACGAGACAGAGAAAAGAGAGAAAGAGAGAAAAGAACACGACCTGATTAAAGTCGATAAAGACCAGAAACAACAGTAACACAGACGCAGGCAACATGAGCTCGGGTTTGGATTATGTCAATGGTTTTGAACTCTGAGGTGCTTCTTGCCGAAAAATTAATTTGTAATGATAATGACTGAATGTACATTATTAAAACCACTGAAATAGCCCCTGGCCCGTGTTAGCAGCAGCCATCAGAAGAAAACACAGTGAAGACAAAGACAAAAGTACAAAGTTCGACCATGGTGATGTTTTTGATGTTTCAAATCTTTTTGTATAACCCTGATACCTTTAGATTTCTCATTTAACTATTACATTTTGTTTCAACAAACGTAAGTAATGTAGTTGTGCATATCAAACACTGCAACCAGACGACACTTAACACTTTTGTCTTCAACTGCACATCTGCAGGTTTGAGGGAAAAAAGGAGAGAGATGAAGGACAGGATTGAAAGACTGTAGGAGAAAGAGATGAGACAGGATGGGCAAATAGCAGCCGTACCTCACTGTGATTTCACGCTGGGATGGTTAGAGCATTCGGTCGAGGGTTTAGCGAGTATTTCATTACAAATACGCACGGGAGGAGAATAAAATAAGAAAAGAAAAACAGACAAACTCATGAAATGAGATATCCACTGAGAGAAGCCATTCCAAACAGTTAGCCCCCCACCCTCTCCATGGTATACCGGCAAAATATTTCCTACGTTTAACCTGAAACAATCACATGCTTGTATTTTCCCCATTATATTTTAATGCCTCTCGTATCTCCAAAAATTCGAAATAAAAATGCTACAGGCTGTGATTTAACAGTCGTTATCAGCACATTCATCGTCACTGGGTGACTGTGGAATGATGGGATGCCTCATATACCACATAGACAGACACTAAATTTTACAAAGCTTTGGAGGTTATCCATTTACGTACTTTTATAACTGCAGCAAAACTTGATGCTGCTTTAAAAAAAAGATATTATTCAGATCGGTCTCAAGATCTGAAGTATTAATTGGATTGAAAACTTTCACCGTGACCTCTACGCGATGACAAACCCTGATGTGTCTCTACGGGTTTAGAGTATGATATCTTCGGTAGAGAAGTACATGGGTCATTAGTCTAACAGATCCATGATTTCTCACTGTGATCAATCAAGTGACGACACAAAATGCATTTCCCCCCATATATTATGTTGACATTTCAACCATTTCTGTGCCACATATTAAGACATGAACGTATGCTGAGTGACGGGCTGTCATGAGCATCAATGCTAATGTTTTTTGCTTTATATGGATGCTCGCTTTTTCTGATACCAAATGGCATCCATGTATAAAAAACGTCTCTAGTTTTCTGATCAATGTGTTTTTACAAAGAAAGAGAATTTTACTTATTACATTAAATATGTAGTTCACTATAAAATAAATATTTCATGATAATTCCTTCACCCACATGTCATACAATCTGTGTGTTTATTTCTTCTGTCGAAAACAAATTGAGGCTTCCGATGAAAGCTTTCTAGGGTTCTTTCCCATTTAAAGTACTTAAACGGGGGGCAGTTGGTTAAGGTTGAAATTTCAGTTTCATTGCAGCTTCAAAAGAATATAAACGACACCTGCCGATGAATAGCGAGCCACAGAGATGACGTGTTTTTGTAGGCCAACCCGGAAGTTAGCGCTGCAGTGGTTCCCTCGACTGAAAACCTTTGCATTTTTCCCATAGACTTTTGGAAGATCGCAAAAGGCTCTGTGATTAAAGGTTTATGATGTTTAGACGTCTTTACAAATGAACACAACCTTGGTTACTTTTGATGCCGAAGAACAATCGCCAGAAGTAAAAAGCTACCATGATGCTATAAACAGACTCCACTCGATATCAATGTCACCACCACCAAGCCTCCGACAACTCTTTCAAACTTTATTAAAAATGTGTTCCCTGGTAAGTATTTACTCTGTGAATAAATCCGCATCTATGTTTTTAGAGATGTGTGCATTATTTAAGATTAATATCCATGGTGACGTCTAATATCCCCGCCAACGGAAGTAGTACCTTTTAGCAACTTGTTAGCAACCGCCGTTTATAAGACACAATCAGGCTTTATAAAATCCAGAGCGGGTCATACCTGGTGTGTTTTATATCATAGAATAAAAAGTGAAATATTTCTAGCTTTTGTTAACCACCGACCTTATTTCAGGCGATTTACCAAAAACACATAAAAAAAACATCGATTTTGTGGCGATGGAACCAGAAGTCCTAAAATGCTAACTCGCTTCCGGGTTTGCATACAAAAATACGTCATCTCTGCGGCTCCCTATAAGGGTGTTGTCTAACAAACCGATTTGGTTTGACTTTTTAGTTCCATACCATCGTATGAAGTAAAAATAAAATTGTGGGCGGTCAAAAGTGACCAAAGAGTTAAGGAAGAAAAGAGGTTGCACACTAATGTTAATAGATACTGGTTATAAACGGACTACTCTTTTCTAAACTAACCAACTAAAAACTGAACACGTATAATAAAATGCTTTTTTGGAGCCTAGCTTTGCAAGAGCTACAAATAGCTTCTTAAATTAAAAGATGTATTCAAAATAAGGATTAAGACAGCTGGCCTGACCATGTTTTATTATCAAATCTCCTTAGATGTGGCAGCGGCAAAAACTAAACAGCCACAAGCTGGAGCCCTTATGACTACGTTCACACTGCAAGCCTTAATGCTCAATTCCGATTTCTGGCTCAGATCAGATTTTTTGTTAGGCTGTTCACACTATTTTTAAAATGTGGCCAATATCAGATTCCAGTGTGAACTTGTGATGATTATAAACTGATTCGCATGCGCAAAACAACAACAACACACAGCACAGAACACACCTATAGCTTATGTTTTAACACCGTGTCTACACACACATCACACCGTATCCAGTGGCAAAATTTCTTATTAAAATGGATTCTAGTCATTTGTTGCATCGCATCGTACGGCTCCTGTGGGGTGTAGACAGTGCAACGGTTTATGTTTATAATCTCATGCTTACCAAGCAACTTCCGTCAACAGAATGGCGCGTGAAGCTTTAAATCACCGCAGAATCTGATTTTGGTGGCAGTGTGAACGTAGTCTATGAGGGCTGCGCTACATTTCCATTAAAAGCATTGTGTAATTGTAATGATAGTGGCTGTTCCAAAGCAAAGCATACTTAAACACTGTAAACCCAAATGCTTAAAATAAACAAACAGATTAAGTAATGTTAACTTAATTTTATAAAATAATTTAAGTTCCTGAAACACATTTTTACTTTTGAATAAAGTATAATGATTATTTTGATTAACTTGAACTTTTGAAAAACTCAAAAAAAAAAGTGTTGCTCCTTGTTCAATTTACTCAATTGAAACATTAATTCAACAATTTGTCGAGAAGGATTTCCAATTCCCAGCATGCTTTGCGACAGACTGCATTAGCAGAGTATATTATAAAATATGATTACTTTTTTCTGTAAAGTTAAAGACTTGTAAGTGTTTAACGTTCACTTATCTTGGATATTTAGAAGAGTTATATTTTTCAGTTTTGAGGTCACCATTGTTCAGAAGAGTGGTGATTGTGCTTCGGCTGTGGGAGGTTACCAGTGACAATAACTGTGCTAATGCCAGTTCTGATACCAGTCTCTTCTTGCTCATTTTGGGTTGCATAAGTCAAGGTGTTTGATTTATGCACATAAATCAAAATTTGAAGATTCTTCTTACTTAAACCGAGAACTTCTTAAACTCAACGAGTCGCCTTAGTTTTTTTGAGTATTGCTGACTTATCCGGGTTTACAGTGTACCATGGTATGGGCTTCAAATGCAAACACATGCAACATTTGTGTGTGCATCAGGAGCATGTGGATAACAGCATCAGACCTGCCAACCTTGGAATATTTTTTTGAGTACCATCAGCCGAAGAGACAGAACACAAGTTTTTAACACATACTTTTTTCACAACCAATAAGTTATATCACATTTTTGAATATAACTTTTCTTATTGAAGTATTTAAATTTAGGAAACATTGTGTATATTGTGTGTGTGTGTGTGTAAAAATAATCTTCATTGAGCATCAATGACATTTACTTGCACTGGCACTTGCTCTTGACTGCTTTGTTTCATAGGTCGCTGATTTGGAGAGTGCTGTTATACATATCATAAAAAAGTACAGCTTTTGCAGCACCAAAACAAGTATTATTTATCTAATAAAGATAGAATAATATGGCTATTTTTATTGTTTGTTTAAAAGCAAAGGGAATGTTTTCTCATTTAATAAATGTTCATATATTCAATAAAGAAAATATTATGGGGTGTACCTGAAGCCTTCTTATTGTGATTATCACAAATGATTTATGCCAGCTGGCAACATTATCAAAAAATGCAGGTGGGAAAAGAATGAATAATATACACACATCCTAAAATGGGCAGAATCACAAATGTGTTCTGTTTAATAAAAAATATAGGCCTTCCTAAAGCCACTATTTTACCTGTGGCTCCCTGATGGCTGACATCAAATATCATAATGCAAAATGCATGATTTAGCTGTTTTGATGGGCGGAGACACTGCCATTGCTGCTGATACACTTTTAGGAACTGCTGTGGGGCATGGGCTCGTTTCTTTTTTAGGTGGTCTGCTGCTTTCTCCCTCCCTGTCTGTGGTCCTCATCTGATGTCATTTTTTGCCGCAACTCATGCACACACACACACACGCACGAACAAACACCTCTTGGTAACTTTCTATGCTGCTCACATGCACTTTTCCAGCCTACCATAATCTACTTTAATAATTATATACTTGATTAAATTAGTAATCTCAAAAGTTTGCATATGACGTTCTATTTTATTGACAATTATCGAGAGCTCGATTTTGCAGAGCGCATTCAATCGGCTCCGCTGTCAGGCGAATTCCCTTTACTGAAAGCGAACGGCGCCAGGACGCTTTTTTATGTGACCAAAACTTGATGCTCTCTCGCAGAAATAAGTGCACGTTATTGAGTGAGAAGCCACCAGCGCAATCGCCGCCTATGGTACTTGGTAAAATCATAGTAACTTTTTGTGAGCGCTCATTTATAAATCATAAATACTGTTAGCGCATCTTGCGGGCAAGTGCACATTATCAAATGAGCCCGCAAGATCATCGACAGCATAGGATTAAGCCAATTCAATATTTCAACTTTCCACATCCACCGATCAGTTTACCTCAGAGCTCAGAAGACGTCTTCGTTTAAAACAGTGCGTCAGAACGTGTGGGTGGAAGGGGATCACGCGAGATTTTGCGGTTCTGCCGATTTGCTGACTCTTGTTATTGATTGATAGGCCATAGGACGTGTCAATCATCGCTGCATTCTATTTGTGGGAAGAACTCAGTGCTATGATTGGACATATTCTTCTTTGCTATGCTTGTTTTGAGTACTGCACGCAGCAGAGGCGCCATCAGGTTTTTGCGTAGTTTAGAGTGACAAATCGTACCAGCGTACTTTGAGGTCAAAATGCGTACCTGCTACGCAAAATGCGTACAGGTTGGCAGGTCTGCAGCATGCATGTTTGTCAGTCTCAGTAATTCATTGTGCAAAGACCTTTTAGCCACTCTTATTTAATGTCATGAACACATGTTCATCACCTACCGTTTCAAGCTGACTGTGGACGTGCTGAACAATCAGATCCAAAGCTACAAAGTTCTCACCACCTGGAGAAACAATGGATCATTCATTCATTTTGACAATTCAATGCATTAAAGGATTTTTTCTTAAAGAAATATGGCACCCTTAAATAAAAACTATGTAATTGTTTATTTTTTCAAAACTTGTATATGACTCTTTCTTCTGTGAAACACAAGTAAAGATATTATGAGAAATGTCTCATTGGTTTTGTGTCCATACATGACATTCAATAGGGCCAATGTTTGATTCTTCAAAATATATTCTTTTGTGTTCTGCACAAGAAAGCAAGTCATGATGTTATAAAAGATTATGAAATGGTTTTGAGAACTACACCTACCTCTTGGAACCACAATATCTGCAACCTGCACAGTGGGCTCGATGTACTGCTCAAACGCTGGCTTGACAAACTTGTTGTACTGTTTAATGACACCTGCGATGTCACGCCCGCGCACTGTAATGTCCCTTTTCAGTCGCCTGACCAGCCGGATATCTGAGTCAGTGTCCACAAACACCTTCATGTCTAGCAGCTGAATGATGTAAAGCCAAATGTAAAGACAAAATAACATGTTATATGGGTGCAGGGATGCATCTGGATGTGGGCTAGAGTATTTATCAGAATAATGACTATTGACAGACTATTTTTCTATGGCAAGAGTCGCATAACAGTTTCTCAAACAGGAAAACAGACGCATACAGTTTTGCATCAACATGACAATAAATAAATGATTATATTCATGTTTTTCAAGTGTAGATTATTTTTAAGTTTTTATTGAAACTGAACATAAAGATGAAACCTTGGTAACCTCTGGTACAAAAAACACCTGACATCAGTATAGATCTTACTGCTAACTCTACAGGGTCACTAAGAAAACATATCTCAGATCTTTAAACAAAGCAAACGCGTCAGTTCACTTAGTAAAAAATAAGTTCAGTAAAAACAAAGTCAAGATCAATTACTGCAATGAAGTGCGGGCAGAAAAGCAACAAGCCAAGACATACATACTGCCAGACCTGACACTGTCACTGAAAACAGATTTTATTCAATGGCCCGACAAGACAGACCGAAAGCATTAAATCTTCGAGTAACGATAAACAATCCAATTCTTTTAAACAGCAGTGCCAGCTATCCTGCCGTAACTCACAAGACTTTGTGTGCAGGAGTGCGAGAAATGTGTATGAATGGGTTGAAAGGTCACGTGTATATCAACTTTAGAGGACAGAGACTCGTTCATCATCCTTTCTTAACAAACATATCTCAAAAGGGAAAGTACAGCTGTAAGCGTTTGCCGTATTCACGAACCCTGCCACAAGAAAAACGTTAAAAACCGAGCCCTTGGTTAGGTGACGGACACCATCTTCCGTTTGTCGTCCCGCGTCACCTCTGCTGCATTCCGCTCGTAAATCATTTCGGGCCGAACTGCTTTGCCAATGCACACACAGTAGCTCCTATTTTAATTCGTATGGATTTCTGTGCGGGGAAGGATCGAAACCCGGCAATGGGAGCCGTCAACGGCAGCGGAGATAAACGCCGCCTGCTCGCTTCCCCCTGCCGGCCCTCACCTTCAGCATCAAAGAAAGAGTCACCTACATTGTGTGAAGGGAAACGACAAAATGTTGCAGAGAACAACAAGAATATGTAAACGCAGCGGTTAGAGTTAGCAGATTTCTTTGTAGCCTGATTGGTGTGGGCAAGATATTGGTCCAGGCTACAGGAAGTGGCTTTAATATGTCTTTCCTTCATCCAGAGTTGCTGATGTTCTTTCAGATGATGGAAGCGAAGACTAGAACTCATTATGCACTAACCATTAACCCTGATCATGAGTATGTAGAGCTGCTGAAACACACAAAGACTACAGAGCAGAGAGGAAATCTCATCTACTGGCTGTGGTTGTGGGAATGAGATCCATTAGTCAAAGAAAAGAGAATTAGACGGTTAAACTGGTGACGGTTGAATAGACATTTGAATTTTAATTAAACTTAGAATGTAAAAAACAGATGAACATTAAGACACCCAAGAACCAAACGCTGTTAACGTGTGATATTATTGTGATATTTCATTGCATAAAGTAATTTTAATGGCTCGAACCTTATTGTTAAGTGATGCCACATTACAAAAGTGCTTACAAGAAAGGTGCCAACAATAAAAATAGGAAAATGAATAAAATAACTGATAATCTGAATGTTTTCTTAACTAACAATATTTTGATCATGTTACAGAGATGTGCTTTGTAAAATCATAGTCATCACACTCAATGACTGCTTTTTAATTTAATTTTAATATATTTCTCATTTAGCAATAACAAAAAATTATAATTTCTTATTTTGATTTCGAGGTGAACTATTGGTACTCTTCATGAGTCTATACATTCAAAAGCAGTGCCACCTATTGGATAACAGAACTGCCTTATATAATCTTCCCATGACTCCCTCTCTCTCACCTAATACGCTCCTTGTCTCGTCACTCAGCATCCATCACTTTTTCTCTGGGACTTTAATTCCCCTCTCTCTCTTATCATTACACACCGATCTGTTCTCATTTGACCTCATCTTTAACTACGCCTCCATTCATCTCTCTCTGTTCTAGAACTCCCATCATGCTCAACATTTCAGTCTATGAAGTTTTTAATTGTTCTTCATCTCTTTCCATCTTCCCCGAAAGCCCTTGGTGAAATCACAAACGGTTAGGAATATGTTGTGACAAGAATGAGACTTACCTTTAAAAGCTCTTTGTTGGCAAAGGCCAAAATTCCCTCGAAAATCACAACATTGGCCCCGTAAACTGTTTTCTGCAAAGTGCAAACAATAAAAAAAATACTGTTATACTTACTGGACTGCAAAAATGTAACTGATCATGCATTACATTTTTACCAATGCATTATTAAATATGCAACGTAATGGAATGAAATAATGACAGCTGAGAGACAGAAAATAGATACAACACAAATATACTAATGAACTGTTAGCCAACCAGCAAGCTTTCTTTAAAGATATTTTTGCTGTAACTGTAATTTCATGCCCATCAAACCATACACCTGATGACTCAAATATGATTTTAAACTCAATCTGAAGTGAATGTATTGAGAGACTGGAAGTGTTCAGTCACGCGTTTTCTCCGCGCTCTTCTGCTTCAGAACAGGAGAACCCTGATGGTGTCACGATCCCATTAAAACAGACCCACAAGCGTGAGGCTCGTTGTCAATGGCTGTTCAGTCTCTGTATTGACCAGCACATGTCCGAGATCTTCAATTATCATCGACAATCATTAACATTACGACCCCTATAAATACTGAATCACGCATACACTTCACATTTAAGTCATGCAATCCATGAACAATCATAAACACGATTAAATGAACAGCAGCATTGCGGGTACTGCGGCCGCTTTCTTTCAGGCATGAAATTGCAGGTTGCAGCTGTGACATTATAAATGCAATTCTTAACAAATTCATGACATGACAATGTAAGATCTATTTCTTTTTGAGCTTGTGCTTTTGAAATTTCTTACAAAAGAGTGAGGATGGAATTGCAGTTGTGTTAAAATACAGTATACAGGTGATTCAGAAAAAGCTGTTTCAGTGGGCTTGTACGCTAACCAGGTTTAGACAGACGTTAAAAAACATGGCAATCTCTGTGATATTGAACGATGCTGAGGGTAATGTTTTTGTGCTTGCAATGTTCTTCTGTCACACCGTGGAACAGCCTATTTTACAAATATCAATGCCAAACACATGTTGACACGCTCACAAGCATACACGCATGTGCACACTTACCCACTCCTTACGACGATTGTGGGTTGCAAAGTCATAAACTGGCACTTTGATGCTCTTGCCCTTCTTTAGTTTCCTTAACACAGTAATCAGCAGCTCGAAATCAAAAGCATCGGGATGATCAAAGTTGTACTCGTTCTTAGCCGCCAACTCTTGCTCCTCTTGATTCAAAACCTGCAAGACGACAACAACGAAATATAAGTAAATTCTACACAGACATGATACAACTTAATTTATAAATATAAAATATAAATATAATACAACTTCTGAATTTTATCAATATTGGTGCAGTGTTATATTGCTAGTTTTTATTTTTGCATCAACGATTTATCACAACCAGAATAAAAGTCTGTGTATGCATAATATATGTCTGTGCACTGTGCATATTCATTTTGTATTTATAAACACGTACATTTATATTAAGAAGATATTTAAAGAAAAATTATAATCGAATAATAGTTTATATATATAATAGTTTATATATATATATATATGCATATTAATAATATGCATATTAATCATGTTTTTATAAATACAAACACATACACATGTATACATATTTAGGAAATATTTACATGCGTTTATTTATATTTACCAACAATTGAAAATAAATATATATATGTATTTTTCTTAAATATATGCATGTGTATGTGTTAATAAATACAAAATTATTATGCACAGCACACATTAATCATATATTGTGTAAACACAAACTTTTATTCTGGATGCGATTAATCGCGATTAATCTTTTGATGGCCCTAATATATATATTATATAAATATTATTATATAAATGCCAACGTTTCTTAATACACACATGTATCTCCAGAATAAATATGCACATTATTATGTAAACACACACTTTTATTCTGAATGCGATTAACCGTTGAACAGCCCTAAAATGAAGATAATAATCAGTTTAGGAAATACAAACTGGATTCAATCTCCTCCTCTAATCTTAGAAACACTGTCACTACAAACTAAATATCACGGCTTTCACATATTCAGGCAATCTCGTGCCATATTCACACAGACGTCCCTCCACAGAGAGAACCAGACTGACTGACTGAAGCACTTAATTAGAGCACTAATAAACCGGAGGATACGTCATTAAATCAAATAAGGATTAATGACTACAGTTTACAGCCTTTAAACACGCGAGAGCAAATTATATCAACTCTTCAATGGTTTCAACACATGAAGAACTTCCATTTGAAGCTGTTCAATGGCACAGCCATGTGCAAGTGTCAGCAGAAGAAATGCCATTGAGAAAAATGGGTTGGATTTGGCCCAAGCTTCCACATTTCTTTAAATCAATTACCTTGTAGAATGAGTCCATGGAGAGCAGAACAACCCAAGGAACATCTAGAGCCTCTATGATCTTATTGGCCACAGTGGTTTTCCCAGAGGCGCTACCTCCGCACAGACCTGCAGAACACACCAGAAGCAAACATGTCAACAAACTGCTGCTTGTTTCAAGTGCGAATAGAGGAAGACAAAAATAGAGGAGGCACCTCTTATCTATCATCAATGGTCGGCCTAGGCTTGTTTTTAGCATGCTGAGAAACAGGTAGAACATGTTTCATGATTGACTAAGTGTCACAGTAAGGGTTAAAACGTTGATCTCTGGGTGCCTACATGTAGATTTGCACATCCCTAATAATTCATATTTGTCTAAGGGATTTTTCACCCAACAATGAAAATTCATTGTTATAATAAACTTGTGTGATTCTCTCTCTTCTGCAGAACACAAAAGAAGATATTTTTAATAACGTTGGTAACCAAACAACCCATTTCCCTTCAACCCAATATCTTCTTTGTGTTCCACAGAAAAAAGGATCTTATACAGGTTATGAAAGGCTTGAGGATGAATAAATGATTTCGGTTGAACTACGCCTTCAACCGAAAAAAAATACAACGTAGACAGTCTACGATGCTGACACACATTTTTGGATACTAAAGTTTCAGATAGATCCCCAGTATAAAGGGTCATAAAGGAAGAGAGACATCAGATATAAAAATGAGATGATACCACTGAGAATTACAAAAAGCCTGATGTTGTTGTGTAGACTAAAGTTCGTAAAACTGCCCCCTTGCATCTGACCTCTGTTAAGAGAAGATCATTCCACATGAATGGATGTGTTCGTTTTGTTCTCAAAAGCGAGCGATCAGGCAACGGCAGCCACACCGGACCTTTTTTAACAGGAATAATTGACTGGAGCACATCCAAGTGTGAAATTGTAACCCGCACGACAGGCTCTCTGTGAGTAATGGACTGCATGCTAATAACCTCACAGCTCGGCTCCGGGAGCGCTGGTGTCAGATTAACAGACTGAAACTAAAGTGTAATCCTTTGGGCTTGAAACACTATGGGTTTGTCCTCTGTGGAAGTTTCACAAAAATATTGAAACCATACTTTTAGATATACTTCATTTTCTCTTTTAAGTCTCAAACTATGGGCAAGCGAATTCAAAGTTCTTTAAACGGAACAAAGACATGGACTGAAGACTTCGTGTATAGCCCATTTATGCATTTTTATAATTTTACGGTGATGATTCAATAAAAACCATCCCTAAATTATTTTACAGTCTCCCATTGGTTGACCAAACACCCTAAGTTCAAGCTCACCTTCTCCTGAGCAACAATACCAACCCATGCCAATAATAAACCAATAGCAAGAATAACATTTAAAGCGTTCAAAAGTTTTAAACGCATTCATATCATACCGATGACAAAAGCTTCTTTAAAGGTGGTCCCAGTAACGTTATACCAGGGTGGACGTCCCGCGGTGTATATTGTCCTTTTATCTGTCCTCAGAAGCGGAGGCTCCGTTTTGCTCTGGCTGGTGCTCCGTTTCCGTGGTGACAAAGAGGGGGTGAGGGGACATCTATGTTCCATCAGGCCATCGAGAGAATCCTCGCTACTGCCACGAAATTAAAAGAACAAGATTTTTTTTTTTATACATTGTGCCTTCAAAAAAAGTTTAAACTCAATACAAATTTGCTTTGGCATCTTTTCACAGATGTTGACGTTTGTAAACAGACGTTCTTACATTATACAATCATTGTTGGAGTGTCCACACTGCCATCAGATATGCCTTTAAAATCATAAAACAACCCCATCTGACCTGAGCAAAGCAAAGCTATTCCGCGCTGTTTCACAGAGAGCTCAAAGGGAATCCATGTCTTTATAAACCCCTCATAAAAAGCTGCTCACATGATCACTTCTGTTAGTGTGGAAGAGGGACTAGAGACCTTTCTCCAGATCCTGTCCAGGAAACCACACATATGCTCAGCTGAACCTGGAGCTTCATTTGAGTAAGGCTCTCATCATATGGACAGGGACTGGACACTCACTGGTGCTAATGGAGGACTGAAGTTTGTTATTGTGAAGGTGATACAATAAAAAGGCCGTTTCGAGATGTGTGATCCGGGATGTTTGCTTTGATGCACAGACCAGGTTTACAGAGATGAATACAAACACCAAATAGAGATTATGTGGCTTAGCCTGTGACATGTGAGGTATTTTTGTATTGGGCAACAAAAACAGCCAATAAAATATGAGCAATTGAAATGCATGTGAATGTTACAGATTTTACATATAACTCTGCTTTAAAATATAATAGCAAGTTTTTTTATTGACAAAAATACTGGAGTAAAAAAACATCACAGAAATGGTTAACTTATATCGGAACTGTTTTGTTTCAATGTAATGTGATCTCTGGTGGAGGGGAACAAAAGCACTACCAAATTCTACTGAAATAACATCCTAAATAAAGGAATTTTGTAATGGTTTTAATAGTAGCAGGTTCATAATAAAGTGTGTAATGAAAACCGTTAGAATTTGTATTGTTTTGTTTTCAACAGGGTTTTACGTTACAGCAGATACGCCGTCGTCGACCAATCGAAAGCACGTATTATATTCTTCCTATTTTGTATATTGCAGATATAATTGGACAAAATAAGCCCCACGTTTCACTCGGAAAAACCACATCAAATCCATTCAGTACGCTGCAGTACTGCTGCTGGCTAAACTGACACTTGTATCAAAGGACTTTTGTTATCGGACAGACTGTACGTCAACTGAGCGTATTCCACACCCGATGCACTCACCTGTCTGATCTGGACATGGAATGGTCGTCCTCACCTCCCTCTTCTTTCTGCTGCACCTCAACATCAGTTTGGCTCATAGTCATCGCCATGTTTTGTGCAACGAACGTGCGAAAACACACGCATGTCCGGAAGTGACCGATTGCAGAACCGCTGAACCATACGTCGCAGCAGCGCCATGGCAGCAGTCTTATGCCGGGAGTGGGCGGGGTCACAGTCTCAGATCGGAAGTGGGCGAAAGTAGTTATAAAGAGTACACGGTGAAAAGTTGTTTTTGTGTAGTTAATCGATTTTTGTTGGATTATGTGACGCTGATTGAGGAAGACCAGAAAAAAAGTCCTTCTCTAGGTTTCACAGGCAGAAACGAATGATGTGACTCTGCTGGCCAAAGAGCCTGTCATGTTTCGCTTTGAATTTAAGGGTGATAACGGTATATGGACAATTTCCTTAATGAGTGTCTGGACAAAACATGCCTCAGGATTAATTGCATGTTTTAAGAATTTTGATTTATTTTAAATTACCATTTAATCTAATTTAATTAGGTTTCATTTTTATTGTTAAATGTGTGCCTTCCGTGCTATAACTTTTGTTTGATGTTGTAATATTAGTTTATGTTTTGTAGTGTAGTACATGGTATTATGTACTATGAGAAATTAGTTGATATGACTGTTAAGTAAAAATATAGTTTAACTAAATAAATTTAAATGTTCTATTGCTCAATATGTGTTTTTTGTTTTAGCATTGCACTTAATTTATACTGTGTTTAAGGCCCACAATTGAATTTTTTGTTGAAGCATTATTTGTATAATACACGCGCGAACACACACACGTATTTATAAATACGTTTATACGTATACATCTTATCCATTAAACCTTTTCATTAAATACTGAATTAACATTAATAGCTTACAACGTTGAAACGCTCCACAAATCTCAGTAGTTGATAACGGTTTCCCCGCCCACTTCCGGCATGAGACTGCTGCCATGGCGCTGTTGCCTTGCGACTGCTGTGACGTATGGTTCTGCTGTTCTGCAATCAGCCGTACCTCGGCGGCGCGGGAGACAGGTGTATTGGAATCATAGGTATGCTAAGTAACATCATATGCTGCAAAAACTTTGCCAAACAAATAATCCACAGTTTACTAACAGTTGATAGTGTGGCTTTGTGATTTCAACACATAAAAATCTGTTTTTGAATGCTGAATTAATACACACTTAAAGCATTACAAAGAGGCAATACGATTTATGAGATTAGAAGCAAATATTTTACAGATATGGCAAAAAATGTTACATCTTTGTAAAGTAGCCTATCAAGTATTTTTCTTGGCTAAAACATAAAATGGGGTTGTAACGTGAACAAATACCAATTTTGTTTTAAAAACACCCCTAAGTGTAAAGAACTAGTCACTTTCTTTTAGTCTTTTTATAGCAATTCACCTTATCTTTTTGCATTGCAGCCAAAATTGCGCAGCACACTGTGAACCCTTTTAGCACCTTGTATGATTTCTACTATGGCAAAGCAGGCTCTCTTAAATATTAAAGAGGTCCCGATGACGTGGTTTGGTTGCTTTCCAATGGCAAACGTCCGTCTTTGAATATGAATGAGTTTGTAATGCCGGTGTTAAAACAGCGGAGAGTTTACCATAGTAGGATTCGTAAATTTGCTCACCGGACTGCTGAGGTTTCTGCACCACATCCGTCTGATCTCAAGTTTGCCGGCTCCGCACATACAGCATCGAAATTACAGAATGTCCAACCCTTTGTATGTCTCTGGACCTGATGCCATGGGCGCTTTTAGTCATTTCTCGTGTCCTTTGAAGATGGCTTGGAATTGTTTTAATTTTTCTGCGTAGTAAAAACCTAGACTTTCTTTTTTTTGTACAATTGGTAGGATTTTCATTCTTTTTTTACTGGACACCTAAGCTTTACAGGACCATGGATCCTCCACCGACTTCAGAGAAATCGCATCTCATCAACGAAAGAAATGCCAAAATATACTCCTTAAAACTTAACAGGTAAATATGATCATTTTAATTTAGTAAGATAATGATTTATTAATTAACTGCTCTATTCGGCAAGTTTAAAATATTTTAATAACGATTGTAACCACATGCAATAATAATAGCAATAATTTTTAAACGACTAAATTTTAGCATACAGTGATGTTTATGTTATATAATTTTTTGACACTTTAAATTCTGCGTTTCTCAGACATTTCCACAATCTTACGCAATAATTCAAAAGCCATGAATGCAAATATTATTGAGTTTAATTATTTCGATTAATAAGACTTCAAGAACGTCACATGTTCCTTCTAAAAAACACACATAACTTATGACATAAATTTAAGTCTATGAAATGCTTATAACTAAAATGAAGAGCGTTAACTATGTTTATGTTCGTATAAGGCAGAATGTTCATTTAGGTTTCACTGCAGTGGGCAGGTTTGTTTGACCAGTGCCCTTAGTAACATTTACTGAGCAAATGATTTCACATATAGCCAACATATGGAAATACACTTTGAACACAGATTAATGTATGGTTACGATATGATATGATGGCATCATCATTACAGAATTTGTCAAATACAATTATTCAAGGAGGTATTTAATATTTTTACGGAACCATTACATTTTAGATCCAGAATTGTTATTCTCGTTTTGTTTATAGCGAATAAATAACAACTTTAGAAACAAACTGCAGTGCCAGCAACATTCTGTCATCTGTATTTCTATATTTGCTTTTTTCTTACACGCTTAAAGTTTAGAGAGAAAGAACTGTTTCAGCACCATGGACAGATACACTGGAGTTGTCGATATAAAAAACTACAAAAATTCAAACTTGTATTTATACAGGGGTACATATATTTAAACTACAGATATCACGATTGATTATCAGGCACCTGGTGGAAAGATATTTTATTTTTAAACTCGAAGGATTAAAAATCATTGGTGCATTATGCCTGGATTACAGTCAAATTCGACTACTGTTGCATCGAAAATTCGTTGAATATGAATAACAAAACCATTTGCGATGGACCGTGTCAAAGCATGCCTGCATATAACATAATAATGTATTTTAATGAAGTAAACTGTTACATTTTTATATATAAACTATTTTAAAATAAATTCGCTTAGGCTACTGAAAGTACACATTTTTTAAAATCCGATATTTAGCAATAGGACAATTTTCACATTGAGCCACAGAAGAGAATTTGCAGAATTGGTAACTATGCGACATAAATAATACATGTTCAGCAAGAGATAACCACTGTGCAGATGAAGATATATTTTAGTTCGGCCTATATTGCAGTTATGTTGTGCAGTGGATTGCAACCGTTTTGCATTAATTAGATTTTGTAAAGCAAAGATAGAAGGTTTTTAGTTTGGTGACGCATTCATTAAAATATTGCTATTTGGAGCGTCACCTGTTGAGGGACATTAAACAGGGTTGAGGGACATTAAACAAGGCTAACGGACACAGTGCTTGTCCGAAAAGTCATTATAAGAATTAAACCGATTACCGAGTGTTAGATTTCTTGAGCGAAAAATATGCAGGGTTTGCTGCTTGTGTCTTCGAGTCAGAAGTCAGTCCTGAAACAAAGGGATTGCTCTTGATAGCTATACAGATTTAACGTGATCATTTACAGCACGCCTTTCTGCATGCATAGTCATGTAATATGTACCATTTTTTTATTTTAAAATGTTTAATTATATACACACTTGTACAGCGACTGGTATCTCTCATCTAAAAAAACAGTTCAGACATAGTCCTGAAAACACGCAAGGCACATAAAGGTTACTTTTCAGTTCTATTTACAGATAAAATAAACATGCAAATTCTTAAACCAAGTGCATGATTTTAAAGTGCCCATGGCCATGATTTCACGCACTGCTGCATTGCCACAGGTCTGACAGCATGATTCAGTCGGAGCAGATGAGGCTCTGAGATGCATATTGCTTTACGTCTGACAAATATTTTATTAATGTCTATTAGTATTTGGGTTACCCAAAAATTAAGATAACTGTACGAATAGAGAGGATTCTTGTAACAATTAATGTACATTTGTTGCTGTACTTCTAACATAGTGCAACAGAGTTTCAATGTGGGGTTGGTTATGCTATTATGTATTTTGTAATGACGTAATAATTTGCGCACGTATTAATTTCGCACATAATTAAAAAGAACTTGTTCAGTGCAATGTAATCAAAGACAGAAATTTGGGTGTCAGAAAGCACAGCAGCGTATCATGTCTTTGTCCCGGTGGGGAGATTAAACAGACGTGTGTTCCACTCTGCGCGTCCTTTCAGCTGCAGCGCGCGTGTGATGCAGTACTGATCTTCTCATGCGCGTCGAGATGGCGCGTCACGCCCCATTAGTCCCATCATCGCGTCTCTCTCATCAACACACAAGACAGAAGAGCGGCTGAGCCCAAAACGGCCATGTCAGCAGATTCAATCTCAGTCTGGTCTGTGTAATGACACGAGAAAGACCTGACCGCTTGCTTCTCAAGCAAAGCATCAGATACAAAGCAGTTTATTTGAATGTTACTTGTATGGATATGCAGTTCTAAAATGTACAGTAACTTACTAAGACTCAAACAGCCAACCGTGCTATAAACATTAGAAATTGAATGGATTTAATGGTTTTAATGGGAATTATGGCTTGATTAGAAAGTATGGTCTTTGTGGCTCTAAGGCAATATGTCTGGTGGAACGTTATCTGGTGGATGAGAACCAATAGAACACCATTAAATCTACTAGAATAAGGTCCGACATTGCATGTTCACATACACACAGTCACTTTAAAACTTTGAGCTGAGCTTCTTTACAGTGAACCTCTGTTAATTTTGCATTATCTGATAACTGCATGCACTCTGCAGTGAAAACTCAGGTTCCAAAGAAAGTTGTCCAGATCTGCCTATGGGAAATGGTGATGTGGCCGGTGCTATCGAGATGAAGAGGCCAGTTGGAAGTCATTGCCATGGGAATAAAGCAGTCCATGAGGAGAGCCCCGAAAAACTCCTCGCAAAGAAGAAACTGTACATCGCCTCCGTAGTCTGTCTGGTGTTCATGATCGGAGAGGTCATAGGTAAGAACTTTGATCCTTTTAAGATACAGAAATAGCCTAAATGCAGCAAAATGTAATATATTGAAAAATAATTCCAAACAAGGAACGGCTCATTGAGTTTCGGTTATAAAACTTGCAGTTTAAGTATAGTTTTTGACAGGATAGATTCTTTGTTTGCATTGCACCACTGTAAGCATTAAGCAATTTGCCATGTAGTGTAAAAATCATTTTAAATGCTGGACCTCAACCAATCTTTGTTCTATTAAACTGTGATAAGCAGACATTTTCAGGATTTTGTTTAGCCCGTACAGCACTTTTTTTGTTCAAGTCAGCATTCACAATGCAGAGACGTACTTGAAAATAATTATGAGTCTTCCAATCTTTTTGAGCTATGGGACACATTTGCTGTGTAAGCACAAACATCACACAAACAATGTTTTACAAAAAGACTTACAAAAGGATTACTTTCAGAAAAAATGTAAATGAATAATGTTTACCACCGCTTTTCTTTTGACACAGGTGGTTATCTAGCACACAGTCTGGCCATTATGACCGATGCAGCTCACCTTCTGACAGATTTAGGCAGTATGATGGTCAGTCTTTTCTCCCTGTGGATCTCCTCAAGACCACCAACCAAAAAAATGAACTTTGGATGGCACAGATCCGGTGAGACCAGTCTAGAGTGTCCGCCAGATTCAACCCTGAATCTAACGTTGTTTTTAAGTTTTGAAAACATTTTGAATAAGCTTTACGGTGCCATTAAGTTGTATCAGTTTAAAATATTTCTTTACTGAAAGGATATCGATTCTCCAGTTCAAATCATTTGCAGCCATGATGCTGAACCTTATTTATCTTACATGACTCGACAGAGATTCTGGGAGCACTGGTCTCTGTAATGTCTATCTGGATTGTGACTGGAGTGTTGGTTTATCTCGCCATTGAGAGGATTGTAAAAAATGACTATGAGATTGAAGGCAACGTAATGCTCATCACATCCGGCTGCGCAGTTGTGGTCAACATCATGTGAGTAGACCGAAGTCACTTTTTATACGAATAAAAAATAAAATTCATGGAAAAAAATGTCTTGTTTAATTGATATGATTTTGGTTTATGTTACAGAATGGCATATATTCTACATCATTCTACAACCTTCCACAGTCACGGTTCAGGCTACCACAAGATTGACGAGAATGGGATGAGTCCCGTGGGTCATGGCCACTCCCACAGCCTCTTGGGTAGCCATGGCAACACTAGTGTCAGAGCAGCATTTATTCACGTTTTGGGGGATTTGTTACAAAGCTTTGGAGTGATGATTGCAGCCATGATAATCTTCTTCAGGGTAAATTAATACTTTTAACACGAAGACCACAAAAAATGATGTACTTTTGACTATAGAGCTTGAATGAACAGTTTACCCAAAAATGAACCCTCACCCTCAAAGTGTTCGAAATTCCTTTGTTCTGATGAACACAGAGAAAGATATTTGGAAGAATGTTTGTAACCACACAGTTCTTGGCCACCATTGACCACCATAGTAGGAAAAATTACTTTATAAATGTCTTTGTTCTGTTGCACACAAAAGAAGATATTTTGAAGAATGTAGGACAGCCGTTCTGGGACATTTTTGACTATCATTGTCATTTTTCTTACTATGGTAGTCAATGGTGGCCAAGAGCTGTTTGGTTACAAGCATTCTGCCAAATATCTTTCTGTGTGCACCAGAACAAAGAAATTAAGAACACTTTGAGGGTGAGGGTTCATTTTTGGGTAAACTGTTCATTCACGCTCTAGAGTCAAAAATACATAAATTATTTTGTGGTCTTCGTAGGTTGTACACAGATTTGGTTATTTTAGCAATTTATGTATTTGTGGATAAATAACAGAATGTCCAAATATCTGACACATTGAAAATCTCTTTACGTCTGCTTGAGTAAATGCTCTCATTACACACCATAGACCTTGTTACTAAAATACAAATAAAAACATTTTAAAATGAGAAAAATGTTAAACAGAAGAAATGACGATACTGGATTCAGACTTTTGGACCCAAGTTTATATGTCAATAATTGAATTATATATATTTATGTAATTTTTAATATAGTGTTGAAGAACCGGTTCATTGTACCAGTTCACTGAAAAAAGAAAAAGTGATGAAGCGAAATCTTCTTGATAAGGGAGAGGACATTAAATTCTGTCTTTGGCCCCAGAAAGCGCCTCAGTGGAAAATCCTCTTTCTGACATCTGAAGTCTAATGCATATAGACACTTTGCGAAGAAGCATCTGATTCTGTTCTTCACGCCATCAGACCTTCTGTTCTCTCTCTCCACCTTCTAACGCAGCCAGAATACAAAGTAGCAGATCCCATATGCACTTTCCTCTTCTCTGTGTTCGTCCTGGCCACCACCCTTACCATTCTGAGAGACGTCTTCCACATTCTCATGGAAGGTAACTTTCACGTTTCAAACAGTTTCTCGTTGTTATGCAACATATTCATGCAGTTAGTAGTAGATTGTGTTGTCCTGGTGCACAATACAAGCTGTGGTCTATAAATCTCATGTGTCATGTGTGTCGTTCAGGGGCGCCCAGAGGTGTGGAGTTTAATTCAGTGAAGGAGGTGCTGCTGTCTCTGAAGGCTGTGAAGGCCTTGCATAGCTTAAACCTGTGGGCTCTCACCTTGGGCCACAGTCTGATTTCTGTTCACATAGCCATTGGTAAGTATATTTTTAAACATGTGTTTTCTTGTCAAATTATTATTTGTACGTTTTTATCCTGTTTGACATTGAAGAACTTTACGGGATAATAAACTACATTTTTACTTTTAAATGAAAAAACATCTTAATATCAGTCCTTTGCACATTTCCATTCATCGCCATTACATTTTATTGGGTTATACAGAATAATAAAAAAAGATTTGTACCAAAACGCTGCTGTTATTAAAATTTGAAGGGATAGTACACCCCTAATAACTTTTTTATCCTTGTGTCCAAATCTCTTTCTTCTGTGGAGCATAAGAGAAGATATTTTAAGAAATGTCTTAGTGGTTTTGTGTCCATACAATGGAAGTCAATAGGAGTTGTTTGGTTACCAACACTCTTCAAAATATTTTCTTTTGTGTTCTGCATAAGAGAGAATGCCATACAGGTTTGGAATATAATGAGAGGGGAGTAAATGATGAAATAATTTTTGAGTAAACTATCCCTTTAAACCCTCATGCTTTCACCATGTTGTCACTATTTTTCTTCTTTAAGAGGAGAATGCTGACCCTCAGAGTGTCTTAAAGGAGGCTACGGAACTTCTTCAGACCAAATTTGGCTTTCACAGCACGACCATTCAAGTGGAGCCTTATTGTGAGGACATGATCTACTGCGCCCAGTGCCAGGACCCTATGGACTAAGTTCAGCACCGGTGAGAGGAGGCTGTCTGTACAAAACGTATGCACACATATTCAGCTTCATCGAGGGTCCAAACCAGAAATGGAAACGCTGTGCAAATGTACCATCTACGATACATATCATTACGAATATGTACGTGCCAAATACATTTTCATCTAACAAAAGGCGATTTCACACTGTGCCATCTTTGGTGCACGGGCTTATGGAAGGAACAGCTTTAAAATGAAGTGGTGATGTTTAAGCTTCACGTATGCAAAGATGAAAGCACATACATTTGATAGCCGAGGCACCGCTGTGAGGTTTTTATTGCGACTTTTGCCTGGCTGGCAGCATACATTACAGCCGGAGTATACCGTAATTGCCTGTCCTGGGGCTTGCTAGGGTAAAAGATGGCTATTGACGTGACTCCCTTAAAAACAGTCATAGGGTTTGAGCCCCAGCCAGCATTGCCTCTGCTGTCCTGCTTCTCGAATCAATGTGAACGTCTGCCATGTTGTGATGCTTAAGTCCGCTCGAGTGTAATTATGGATTTTGTTGGGTATCTCTCACTAATGTCTTGTTAAGCGATATAATACTATTCACAAAAGCAAGCGGATGATTGGCTTAAGAGGACCCTGTTCTCCTTCACTGACTCTGAGAGTATACGCTATTCGTAGGTTCATTTCCATATAAAGTACAAAGACAGTGGCGCTTAAAACATTGGTCTGTTGTGTCACTTGTTTCTTCAACAGTGGGGTGTGTTAAATAAGCTTTTAGCAAGATTTGTCTGTATTTGGAATAGCATACTATTACTTATTGGGGCTTACAGGACCGCACAATATGATAAACTTATTGAAATATCACAAATGTCGCAGTGGTTAGAAGTAACAGCATGATTTTATTATTTCAATAATGAGTTATGTATTGTAAAGTTATAGGTTGAAGCAGATAGCAAAAAAACTAGTACAGTATCAGAAATAATGTTAGACATGCATGTTGGTTATGTAATTTTCCATTTTTAAATATAGTTTAGTATATTTCAAATTGATTTGTTACAAACTTTAAGCATTATTATATTGCATTTTGTTATCGCATATTGCAGTTTTCTTTAATATTGTCTAGCTCTAGTATGTGTACTATTACATACTAAGTATGTAAATATCTGCATGTGGGTAGTTGACAAATAAACCGTACCATGTGTCCTATGGTGTGACAGCAAAATTTTTGAAAACAAACGATATTCTTTTATTTTGTTAATATTTATATTTATTATATACGATAGCATAAGAGAGTTTTAGGTTTATTTGTTAACTACACGTGTACAGAATACATGCCTACTAGAATACATTGCCAGGATGTGCAGTATACAGATACCGTATCCCACAATGCAATGCATTTGACTTGAGCTTCCATTTGTAGTTTTTGGCAAATGAACAAAAGTGATAATAACCATAACTTAATGCATGATTTTAAATGCTTGAACTTGCATTAAAATAATTATTCAATTAGCAGTAAGGTGGTATTCTATTCCAAATACAGCCACGACCTGTGTGTTTCAAGAACGACGTCCGAGAAACATTTTTTGAAATCAATATTTTTTACAAGTCCATGTCGAGCTCCCCTCTGTTTTGTGAAAGCTAAAACATGCTACACAGTAAAATCAGTATGTGAAATTCCACCGAGAAATTCTGACACACATTCACATTTTGCACAGGATTTCCATCTCTGATCTCTGTGCCGCCACACTGCCGCCACGACTGTGACATTCCAGAAAAAGGTTCAACACGTTTCTCACGTCTCTGCAGTTCTCCACTCAAGTCATGGCAGTAAAATACTGTAAATCAGCGAAGCACGTGGCTTCAGAATGTCTTTTAACAATCACTTATGATATTCACTGCGGTAATATGCTTATCTGAAGAATGGTCACAAACTTCGGTGACATCTTTCATAGAGTTTTAGGAGCCCCTAAACGTGCACTACTATGGTCATAAAGTATACGTGGAACAAAATCATTGTATTACACTTTGTGTTCTAAGCTTGCGTGTACTGCTAAAATAGCTGTTGTGATTTGTCGTGACGTGGTGAAAGGGGTGAAAATATTGTTCTTACGAGTAAAGAGTTTGCTTTGCATGGTTGCTTTTGTGTTTTTCACGACTGACTGCAGTTCAGATGGCCGTTCGTAACTGACCAACCCAAGGACCTCGCAATCTCACTGAAATACCATTCAATCTTATATTTTGTCTAGATTTGTTTTGATAAAATGAATATATATTTAAAATGTGAAAAAGAGAGAGAGAGATAGAGCGGACAAATGAGAAAATGTAATGACAAATGCATAAGCGGTATATTTTTGATATTGTTAGTGGGTTGGTGTGCCAAAGTTCTGCATTTAGAGGGACCACAGTGACAAACACTGAGCTTTCAACCGGCTCCATTTTTCTACAATTTATAAAAAGTGCGACATGTTCCTGGATCAACATCCTTGTTGGCCAACGTTCGTACACCTTAAAAATGCTGGTTTGTTTCAACCCATTATTGGGTAACATCCAGAAGGGTTGGGACAAACCCAAGAATTTTAGCTATTATTAGCATAAAGTATGTTCACGACTTGTCCACCATTCAATGGATTATCAATCTATGATTTTAGGAGTATTTTATGGTAATTTACGAAAGAAACGATTTAACAAAAATGTTGAACAATACCTATAGAGCTTTTGCAGTCTTACATGTTTAGGCTAGCAAGAAATTCTCAGTGATTCATAAATTAACAGTGTGACAGAAATATAGACTATATGGACAAAATCATTGGGATGTCCCCTTTAAAAGGAACAGTTTATCCAAAAATGTAAATTCTGTTATCATTTACTCCACCCCCAGAGTTGTTTCAAATCTGTATACATTTCTTTGTTCGTTTGAACACAGAGAAAGATATTTGGATGAATGCTTGTGTTTTTGCCCACCATTGACTACCATAGTAGGAAAAATGACAATGGTGCCCCAGAACTGTTGGCTTTCCTAAATCCTTCAAAATATCTCCTTTTGTGTTCAACAGAACACAGAAATTGACAAGGACATTTTTCTTACTATGGTATGAAACTTTATGAAGACTAGTCAAGTTCCTGATCAAACGGTTGCTATAAAATTAGAAGCACACAATTCTCTAGATCAGCATATCATAATATGCTGTATAGCATTATGATTTGTGCTCACGGAAATGACTTAAGTTGTAAAAACCTGTATTAGAAGGGGGCGTCCCAATACTTTTGTCCATACTGGGATGTATCTTGTAAATATCACTATACAAAAACTTAATAGACATGATTTAAAAGTGGTAACACCTTCCTAGTATTATTTGTTAGAATATGAAGAACGTTTGAGGGCCCAATTTGAATATTGTAGAAAATAGATTTATGCGACTTAAGACTGCAAAACTGATAGCTGATGGTGCTCTGTTGGTCATGTTTTTCACACATTCTGTATTTTTGTGTCATACGACATTAATGTTGTTCTGTAAAACCTGTAAATAACCTACGTGGTCATTTTTGTGTGCCTCAGATTTGTGGATGTATAAATTTGCTTCCTATATAAATATCTGTCTATAAAAGTCCTGTGTGTAAATGTTTTACAGTTACCCTGTATGTGAGCACGTAAAATCACTATATAACTACAAATTAATATGATGGATATTTAATTTTTACATGGCTTTAATTTTCTATGTGCCACATATGTGTATGGTAAAATTTTGTAAGCTGTAATAAAATTATGTTTATCATATAGAAACACTGACATTATTGTTATTCATATACACCATCATCTATAAGATCTAAACATTTAACATAAATCAGTTCATAAAATTCTAAGAGCAAAAATAATGAAATGATTAATAGCTGTAAATGGTCAAGAATTCAGTCTACATATTAAAGGACTGATGTGTAATGTTTTGGAGGATCTACGGACAGAAAATGCAATATAATATACGCAACTATATCTTCAGAGGTGTATAAAGACCGCACATAATGAAGCGTTATGTTTTTATTACCTTAGAATGAGCTATTTCTATCTACATACCGAGGGTCCCCTTGCATGGAATTCGCCATGTTGTTTCTACAGAAGCCCATTTAATTGAAAATTGTAAAAATGTAAGTGGATTTGGACATTTAGAAAATCAAATTTAGCAAAAAAGAAGAAAAAAAATCACTGACAGAACTTTATATTTATTAGAATTTCGGGTATGACGAATGCATAGACAAAAACAGAGGTAATGGAGATTCTTTAAATGGACGGGTGTACAGTATATAGTCCGAATAATAAAGAATGTTGATGCTGCAGAATTAAAATAGACTTTCATGTTTAGGAATGGAATCCTTAACAACCTCAAGCGATGAAAAAGACCCAGACATGATTGACAGACAGGTAAGCAAATAAAACAGTCAATCATTTCTGATTAAATGTCAATCAAATGAAGTTTAAATTATAATACAACATTGGACCGAACTCGGTCAGAGAATAACGGTTCTCAAACATGACACGAGCACTATAAGTGCTGACGACTTCATTGTCCACATAGTCCTTATAAAAAGAACCATATTTACACGAAATTTCAAAAGGGTTTAATCTCAGCGTAACATTAAAAAGTAAATACACAAAAATATAAAAACAGATACAGTACGTGTATATACACAAAGGCTTATATCAAAGTACTTTTTGCAATATAAGTTAGCAGTTAAAAGGTAGGTATGTCCTCAATCATTTAAAAATATAACTCTTGGACATAAAAGGCTAAGTATACCAGTCCGTGACATCACAGATCAAGTCCATCTCTGAGCTGAGAGGATGTTAGGGTGGAGACTAGCACACTTGTACCGTATCAGCTGTGGTGTGACGGACAGCTGTCGCAGAGTCCTCAGACTCCTGTGATTGATACATGGCGCTGAACTGACCTTGAGTCTCCTGCAACAGCTTGACCATAACAGAGTTGCTCAGACCACGTACACAATGGACACGCACCAGACCCGACTGACCGCCGGACAGCACCCAGTTATAAGAATCCATGTTTGGGTTGAAACAGACCTGAGACAGAAAAGAGAAAAGAAAGAGAAAAACGATAAGAAAACAAGGCATTCCCAATAATGAAATGAAAAGATATGTCACCATTTACTCGCACTTGAGCCGTTTCCTACTTTTTCTTCTGTATTTAGATTTTAAATGTCATTTTTTGCTGAACTTGCTTATAGCGAAATATGTTACTAGCAGATAGAAAGGATCATATCAATGTTTATACATTGATCCAGTCACTGAACGATAAGCAACATCATTTTTAGCAACAGACATTAATCACCAAACAAAGAGTTTGTCTGGGTTTATTTTGGGATAATGATTTGAACCGTCTGGCTTTATGTGACTTTGTACTTATTTATTTACTCTGTTTATGTTTGGTCACAACCTAGGCAAGAGTTAATTTTGGACTGGGTGTATTTGCATTTATAGTGTGAATCTCTCCTCATATTGATTATTAATTACAAGAGTCTGATAAACCTTCATGTCCTCTGTGGGTCAGTGAACTTTACTGCGAGCCATAAACTCTTTCATCATCACAGATCTAATCATTCTGTGCAGGAGTCTCTGCTAAACAATATCACCTTCGCCTGGTGTAGGACGCTGACTATGTCTGGGTGAAATGTTATAAGGCCACATGCTATGTTCTTATCCAAAATGAGCTCTAGGACTTTTTACCAATTTTCCTTGTTATTAATCCCCCAAAATCCTAAAACTAAAATAAAACATCAGTTTGATGTTACATTTAGGCAATCCCTCCAAATGAACATTTTACAGAGCAGTGTTATTAATGAAATAAAACTGGGAATCTTATTTAAATAACACATCTTAAATACAAGTTCATTTATCTTCTCAAATCTACGCAGTACTGATCTCCTGACAACGGCCACTTTAAATCCAGAATGACATTTTCTTAATTTTACAGGCCATTAGCCTCTTTCCATCATTCTGCTTAACTCTAAGCAAACCACTTACACGCACACACAATGTTGGGTTTCCATGTTTTATGGGGACTTTCCATAGAAATATAATTTTTATGCCGTACAAACTGTCAAACTGTTTAATCTAAACTCTCACAAACCTTCCTGCATTTGTACACTTTCAAAATAAACATTTCGTTTTCAGCTGTTTTCCTCATGGGGACCAAAACATTTCTGGTATTTATATCTATCTGGGGACATTTGGTCCACAAACAAATCCACATTCGCTGCGTTCTAAATGTCAGGTTTGGTGAACTCGAATTCGTATCGTGACGACATGGGACCGATAGAAATGTTTGGAGGAAATGGAAAAATCAATATCCCACAATTCAGTTTTGAACACACATCTTCAAAGTAATGAAAACAACAACATAGCAATCACATCAGAATCCATAGTGTGTGATAGCCGCAGAAAAAAATAAGAGACCATTTTAAAGCACCATTTCAGTTTTTTATTTACTATTCATGTGTTTAGGTAAAAATATCAATTTTTGTTTTATTCTTTGAACTACTAACAGTTTCTCACAGATTTCAAATAAAATTGTTTTTCTATTTGCATTTATTTGCAGAAAATCAAAATTAAAAGACAAGATGATCTGTATTTTTTTCAGACCTCAAAACCAGTGCAAAGAAAACAAGTTCATATTCCCTTTTGAGCAATACAACAGTAATACTTGTAAATGTACTGTATTTAGCAAAAGTTTCAAAATTGTTTTTATCTTTATTATTTTTAAAACCTAAAGTTTCATGTGACTTGTTATGCTGGCAGTCTTTCACATTTCTGTTATGTCACTCCTGAGGTTTGATTTTGTTGAAATTCAACAGACACTGGACTGGAATGGCCACGATACACCTTGAAATGCTTTCTTAATTTTCCCTCGGCTTTATATCTCACACAGCTGTACAGTTACATCTCACCTTGTAAAGTGCACTTAATGGCATCTGATCCACTTTCACAATGCCTTTATTCTCATGTTTCTGTAGGTGCTGCATCATAGGCCGGCTTTCACTTTTAGCAAAGTTCCCCTGAGAGATAAAGAACAAGTCCAACAGGAATTACATAGCAAATAATACAAAATTATAAATATAATTTTTCGATCCAGCTATTGCATTTTCACTAGCAGTAGACTTTTGGAGCCCGCCGTACGTTGTATTGATCTCAATGCAGAAAATGAAATCAATTACTCACATTAAGCAGGCGATTACTCGTGTGTTAACAAAGAACCTTGCAGGTGTTTAACTACTGCAGTTGATCAAACATACTGTCCCTTTGCTTTCTAAAAGCATGTGTGTGTGTATAGACTTCAATTAGCTCAATTCAAACAGCTCTGGCTTTCTTCAGACCGCGACCTCAGCGCGGACATGTGCAGCGGGCCGTGCACGGATGGACGATTGGGATGGAGCACTGGAGCGTGAGACGCAGAAACAGATGGAGATGGGGGGTGGTCTCCGGGGGGGCATGATTTTAAATTAATGAAGGGTGGAGAACTTAATCAACATATAACCCATGAGATGCGGGACGAGTCTCGGAGGGATTTCAGAGAGCGGGAGACCCCCATGGTAACATTCAGACAACGCTCCCAGGCTTCTGCACTCGCTCAGGTGTGCTGGGAAAATAACTAAGCCAATAAATCCCGGCACAGTCCGTGTGTAATGATCTGTGGAATAGGCTGCAGCACGCAGTAGCTATCAGACACAAAACACAAACACACGAGTGCTCGCAATCACGTGCGCTCACTAATGGATTCTTGCATGCTCTTGGAAAAGCATACATACTGTACAAACGTCATACTCCTCAACCTTCATACGCGCAAAGTAAATACTGACAAATTGTTTCGTTTGAAGTAAGTGAGCGTTTTGCTCGGTTTTGTCATAAAGACAATAACACAACTGCTCTACATTACACTGATTTCATAAAAATCATTTAAAGGCACAGTTCATTCAAAAAAAAAATTGTCATTTCAATCCTGTATGACTTTCTTTCTTCTGCAGAACACAAAAGACGATATTTTGAAGAATGTAACCAAACAACGGTGGTACCCATTGCAACTTGCATTGGTTTTGTGTCTATACCATAGAAATTAATGGGTACCGCCGTTGTTCGGTCACCGACATTCTTCAAAATATCTTCTTTTGTGTTCTGCAGAAGAAAGAAATGACAAGAGGTAAGAAAATAATGACAGAATTGTACTTTTTGGGTGAACTATCATTCGCTCATATCTCACTTTGTGTTCAACAAAGTTGACCGTTTTTTCCTACTATGGTAGTGGATGATGTCACAGAACTGAAAATTGCTATGCTTACATTCTTACAAATATCTTTCTTTGTGTTTAACCGAACAAAGAAATGTATATAGGTTCTAGTAAATGATGACAGAATGACTATCCTTTTAATTACCTAGATTCTATTTTCCAGATATTTTAAAACATAAACATTATATATCATTATTATTGAGCCAGAAAATAACAACAATTAACTTTACACACGATTATGAATAATGAGACAGGAAGCCGAACTAGGCAAAATGAACTCAATTCCATAAATCTTCATTTAAAGTGAATCCTCAGTCTCTTACACACAGCATCTGATGCAAAGGTGTGTGACGGCCTCAAACTAAGTATTATTGTATAATTTGAACAAAATGAGTAAATTGTAAAATCAATGTGTGGCATTTTCCATCTGAAATCACACATAAGTGCATTATTACCCCCCAAAATGTTAACTTTGCTTTTTTTAAATGTTGGTATTTTACCATCTGTGGTACATTTTGTACCTGTATACTGCATAACCATAATTCAAATTGACCTCATGTCATTAAGTTTCTTACCAGGTCCAGGTCGTGAAAGTGAAGATAATACTTTCTGGTCGCTCCTTTGTAGGTTTGTGGCTCCTGTCCGGGAAAACTTGGCTTCTCCGCTTCCTCCTCTTCCTCCACCACCTCCTCATCCCGCTGACCGGGTTCAAAAGGACCAGATCGGTTCTGTACACTGACTGTGGGGGTTAAGCAAATGGTTATATAAGAAAAGGTTTCCCTTAAATATGTGGAAATTCAATAAATTACATACATATCTTCGTCGTCTGACGCTGGTGGGGTCAGCGTTCATTTCAGGAAGCAAGCTAAGCACACAGTCTCCACCGTTGTCCCCAATCACAAAGGAATTCAACCAATCCGTCATAGAAATGCTCTGAGAAAGAAACGGAAAGAGGAATATTCACCGTTTCGTCATTATCAAACCTATGACACACCAAACGTCAACTTACCCAAACCGTGGCTTTTCTCGGACATACAAAGAAAGGCTTTATTCCAACGTAACCTGAATCGAAATAATGAACGCCGTGTTGTCCAAACCTACACACAGGATAAACATCCCAAATGAAAACATACACATCACATTGACTTAAAGTGACATTTCACCCAAAAATGAAAATAGTAGGAAAAATGTCGATGGTAGTCAAAAGTGCCACAGAACGGTTTGCTTTCCTACATTCTTCAAAATATCTTCTTTTGTGTTCAACAGAACAAAGAAATGTATAAAGTAATATTTCCTACTATGGAAGTTAATGGTGGCCAGGAACTGTTTGGTTACAAGCATTCTTCCAAATATCTCTCTCTCTAAATATTTTTGGAAATGTAATGTATACAGATTTGTAACAAATTGAGGTTGACTAAATGAAAGCATCACTTTTATTTTATTTGATATTCTTTCAAATCTGTTAAATGTGTTAATATAACGTATGTGCTCACGTGGCATAGCAACTTTCTTGAGCCATCAGGATGCCACTCCAGAAAAGAGGCCAGTACACTTCAGTGGTCAGGCAACGCTTCACAGACAACAAAGGCGTGTGGGTTTTCTTCAGGTCCCACACTTTAGCCATGCGGTCATCACCGACGGTCACCAACATTGTACTGCACAAGAATATAGGATCAAGATATTAAAATAATCAGTTGTTTTCAAGACAATACATGTTATGTCTTGTAAACATTGCACACAAATCTGATTAGTTTTTTCTGGCAGTGTTGTCAGGAATGTGATAAATGTAGATCTTAAATTCACTTGATATGAAACAGATGTTCTGAAAGGGCGTGTCTAAGGAAGAAGTCATGGGATGCTTGCTATACAGTACGTGTCTCAATTGTACAAAGCGATAACATTCGAAAAAGCACATAAAAAGAAATCTGGACTTCGCAAGCCCCCTGTAGCGAGTGAGATAGGGTGTCATTTTCCAAATGAACTTTTCTAATGCCATTTACTGAAATCCATTATAAAGGGCACAGTGCTGTAAATCTACGTGCTGGAGCAGCCTGCTAAAGCGAATGAACCAGGACCGCGTCAGTTGAATGGTAATGTATTTGATCAAGGCGACATCTGTGTTCTAAATGAATAAGCCGTGGTGGGGGGCTGAAGTATTACAGCATGAATATCATACAGCTAATGTCATAAAAACAGGAATATCTGTAACAAAGATATTGTTCTATGACTGAATGTATCAGATGCATTGTTGGTGTACTCCATATCTGCGACTCTTACCTGGAGGCTCTGCACCAGCACAGGGTCCGGACGATCTCATTGTGAGCTAAAAAGCAGTTGTACGGGTAAAGAACGAGACCTCCATCTGGAGACCTGAGTTTTAGAAGTGAAGACTTACTGCAGAGATCCCACAAAGCA